>LR989927.1:72396437-72996437 GCA_905146935.1 Scaeva pyrastri
AAAAAGTAAATCCTTACATGAATCCAAAAATAATTTATTGTCATTTTATGTATGTGCACATTCCTTAACCTAAACCCAAAATCTAATAACAAATTTATGAACTCCACACATTCTTTATTACATCAAAATCGGGGGAAACAAAAAATGTTTTTGTTAAGAAAAATTCCTCAGCCAAAAGGTATACATATGTATATGTACATTTATAAAACATACCTACGCACAAACATATTTCTATGAAAAACAAACGATAGGTATTTCCCTTTTTTACGAGGTTTAACTGTATAAGAAAAACATGGTTAAATATTTAAAATTAATTCTTATTGGAGAAATAAAATAACATAGTACACATTGTTCTTTTTTTTCCAAGGCTTACTTACAATTTAAAGTAACACATGAAACTCCTTAGATAAATATTAATTTATAAATGGTTAAAAAGGAAATATAAAATCACTAAGTTTTTGTTATTATTGAACAAATTATTAAAAAAAAAAAATAGATATATTAAATTCAAATTGGTAACTTGAATGAAAAAAAGGACATGTAATCTACTTCTTCTGCTAACAATTCTTAGTACGAGTAAATAAAAGGCCGTTAATTAAATTTCATAGAAACATAATAACAATACATAACAATCAAAATCACTATTTTAACTTCAGTGTTATAATTAAAATATTTCAAATTATTACAGGATCAATTCATAGTGACATTGCATTCATAATTTCAAATAAAACACATGTATACATCTTAAAGTGAACTTAAAAATTGCCTCATGTAAATGTTCGATTAATTTTGGAAGACTCGTTCGAACATAGCGACTGGTATTTCGCAAATAATACCAGTATGGTTGCCTTCCAAAGCTTCAATCGTAGCTGGCTTATTCTTGAAGACCTGAGTCTTTACATATTCTCAGAATAAAAAAGTCCGTTAACATGGAGTGATATTTTGATGAAGGATAATGATTGCTCATCAAACCAAACACGGACATTTTGTTTATTAAACGTATTCATTGAGCCAGAAATGAAGTTCACGACTGACAAATATTTCACGATAAATCACAGGATTTTAATTAACTTTTTCCAGAGCTCATTCACTGAAAATACATACGTCGCAAATTCAAGTCAGGGTTTCAAATTTGGCAATAGTTTCAGAAGATCGATTATGCGCTCCGTAAGTTCCTCGAATCGCACGAAAACAAAAAGGAAACACATGTGATCTGTCAAATAAATATATCATATTGAAAAACAAATCTCACGATGAATCACACGATGTTTTAGGAGCCCTTAGATTTTTAACTTCCCATAGGGAGTTATTGTAATCGGTCCGATTTGTCAAATTGAAATTTTTGACAAATCTGGACGTTTTATGGTTCCTAGAATCTAAATTCATCATTTGTAGAAAGATGTCTGTGTGTGTGTGTGTACGTACGTTCGTACGTTCGTACGTTCGTACGTTCGTACGTTCGTACGTTCGAGACCCTTTTTTCGTTAACGATATCTCGAGAATGAATGGAGGTATCGAATCGAATTAAATTTTATTCGATAGGTTATAACTTCGAAAGATGCAGAAAGGACTTTTATAAAAATTTGTCGAGCGGTTTTTTCACCATAGCAGTTTATAAAAAAAGTGAAAATTTTAGTTTGTTGCAAATATCTCAAGAACGGATAATGCTATTGACTTAAAATAAATTTTATTGTGTTGATAACAATGTAATACAGGTTTGATATAAATTTGGAAATAGTTCAACATACCGTTATTTTTTAAAAAAGTAAAAACTAAAAAAAAAAATTTTGGAGTGCAAATATACAATGAAGGAAAAATGATATCATCTTCAAAATAATTTTTAAGTATAGAAAATACTGTCCTTAACATCTGGTAAAATTTTCAAAAAAATTCAATTGACAGTTTTTTTACAAAAAATAAATAAGTACAAAAAATTCTATGAAAAGTTGGTAAAAAGTGTGATCTGACTTGATTATCTCGAGAATGATCACCTATATTGACTATATATTTATTTAAGTTTATACAAAATACAATTATGAATATATGCTACAATTTTGACAAATGTCGAATTGACAGTTTTTTTACGAAAAATAAAAAACTAAAACCGAAATTTACAGAAAAGTGACAAAAATCGTTTTTCGACTTCAATATCATCACAACAAGCAATTGACTTCAAATGTATTTTATTTTCAACATAATGCATTTGTTAATACCTAAAAACACGTAAAATATTGACGAATATTAAATTGACAGTTTTGTACAATAAATACAAAATGGGAAGTTATCAGTGTGGGTCGCACCCAGCCTCTTTTTTAAACTTACAAAGGGTAGATTTTTTTGTTGCTTGTTTAAAAATAGAGACACGAGTGTAAACCAAACTCATAACTTCCTAATAGAGTCTTAAGTTGATAATAGTCGTGTTTTATAGGTAATTTAATACGCTACCTAGTAAAATTTTACAGGTAGCATCCGTGAACAAAAATAATAATCAGTATTTTAGTGAAGATAGAGTTTCGTCTAGTTAAATGTAGGAGGCAGTCAAGTGGTGCAAGAAATATTACAAAGTGCAAGCGTTCCACAAATTCCAAAACAATTTTTTTTTTTTTTTTTTTAACTATCAAACCAAAATTATTTAGATAAAATAATGTTCTTAAGGATTATTTCATTTCATTCATTTAGTGTTTATATAAACTAACACAGTAAGTAAATCTTATAAAATAGTAAAATTTTGTGATAATATTTATTAAAAAAATTGAAAAATTTAATTAAAAATTGTGTTGTATATTTATAATACCTCATTTTAGAGATTAAGGTGTTCAGAAAATAGATACAAAAATAGAAGGTTACGAGGAAGAAAGTAGAAAAAGGAATAAGAAAGATGAGTCTAGACTGAAAGATGAAGTAAGTTGCTTTGGTTGTTTAGGAATACTATTAGTTTTTTTTTTTGAAATAGTATTATATATTATGGGAAAATTATTGACATATGTATGTATGCTTGTTCTCATTACATAGCTAACAAAGGGTGCTTCCATAAATACATGGTTGCGAAAGTCTGACGAATGCATAACTTTCATGAATGCAAATGTTAAATATCCGATTTTTATAAAAGCAAAACTCAAATATTTGTAGCGCAAAAATGTAAAACTATAAAAACTGACATGCAAACATTTTTTTCTATGACTTTAATATGTTTGCATGTAAACAAAGCATGCATTTATGAAAACACACAAAGTTATATGAATATTATATTGAGTAGAATAAGTTGTTAATTATGACTCTGCAGGCAACTTAATGTAACTTCTGGAAATATGTATTCAGTATTTCTTTATAATTTTATGTTGAATTTTGTCTTCTAATATCTTATTTATTGAATAAAAGAATGTTTACTATCCAAATAAATGGTCTTTATAATAAATTGGAAAATATTTAATTTAAAGAAAATAGTGAACCACAATTATTCAACTGGTCTTTAAAGTTGCCGAAAACTTGAAATTGAAAAAGGGAGTTGCTCATGCTCAGGTAGTCAACTTAAAGCTGTTGACGGTAAATCTAACAACAAAATCAATATATTTTCAAAGTTTTACTGCAAATATAAATACAATATTCTAAACCAACTCGGAGTACATTTCCATGCAAACTTCAACTTAACTAGCATTTTCATGCATTTTGCAACTCGAACCAAAAATTTACATAATTGCACATTCTTCGAACACAGCCCATGTAGAACAGCTGTTGTTGTCTTTTTGTTTTCAAACTCAAATTGAATACTTAATAGAAATGTTAAAAATATAAGCCAGACATTTCTTAAACAAGTGAGGGTATATATTTACAACTTTTGTTTGCAATATGCATTTAATTTTTTGTATTTTTAATATTTTGTCCATGACAGAAGATTCAGAAATTTTGACATCAATAATTTGAAAAATAATGTAAGGACACCAACTTTAAGAAATCAAATTAAAAGTGACTATAAAAGGAAATAAAGCGTTTTATTGGTAGGTACTCGTAATACTCTGTACAAAATTCTATCAAAATTTAATAATTTTTTTTATTTTAAGAATTTGATTTAAATTTTACAGAGAAAACATTACAAAAACCGGCGGAATTTACCACGAAATCAACACTTAGACTACGAGACCATGGTATGATTGTATTTCTATAATAACACACTTTAAAAATTAATAGTAACATCTTTGCCACTCCTGTTTTGATTTCACTATAATTTGACATTGATTGTTAATACCAACATTTAAATTCAGGCCATAACACTTCCAGTTTTGAGACACTAAACATAAAATCACTTGGACGTACGTATGTATGTATGTATCCGCGTGAATATGTATGTATGTATGTAAATATTAACATACATACATACATACATACATAGTAGGTATGTAAATTTCTAGAAGAAATGTAAAACTGTTTTTGAGCAAAAGTTAAAAAACACTTACCATATATTGTGAATTTTACCTAAATTAGTATTCCAGTATTTTGTTGATGGTGAATTCATTGCACATTTTTGTTTGTTATTAAAAATTTTCATCACAAAATATTTTTATTTCTATTTTATTCAATCACTAAAATATATTTTCTTTTGACAATTTAATTTAATTCCGAGTGATTTGATATTTATAATTTTATGTTTCCTTGGCAAATCAACAAAATCACACAATTTCACTTTAATTGTGAGAATCTCAAGTTCAAATTTAAATTATTATTTGCTCTCACATTCTTTTTGAATAAAAACAGCAATAAAAACGATAAAATTGATTAAAATCTTCCGCAATAACGACTTGTTGGCATCGCGCGAAAATCCAACTAAAAATTATTATCAATGTTCTTCAACATGCATCACGAGTTTATGGCCAAAAAGAAGTCCTTATGCTTCCTTTCCTTTATGATACAGATTTGTATTCTTCGTAGGTAGATCCTTTTGCATACGAACGACGACGGACGACAAACAACCAATAACCATCAGTGCCAATGTTGCGTCAAACCTTGCACACTACTCAACCAAGTGCGATACAATTTATGACAGTTACTGGAACTGAAACCACATAGCAGTCGTACCAGCTGATCCATATCTACCGTTATTGTTATTACTCTCACAATCTCGCTGCCCCTCCAATCGTCCATTCTGATGATGGAATTTTACCCAGAACCCTTGTCACGTGCACAACACTGTTCATTCGAACAAGGATACAGATACTGTTAATCGTAACGGCTTCTATAGCATGGTCTCATGCAGAGAAAGAGAGAACTTACGTTCCACACACATAAATAATAAAACATGATCCAAAGCACAAGCATACCTAATGTTTGATTGTTGTGAAGGAGCATGCTCCATCAAACGAAATTTGGTGGTAAACTAACGGAAAAAGCAAAACTGTTTATCTTTTTTGGGGGTTGTTTCTGTTTGATTGTATACCTACTCGTATGTATAGGTTGAGGTAGGTACGATGATAATGCCGGTTGCCGTTCGCCGTTGGGTTAGAAGTACAGTTGTTCTATTATTTGACGTTAACTTTAACGGGACGTAATTTGGTACGTTTCAAAGAACACGACTATAGCAAACTGGAAAAGAGTTTGAGATTACCATTTTACGTGATGGATGCCTTAATCCACACAATTCTAAATCGGGATAGTTGTTAAGCAATTGATAGTTCCTTTGTAGATTTGTCATGAAAATGTCGGTCGTTTATTGTTACGCAGGAGCTAATTTAGAGACAAAAATATGTTCTTAATCGGGACGCGTACCTACATACATATACATACATATCTACGTTTATTTTAAATTAAACCCAACAGACTACGGGTTGGGAAATGGAAGAAATTAGTTTTGTCTGATAATGATAAGTAGGTATAGGTATTGAGGGGGATGAAGGTAGACATAAGTATAAATTATTTTTTTTTTTTGTTTTGGAATAATGATGAAAAGAACAGCTTAAGTATGTCGAACTCCAGGTTATAGAGCTAAAGGAACATTCCACTGTGACGTGAAGGATATTTGTATAAAGAGCATCGTTAATCAACTCTGATTTCAAAACTAGAACCGTGTTTTATTGGTAATCTATCCCTAACACTTTTAAACTCACTCTTAATTTGACTTCTCAAATTTGGTATCCCTACATTACTTGTCAAATTATTGATGTCAAAATTTCAAAAATTTCTGTCACGAACAAAATATAAAAGTGAAATGTGCATTAGAAAATAGAAAAAATTGAATGCATATTGCAAACAAATGTTGTAAATATACAAACTCACTTGTTTAAGATATTTCTAGCTTATCTTCTTTACATTTTAGTTTATTATTCAATTTGATTTTAAAAACAAAAAAACAACAGCTGTTCTTCATGGGGTGTGTTCGAAGAATGTGTAATTATGTAAATTGTTGGGTCGAGTTGGAAAGAGCATGCAAATGCTAGTTTAGTTGAAGTTTACATGGAAATGCACACCAAGTTGGTTTAGAATTTTTCTTACTTATATTTATAATAATGTTTGTTGCTAATATTTGAAGTAAGACTTTGAAAATATATTGATTTTGGTGTTAGAGTTATGACCAACAACTTTAAGTTGACCACCTGAGCAACACCCTTTTTCAATTTCATTGGCTTATATGTAAGAGCGAAAACTATGGAACTAAGTTTCCGGCAACTTTAAAGACCAGTTCAATAATTATGGTTCACTATATTCTTTAAATTCTTATCCAATTTATTATAAAGACCATTTATTTGAATAGTAAACATTCTTTTATTATTTTCATTCAATAAATAAGATATTAGAAGACAAAAGTCAATATGAAATTATAAAGAAATACTTAGTAAAAATTTTGAGAAGTTACTTTAAGTTGCCTGCAGAGTCATAAATTACCAACTTATTCTACTCAATGCTATATTCATATTACTTTGTCATCTTTATAATGAAAACAAGCATATTTGAATAAAGAAAATTATTTTATCTTATACGAAACGTCTTATCAATTTTGTGAAGAATTGATTTTAAATAGAAATTTTACTTACGAAATAATTTTGTTTTGATAATTTCAACCAAAAAAATGTTTGGTTTGGAATTTGTGGAAAGCTTGAACTTTGTAATGCAGGTGAAGTGTAAAATAAAATATATTTATCACCGAACACACCCTCATTTTTTGCCAACATTTACATAATATATTTTTGGCACTTCTTGACTGCCTCCTACATTTAACTAGACGAAACTCTATCTTCACTAAAATACTTTTGCAGAATACTAGCTTATTTTTGTTCATAAGGAAAGTTCCTTAAGTTTCAGCAATTGACGGATATTCGTCAATTTTGGAGAAATTCCTGTGTACGAGTGACAAATTTTGATGTTGACGTTTAACAGATTTTATATGAATTTGAAAAAAATGCAAACAAGTTATTTCATAGCTCGCAAAAGTTATGAACGACAAATCATAATTACTTCAGAATAGTGAAACATAGCTGATGGTAAAATAAAACAACAAATAGATTGATGGTTTTTGTTTAAATTGACATCGAGATAAGTTTTTAATTATGTTATTAACGAGAAATGTATTTAAAATAAATATCTCTTCTATAAACAAACACAAAGACATCAATCAAAAAACGATGGATTTAGATTCTAATGAACTCTCGTAACGTACTCAGAGTTGTAGTTAAACTTTTCAATTTGACTAATCACACTGATTACTATTCATTGAAATTTGTGTTGTTGGGATAAATTCCAAGAATTCCATCACACAAATCGTATGAAAATGTTTTTTGGAGTTCCAAAAATAGAACTGCAATATTGCACATCTATTTCTCGTAATTGTGAACATTTTTCAATTGAAATATCCCAAATTACGGTTTTTGTACATTATTTTCTAGATTATGTCTATTGACATAAACTCCCCTTTAATTAATCTAACAAAAAGGAATTGTTAAAACAAGATGTTTCTTACTATATTCTGAGTATCAATGAATGGCCTTAATGGTTTACTTTTGTTCAAATCAAATGCATTAAAAAAAAAAAAAAAACTTTTAAACAAAGGTTCCGTCGGGCAACATTGTGCGATTTATATATCGAATTACATACAAACTAGATAACAATGTCCAGTTTAATCCATATATGGTACTCTAATAAATGATTGATGGACGTTAGTCGGAGAATCAGTAAAATAGAATGCAACAAAGCGCAAAACTAAGGCGAGATACTCCTTCACAGGGATAATGACGATATGTCGCACTTCATTGTCAATAATATCACTGCAGGCGTGTGGACCTCTTCATCAGACATGTAAACGATCTCAAAGGAACATTTCTTCGGCAACAAAAAGACCTAAACTTAATAGACGTCACATAAGGTTCCTTCACTGTTATATGCTCAATTAAACATTTTTTCTTAAGGTGGGTTAGAACTCAATTCATTGTCATTAAGAGACTACAGAGCAAGTTCGTTGAACTTATAAAAAATTTACAAAATCTGGAGCATACCATATGCATCATGTCGCAGAGTCCTACTACCGTACTGTTCTCAAATTTCAGATTCAAAATGTATAGACGGTTTTTTTTGTCGGTGCAGACGGTATTCGATATACCTTGTGGCATTTATCCTTTACAATGACACGCTTTTCGGCGCTTATAGATATAAAATTAAACATGATATCTATATATATTAGAAAGTGTGTGATGGTGTTAAAAATAATGTTACACACGCTTTGGGATTGGCCAATTGGAACTGGCCAAGTCATATGATGGACGTGGGAGAATTATGTTCACATTTCGGTTTCATACATATAAGAAATAAGAAATAACGCGTTTGAGATGCAAAGAAATTCAAATGCAAGTGCATTATTTTTAAGTTGAAAATAAAATACATTTGAAATCAATATCATTGCTCGTCTTAAAGACATTAGAGCCGAAAAACAATTTTTGACACTTGTCGGTAAATTTTAATTTTAGTTTTTTTATTTTTTGTAAAAAACTGTCCGTTCGATACTTGTCAAAAATCTTCCATATGTTAACAGTGGCATTATGCAAAAAATGATTGACCACTCTCTCAGGTCAAGAAGCAACAACTTTTGACATTTGTTGATAAATTTTTGTTTAAGCTTTTTATTTTTTTCTTAAGAAAACTATTAATTCGAAAATTGTAAAAATTGCATCATATGTTAATAGTTGTATGTTATGTATAAAATAAAATAAAAATGAGGTCAATATCGTTGCCTGCTCTTGAGATATTCGAGTCAAAAAACATTTTTTACCAATTTTTTGTACATTTTTTTATTTTTTGCAAAAAAAACTGTCAACTGAATTTTTTCAAAAATTTTACCACATGCACATTTTAAAAACAAAACTTTACGTAGTATTAAATTGTTTTGAAGATAAATTAATTTTCTTTCATTATATATTTGGGCGCCAATTTTTTTTGTTTTTAGTTTTTCAATTTAAAAAAAAATAACAGTATTTTAAACTTTTTTCAAGTTTATTCCAAATCTGTATCTTATCACAATGATCGAAATCAGGTCCCGAGATATTTGTGACCAACTAAAATTTTTACTTTTTATTAATTACTGCAGTAAACCGCTTGATAATTTTTTTAAAAAGTGCTTTCTGAAGTTATTTAAAAGTGCTTTGAAGTTATAAACTGTCGAACAAAATTTAATTGGATTCCATATCTCTTCTGGTTCTTGAGATATCGTGGACGTGGTATCTCGAACGTGGGAACGTAGGCACACGCAGACATCTCTCTACAAATGACGAATTTAGATTCTAGGACCTTAAAACGTCCAGAATTATCAAAAATTTTAATTTGATGAATCGGACCGATAACAATAACTCCCTAAGACTTTCAAATTTGAATCCTATTTACAATCAGTGATTGCTTCTGCACTGAAGGTGAAAACATGTTCAAGTACTTGTCAAGAACTAGGAACAATTATTTTTATTTTTTAAAGGAACTTTTTGGCATAGGGTAAGCTTTACGGTTTTCTCAACTTCTATTTTGAATTCATAAATTTACAGAAAAGTTTTTTTAATTACGAAAGTTTAGATGTTTCTGAATAATAAAGCGATTTAATGCAATTAAAAGAAAAATGATTTTCTCTGATATATCCGTACAGTGAATTTTGGATCCCCGGACACTTTTCTAATTTAAAGTCTGATCAAACCCAGATGAATATATTGTGAGGAAGTTAAAAATCAAAAACCGAAGAGAATGAAATTTTTTTTTATTTTTTATATTCTTAAACTTTATTATCGAACTCCTTGACCCTGGTCTTCGTTGAATCTCCCTAAATTCTCCTCAAATTTGAAGACATCAATTTTAATCAACTTAGTTATCTATGAATTCCTAAATTTAAAAATAAATTTATAGTTGAATTAAGTAGAATTTTGTGTTTAAAGCAAAATATTATATTCAATCTTAAATAAAATTAAATATACCCACTCATATCTATCCATTATTTTCTCAGGGCGTAAAAGTATATAATATTTCTTAATATAATAATTGTCTTAATCTTAATAATTTTTCACTTAATATCTAGCCTATTAACTTAAATCCAAAGTAATGTGGGTAAAGTATATTTGTATGTATAGGTACCTACGAGTATTTTATATCATAAATATAAATTCACAAGAACACAAAACAATGTGAGTAAAAGTAAAATAAATATGTATGAAGGTATACCTGCCTTAAATGTGGACATTTTATGTTATTTATATGAACGTTCGTCAATATTGTTCATTCCATTAAGAACCCCAATTGAGAACTTTTTACGAGCAAATAAATTTTCAATTAGCTATATCCAAACATCTACATTCTTAAAATAAGACTTCGATATACGAATACTCGTATAATAGTACTGTGTTCGGTCTTGGCTCCAACATGACGCTCTGATAAAACAAAATAACACTCGTTAAATCAATGAGACATTCAAAATTGTTGATCCTATATATTTTCTGTTCGATAAAAGTAAAAATGGCACGATTGAAGCTTAGCCACATGTTTCAAGATACACACATAGTCTTATTATCCTTAACGGTCATATAAGCTCTTCATGGTCAAGGTCACCGACTTACATGGCATGACAATCCACACGAACTAATTGAGGCTGGATTCCAAAATCAATTTGCTGCTCTTATAAGGAACAGGCGTCATAAATATAAATTGTATTTTGTTTTCCTTTAATGCAGGATTTTGATTTATGTACTTAGGTATGTATTTATTTATGTACTTATAACATGTACAAGTGTGATTATGTTATCGTCCACACTTTTATAGTACACAATCATATTTTGTGGACTCAATTATAAGTAGGAGTCCCGAAAATCGAAACATGGTATACCTTTTTTATAAAATTTTATTTTCATAGCTCAAAAAAAGACAATCAGAATTTCGTATATATCGGGTTTATCAATAGGGACGCTACAAAAGTAGAGCGACAGGGACATCAAACGACGCCATTTTTCTTACCGTTCTTTTGACATTTCTCTTCAGTAAGGTTTCCCATTTCATGATGGAAAGTTATACGAGCCAACAAAGAGTCGAAATTATTAAAATTTACTACCGAAATTCGGAGTCAGTGGCCTCAATGTTAAGAGCGCTACGTCCAATATTTATGGTCGCCTTAATCGTCCTAGCAGATCAACATTTGCTTGTCTAGTTGAAAAATTTGAATCCACAGGCACAATACAAATTGTTCCCGTGACTTTGAGAAAAAGAAGTGCCCGTAGTGTCGAGAATATTGCTGCCACTGAGGCTTCAGTTGCAGAAAGCCCAAATGTGTCTCTCACACATCGTTCTCAAGCGTTGGGCATCTCGTGCGTCGCCGTCGTTGTGGCGAATATTGCGAAAAGATCTTGGCCTACATCCTTACAAAATTAAATTAACGCAAGAACTGAAGACACTTATGACCACCAGAAGCGTCGTATGTTCGTGAATTGGGCTGAGCAACAACTTGAAAATGATTCGGATTTTCATCGAAAAATCATCTTCAGCGATCAGGTTCATTTCTGGCTGAATGGCTTCGTCAATAAACAAAATATGCGGTATTGGTCAGGCAGCAATCCACACATACTCCATGAATCATCATTGCATCCCGAAAAAATTACCATTTGGTGTGGTTTATGGGCCGGCGACGTCATTGGTCGTACTTCTTCCGTGATGATGAAGACCGGCACGTTACTGTGAATGGGGATCGCTACCGTTCAATGATAACCTAATATTTTTGGCCCCAATTGGATGATATGGACTTGGAGGACATGTATGGTTTCAACAACACGGCGTCAAAAGCCACACAGCGAATGTCACAATCAATTTATTGGAAACCAAGCTTGGAGAACGTGTTATCTCACGAAATGGTCCAGTCGCTTGGCCGTTAGACTATTTCCTGTGGGGCTACGTCAAGTCTATGGTCTATGCCAACAAGAACGTGAAATTGCAGCAGTATCGGCAGATTTATGCTTGAAAACCGTCGAAAATTGGGTTCAGCGTCTGGACTTCTGCAAGCGTGCCCGTGGTGGTCATGCAAAAAAAATCGAGTTCCATACATAATGGCATCGAACGTACTTTCACAGGAATAAAGAATTTCATTGATAACCAAAACCGTTTTTGTTTTATTAAAAAAAAAAACTTTTGTAGCGTTCTTATTAAAAAACCCTTTAGAAACTTATTGTCGCTGAAAAAATTTACTAGAACGAAGAACTAATTACGAGTACTTTGTTGTAAAAGTTTCACTGTGAGCACAACCTTAAATCAACTGTCAATGTCAAAACATCGAATGAGAACAATATTTTCATCTAAAACGAAGAATGTTTTGAAATATGAAATTAAAATTTACCAGTAAAATTCGGAGTCAATGAAAACAGCTTCAAAAAGGGTAATGAAATGAATTTTTGACCAAATGACTTTGTCAGTTAATATTGCCGGCTTTGATTGTCGTGTGTCACTTTAAGTGTTTTTTCTTTGAACAAAATTACCATCAGATGTCGCTTCAGAGATTTACTTACTATGAATTATTAAATTTTATACAATTTTTGGGAGGGTTGTTGTTTTAAGTAGTTAAATAGTTTTATCTACCACTTAAAAAAACACCCTTTTACTTTAAGTCTTTCATTAACTTTACATTATTTAAAATGTTTTTTTGTTATACATATTTTACTCAAGTAAAACCAATTTAAGTATTTTAGTACGGTCAACTTGACCTCTTTTACCTTCTTAAAATTTAATTGGACAAACAAAATTTAAGATTGAACTCTGAATGTCATAACATTTCATGAATAAATCTTTTGAACTTTAGACCCAATCTTGCGAATCTCGATAATCGTTAAAACTAAATATAACTTAAGAGTTTTCTAATTTCTTATTAAAAATAAATTTATTGGCGCACTAGCTTTGTTAAGATTTTTAACAGGGTGTGATGTGACCAATGACATGAATTGCAACTAAAAGATTTTTTCAATCTGTGTCCATTGAAAAATATTAGACAGAACTTAGAATTAGTTCAAAGTTCTCTGGACATATAGAATAACTTTTGGTATTAAAGCAATAATTCGTTGTAAGTCGTTCAAAAATTTCGTTAAAATTTTACACACACTAATTCAAGCCGACATTTCAACCACATCAACTCGTCAAACTTCAGCTGTCATTGTATATGAATACGAATATTATGAAAAATAAATAAGCTTTACTGGTATTCATTTTGTTTCTTAATTTCAGGTCTATGTTTTAATCCTTTTAAACTTTAATGACCCGAGCGAATAGAGTAAAAAGATGAGCGCGGCTATGTCACTTTTTTGTTCATGTGGTAAGAGAGAGACAGACTGCGTTTGGCAGTTCAGTGCTCAATTGTGTTTCTTAATTAGCTCGCAGCGCTCAGGTTACGTTTAGTTCTGAGTGCTCTGTTCCCCGCTCGGTGCCCCGCTCTGAGCTAAAAAAGAAAAACGCCTAATAACTTTGTAAGTCATCTCGGCACCAACCTTCTTAATAGGGAATATCTATGTATTGTATGTATGTTGCATACAGGATTTCCTCCAAAGTTGACTTTCAGAAATACATAGGTACGTAAATGTCTTAAATCTGTCATTATATAATTTTTAGCCTCCAACTATGTAAGTACCATTCAGTTAAAATATAGATAAATTTATTTTACCCAGAACTATGAGACGCCATCATATTAAATGCATTTTTATTTTAATGTCAATGTCAGTGAATTTGAAAATTCAGTTTGTGGCCTTTTCCGTCATTAAATTCGCTTCGTAATTTAGATGATTGATTGATAAGTTGATTTCCATTTCGCTGTCAGAGGTGACGAAGGCGAGAATACATGCCCTGAATAATAAATATACACATGCATATACATAAATATATTAGTTGTAACAAAAAGATGACGATGAGATTTTAAAGAAAATGACAATTGTTTTTGGCAACCAATGTGAGGAGGATAGAGTCAAGCAAATATTTTGGCAACTTGTCAACATATCAAGAGAAACATTTTGTTGTAAATGAAGCTACGTTATGGTCTATAGATTAATTTGAATTAATTTGTAAATTGGCTTGCATTGCAATCTAACAATATTTTCCTTATGACAAATGAAGCATTTTAAGAAATTTAAATATCTAGTATATAAAATTGTACCTACTTATTTTTATGATGTAGTGTTAATTGCAACCTAAATATCTATTACTTGAATTCCTACATATATTGCGCCGAAAACTTCTTGGTTAAATGTTTTACAACAAAATGTTTATTTCATTATTTACTTAAGAAAGATTACAATCCAAACTTTCAACACCTGCAAATTGATATCTGTCAAAATACTTGAAATTTCAACGCCACTTCCTGCTTCCTGTACCTTAAAAGTTAAAGACTGTTTTCCTTTCTGCAAAGTATACTTAGGTATGGGCTGTGTATAGCTATAGTTGAAAATATGTACATAGTTCCAAAAAAAACTACCTTTACTATAACCCCAAAAGGATAAATATGCATTACATTCAATATCTTTACAGTTTGTTATACTCATGAATGCATATACGAAATAAAAGGATAACAAAATAAATTAAATTGTATCCAATGGAAGGAAATGAAAATGTAATGGAATAATAAGGAGTGTAATTTGAAAGAAGTATTTCCATTCACAAATTGGAAAGTCGAAGGATAAGTATTTTTATGCATACAAACAGAACTTTGTACATCTTATTTGTGTCAGTATTTTTATTCTATTTTTATGTATTGACAAAAGTGAAAAACATGAAGGGTACACGATAAAGGAATATAAATAAAAGAATTTGGGACCTGATAAATTTGAGCTTTCATTGTGAATTCACCTTTTGAACAATGAATGTCAAAACATTAAGAGTCATATTCATTAGAATTCGTTAAAACAACTGTTAACGGATGAATAATTACATAATGTAAAAGCGCTTATCAAAGCTATGGTTAAGGACGCTTGGATCTATATATACATAAAAAAACAATTTTCCGTACCATTATAAGGTTCTTTTTGAACAGAAAAAAAACACTGACGTGTCTGAGCAAAAGTAGAAAACAGATCTTTTTTGACACCTCAGTTTCTTGCTTTGAAAAGAAAAATGCAAAATGAGCAATCTATTAACGTGTTTAGAATTCAAGGGAAATTAATTTGACGTTTGGTTGATATCATTTCTACGAAACGTCAAATCAATCATCTTTTGAAAAGAAAAAATACCAATGTTGTACCTAATGCTTTTATTAATTGAAAAATTAATATATTTTTAATTATGAAGTGTTACTCACTTAAAACTTAAAACAAAGTCTAGTCTAGTTATTTATCTTCTACAAGAACTTATCGGTATTATATTTTTGTACGTATTTATTATTTTTTTATACTCACATTTTATTTCTTTTATGTCTGGTTTAATTATTTCTATGAAATTGTTTATTGTTTTGACATTTCTATATGTCAACGAGAGAAATTGGCGTCCGATTTTAGGTCAGTTCTAAAAGTTTTTTCCAAAAAAAAAAATTGTTCGATTTGACAGATTAGGTAATCTTAAATCTTCATTTCAGGAGATTGACACTTTTGTATGGTAAATCTTCAAGGAGATTAATGTCGTTTTCAATTGGCAATCCGGAATGAGAAGTAGAATCCCAATTGAACACTTTTTGTGAATTCTGAAAACTTTGAAGTTTGGTGTGACTGTATTGGTAGTTTTGCAATCTTGGCTTTTTGGAAAACTCCAGCAATAGAAAATTAACTGCATCACTTGCATCGTCATCACTTGATGAAGAAGATGAGGAAGACGACTCCAACAATGTTTCTAACAAATTAGGAACAATTGCTAAGATATTGTCAATATTATTATCCATTTTTTTATAGTTTAGTTTTAATTTCAAGCAATCACTTCACAGTTCGCACAATTTGTTAATTCAAAAATATGACATTTGTCAAGTGTGACATGTAAAATCTTTGAATGTGTGAGTGATTCTGTTTTTGCTTCTGACTTCAAATCCAGAAGAGAAATCTCTTCTTTTTCAGAATTAGAACTGTGACTTTTGCCCAATTGAACGCTTTAAGAATGCTTTTTTCTGATTCCAGATTGCCAATTGAAAACGACGTAACTATGAGCGGATCTAACAAGAAAGTGCCACAAGGCACACCGAGGGTGAAATAAAATCCACTATATAAAAATTCTATGTGGGTAATAAAGCCCAGTCGATTGCCCACCTATAGTATTGATTTGCCTTAAATTTTATTAAATGCAGATTTTTTTTATTTTATTGCACCTCTACAATTCTGCCACAAAATTCACAACTGAAAATTCTCATTGTTCTTTTCTATCTCAGGTCACACACAAAGCTGATAACTGATTCTTAATTTTATCATTGTTCGTTGTCGTTTGCATTAAAATGCACCTGGTGAGTCTTTTGTGACTTTCTGGACAGGTGAGCGATTAATTTGTTCGATTCGCTTTTTTGTCATTTACTTATAAACAATTGCACGTGATAGAGGTCAATCTATCAGGTATAATCTTTCTATAGTTGCAGATACATACCTATGTATATATAAGGTTTATGTATCACCTATGCATAAAATCGAAGAGAACATTATAATTAAGAAAGAATTGAGGATAAAAAGTGAATGTCTACTAGGTACAATATAAAAATAGATTGATCAAAATGAATTTTATTTATTGCTGATTGTGACGATGAACAATGCAGAATTGCAGATTCCATAAACAACATAAAGTTGATAACTTGGCATGTCCTAGTTCTGTTTACGACAAGTATACCATTATCATCACCACAAGTATCTACCCACAAACTCAACCAAATTTTTTAATTGTCGACTGTCGTCGTTTTCTAGATTTTTATGATATCATCATTATTAAATGCATTTTGACGATAAAACACTTCATTTGAAATTTTCTGAAGTACGGTGAAAAATATAAAAAAATATATACATACATACATACATATTTTGGTATTTTTGTTTATGTCAAATTGATTGTCGGTTTTTTTCTGTGAAGAAATATTGAAATTCCAGTTTGAACTAAAATCAAAATAAAAATGATGAAAAGAAAATGTACTGGTATTATTTTGGCTGCATATTTATTGGATTGGAAACCACAGAGGAAAACAAAAGCCAAAAAACGCCAACAAGTTGCCACGCAAGCGTCGTACTTGTTGGAGAAGGAATTGGGTTGACCACCGAGAAGTGGAGTGTTTTTATACAAAATTGTTGGTTGAATTGCGTGCTAAAAAGCAGCAATTGCATACATACAAATTTCACCCGAATGTCAGCGGCACAGTTTGGCCACTTGTTGGAATTGGTAACGCCTCTTATATGCATATATAAAAAAAACGATACAGTAATGCACACCTTTCAGTTGACCTTGACTCTGCGCTTTCTGGTCACTGGGGACAGTTTTCGGTCGCTACAATACCTTTTCCGAATTCCATAAAACACAATTTCTACTATAATTCCGAAAGTGCTAGACGCTATCTACAAAGTTCTTGTAGACGACTTCCTAAAGGTAAGGCTTTACCTACCTATTCCAATTTTCGAAAACCCCTACAGCACACATGGCTCATTGTCATTACTGAAGAAATTTGTCTCTTCGGATTTCTAAATTTTTGGAATGGCTCTCGGTGCTCTTTCCTCGGTTGTGTATTCATCTGTGGCCAGTGGCATTGACCAGCCTAAGATTCTGAAGAACACAACACTGTGTGTCCATAATTATAGTTAAATATTTGAATGTTGGTAAACCTGTAAAAAAAAAGCAAACAATTTAGCAGTTTATCCAACTTTTGGGACCACTTAACTTTTTTTGTTGTTCTGCTGCAGCTATAAATAAATCTTTAATCATGTTTGTGTCGCCTTTAAGAAATTAAAAACAAATGTAAACACATTAGTTATACTTAGAATAATGTATGGATATTTGTACATGGGATTCCATAGATATTTTGTGAGGAGGAGGACTTTTATTTAAGGTAGATTGAACTTGAACGTCTTTATTGGTTAAGTCAAGGGCACATCCAATACCAGCCCCATTATAATATTGAATCTTTTTGACACCAAACTTATTGAAGCGTACAATATGTCTTGTGGTGGAAATAAAATAGAGAATAATGTTTTGGAATTGAACTTTAATTGTATAAGCAGGTATGTATAAGTATGTACCTATTTTAAGCCCAACAGGAAAATTACGTAATAGAAACGGAACCCTTTAGTTCGCAAAGTGCAACTTTTACTCCTAGGCTTAATAGCATTCAAAACGTTTTTCCAAAAGGATACAAGTGAAGTCAAAGAATAAGCTAGCAGTAAAAGCTTATAAGAAAATCTTCTTTTGTTCAAGTGCCACAGAGTTAAACCATTAATTCAGCTAATGAGTTTTTGAGATGTAATTTTTTGGAAAGTGATTATTTTTACAATCAAATGCAATTTGTACGTAGAATTAAGTGCTCTTCAAGTTCAAGTGCGTAATGTGATGTAGAGTGTTAAGAACATCACTTGTCTTCTTTTCTTTTTTCCTTCTCTGAGATAAGGAAATCAAGCGATCAAGCTTTTTTTTGAATGGTTTATTCGTTTGTAAATCCATATATCTTGAAACGGATCCAGAAGTGTAGTTTCTGCTAAAACATAATTGAATTCAACATCTTAAAATCTTTTTAACTTTACATACGGAGTTTTTGTTTATGATGTTAAAATGAATTTAAAATATTTTGCAAGCAAATCTATGGTACTGAGACAGAATTTTTTAGTTACCATATTCGAGTTACCATATCCTGCTTTAGCGTGAGTATTTTTTCTCCTAATGGCAGTTGCATTGCTTAAAGTCGATGGCTTGCTAGTTTTGATCCACAATTGCTTTCAATTTTGTTTTGGTAGGTTTATTTCTTAGAGTACTTTTGAACGACTAAATTAAGAGTACATAATGTGCAATACGCGACATCGACTTCAAGTTCCAGTTACTCAAATTCATATCACTGAAACAAATTTATTTTCTATTCTATACCCCAGTCAATGCACATTTTTCTTTTTATTTTATTTCATGTACATTTTCAGAAAATTGTTGGCACTCTAACTCACATGTTCTCAAATCTGTTTGTTGGTTTAAAAGGCTGGTGTATTTCCTACAAATTATTTTTTTTTTTAAATTGCTATTTTCCTTATCCGGGCAAAATACTATAATTGCCCGAATTGTCAATAACAAATAAAATACTAAACTTATTATCAGACATCTAAACTGGCCATTTTGCTACCACTAAACACCCTGTAAGATTTTGACGTTTAGGTGACATGAATAACACAAAATATAAAAATTTTATATTTCATGGTTTCATGCACAAGAAACAACTTGGCTTCCGCTGTGATCTTTAAAAGTTAGATTATTATTAAGACAATGTCAGAAGGTGGACAGGATTGCCTTGAATGTAGACTTGTAAGATGTTTTGGAGTCATAGCTATTGGTTGTTACATCTTCGCTCAGGCACAAAAAAGAAAGAGATTCGAAGCCAACGCCATGAAACTCATTTCAGGAGGTAGAATGCATTTCATTAACATAAAATTCAAATAAACAGCTTTATTTTTTTTTCCAGGAGCAGTGTCTTTGGGTATTGCGAGACTTTTAAATGTTCCCATATTTAGAGGAAAAACGAAAAATGATTAATCTAAGTCCGGTCTGTTTGTAAACATTTATTTTGTAAAGATAAATAAAAAAATCTAGTCTTCATCACCCGAAGATCCATTTGAACCCTCTTCCTCGCTGGCTTCTTCGTCCTCATCCCAATGTTTTATCTTCTTATTTGTCATGAAGTCATCCCTAGAATATACATATTTTGTTTATACATAAAGTATATTCGATAATTTAATATATATTTTTTGAACATTACCGTAAAACACTCCAGCCTTTTTTATTCGCACTCTCATCAACATCATCATCGTCTCCTTCAGTTTTCTCTTCAAACTTGACAGGATTGTCGATTGCTTCGGACTTGGCCCGTTTTCCACCCATCAACACATCCAAAAACTTCTTTTTATCGATGTTGTTCAAAACAGCTTCCCTCTTTGAGTCTAGTTTACCTGCTTTCTTTAATTGCTGGTCAATATCTTTTTGTTGCAAGCGCACAGCATTAAACAGCTGCACCACACCTCTTGTGGCAATTTTTCGAAGAGCTCGTTCTCGTTCAAAATCATCTGATGATGGTTTAACTCTCAAGGCTAGTAGTTGATTTTTAAGTTTCTTCTCTTGCTGATCAAGAGAATCTTTGTCTGGTTTTTCTTCTTTGATCTCACCGTCAATTTCAAAACTGATAGCGTCTGTTGCATCTTTTGTTTTGGGCAGAATCTTTTTCGCTTTCGAAAGGACAATGGACTTTTTTGTCTTGGGTTTGTTTGTATTTAGTACCTTAGCAATAGAATCTGCCCAGCCCGCATTACCACTGGGTTCTTCGGTTCCTGAACTGTTTTCTTCCTCTGAAATGTCTTGTTCTTGTTCCACGGGCTTTGCTTTTAGATTCGCTATAAATTATTTGAAAATAAATTGAATGCTCTGGATTGGTTGTAATGTTTATTAAATTTACCTGTTGCCGCTTTTCGTTTGAGAGTTTTTGTTGCCATATTTTAGAGTTATTTAAACTTTTTACCTAAGTTTTATGTTCCGACTTCTGATATTAGAAAACAAAAATAAAATTGACATTTGAAAGTATGCACTGCACGTGTGTTTGTTTACGCAAAAATTGGTAGTAGAAGATTGAGGAATGTCGGTAGTGATGTGTTTAATTGAAGCCTGTTTAATAATTGAAGTGATAAATTTGGAGGCGCTACAGTGCCAGTCTGCCAGTACCTAACAGACTTACAAGCTTACAATTCATAGAAGGCTGAATAAAGAAGATTTTGTCGACAAAAATTAAGTGGAGGATTTCCAGATTGGATGTCAGCTGATCACAAACCATAACTCCACAGAAGTTAAGATTTAGAACTGGTTAATCTATTCGTTTTGATTGATTATCAATTGACTATGGTCTGTGAAAATCAAAGAATCTACATAAAAAAAGTTTACAAAGAAACCCAGCCATGTTGAGCTGGTAATGCTTTTAAGCAATATTTTTCTTACCGGCTAGGTAATGTAGTGCAATATGCAGTCAGAAGAATCTACTACGTCGAAAAACAACCCTCTATCTTTTGACAGCGTCTTCAATACTTCTCTTCTCAACTCTCATTGCTATCGTATTTTATATTTTGCAAAATTCGGCCAATTTCTCCGGCAAAGTATTTATTAAAAACATCACTTTCTCAGTGAAAATACTCAAGTAATAAAACTACAAAATGTTGAAAATGAGACTAGAAGCATTGGAACACCCAAATCCAGACTCTGTGAATGTTAATAGTAAAGCTACACATACATTTATAAAACATTCTAGAAATGCACTTGTACTATTAAAAACTTCGTATTGCAGATCGACAAGAATTTGCCAGTACCATCCTTTGGCTAGAGGATCAAAAGATCCGACAATACAAAATAGAAGATCGCATTGGCTTGCGTAAAGTGGACAATATTCCGGATTGGGAAAAAGCATACCAGAAATATAAAAAGGATGTTGGTATTCCCAACTTCGACTCTGCCTTGGAGGAGCTATCGTGGTTTCTTAGCTATGCTGTTCGATTAGAATTCTTGGATGCACCAGAAAATTACAACGACATCAATTCGAAAAGTATAAAAGAACGTGATAGTAAATCGATTGCGCCGAGTATAAAAGCTGAAAACACATTTGATAATATTGATTGTAAGCTGGAAACAATTTAAACTCGTAACTCTTTAAATTTATTTTGTACATTTTTAGTTCAACATAAGGATTTCATCAGTGGAGTTCGTGCAATGGCTAAAAAATTGCAAATAGCTCATCATCCAGATCATTTAGTTCAGTTAGAAGCTATTGTTCGAATAGTACACGATCGACTTTCTCCGGAAGCAAGAAAAAAAGCACCGATCACAGGAAAACCTTTTCCATTCTTGCAAGGCAATGACAAAGTCGCAGATGATCCGGCATTGGATAATGCTGTTCGTATTCTTCGATTGCTTCAAATACAAAGCTTACGTCAGCTTCAAACATTAATTAATGAGACTATCGTGTGCGTTCAAGATTTAACTGCTAATCCCAAAACCGATACCAAATTGGGAAAGGTTGGATTTTAGAACGAGAATATTTAATATTCATACTATCTGTCATAAGAAAAATAGAAACAATAAATTCGTAATAAATTATGTATATCATCATCACAGCTATATCTCTGTCATCGTTGTTCAAAACTGGAGAGGAAGCTCAGGTTAGTATGCATTAGCTCATCTGCAAAATATATATGTATCTGCTATCTACTTATGGTCATAAAAGATTATTTATCATCAATCATCATGAATGCATTACTCGAATCAATATTTAAAACTCATTGCAATAAGAGTTCTGAAAACCAAAACCAATGCCCTATCAACAACTTCTTTAAAGTCCTATTCTTCTTTTCTTATCCATATCTTAACATTTTAGCTATTTATAACTTCTTGAGTAAACAATTAATTTAAACAAACAAAACGTAATCTCCAACTTTCAAGCATTCAAAAAAATTTCAAAAGTACAAAAGAATTCCATTTTTTTCTTGTTTATTAAGCTTTAAATTTTCGTCAGTGGTCATCATACCACCTGCAAATGAAAATTACCTGGGTTAACAAAAATACTTAACCTACTTTGGTTAACAATTAGCTAAATTTTTATCTTATCAACAAATTATACGGTGGACTTGGTGAATAAATCTGCAATGGATTTGCTGAATATATGGTCACTGGCAAATTCCAAATCATAGTTTCAACTGGAATTTCTTGTGGTGCTGTCAATTCTCCATTTTCAGCATTTGGTTTGCCAATATCCATCATCGTACTACTAACAAATTCAAAGTGTAGTCGCCACCTG
Organism: Scaeva pyrastri; assembly: GCA_905146935.1. Lineage (NCBI taxonomy): Eukaryota > Metazoa > Arthropoda > Insecta > Diptera > Syrphidae > Scaeva > Scaeva pyrastri. The sequence continues at coordinate 72,419,860 of LR989927.1, forward strand.
ACATCGACTAAATCCGTTCTAAAAGACGGAGCTGCATGCAATGGAATGGGAATGATAATTTGTGTTTGCAACATGGAATAACAAACTTGATGACTGGTTGCATAGGTTGTGAATTTACCGCACACGTCTTCATTAATACTGGATTTTGATCCTTCAACAGCAGCAATACTACTACTGTGTTCGGACAATGAGTTCACAGAGGCTGTATCGCTTTCGTCTTTGGTTGGAATGGTTTTTCTTAAAAGAATCTCCTCGGATTGCAATTTCACAGAGAACTGGACACAACGCACCTCGAAGTTGGCAAAGTCTAGACTACCCACTATGTCTTCTCCAAGTTTGTAAGCAGTTTTGAACAGACAGAAGCGTCCCACGTAACCACGTTTGTTGGTAATTCGATAGAACTTTGGGGACCTACGAGCTGTGACATTCTAGTAAAAGAATAATTTGTTTAAAACAAAAGATTTCACAAAACACAAGAACAAAAGAGATTGACCTTCAAATGATGCCAGGAAACTTCCAACTCAGTGATTTCCCTCTTTTCTAGAAACGGATTTGTTGGAGTCAGTTCTTCGTTTGTCTCGGTGCCGAGCTCCTCTGGTCTTGGGATGACTGGTATGGGCAACACCCGTATGGGAACGGTTAAAGTTTGCACCTTAGACTTGACCCTTTGTGTGGCAATTGTAATTTTATAAAAATATTTGATGTCGTGTCCCCGGTAAGTTGGTGGTCCTTCCCGTGGAACGAAGTCATTAAAAAAATCTGACATTTTTTTTTTTTTTTTTAATGGAATTCCCATAATTCAGATTGCCTTTACTCACAAATCTTAGTCTCTGCTGGTCGTAATTTAAGATCACAAAACAATATCTTCGGTTTTGTGGCCACAATTATCTCACCAGGAGTTTGTGTCACTGCGTCTAGTGCGGTCTTTCCAATCATCTCGGTTAAATCTGTCACGGAATTTGGACAAAAAGTAGTTTTGCGATAGCAGTGGATCTGCACTGAGGCCCACGCAAGGTTTTCGAAATGGTCACTGTAAGTAAATTTATAAACCAAATAATACTTGGTCTGTAAAATATTTAAGTTTTACTTGAATGTTTGGTTGGCATTTTGATTTTCTTCGTTTCGGTTGGTGAATTCAATTAGACACTCGACTTTCTCACCAGCCGCGTATATTGCAGAGTCTGCTCTAATTAGTTTTGCCGTGATTTCTATCATTTTATGTTTCTTTTATGAACTCAGACTAAAGTTTCTTATTCTTCATTCAGATTGGTATTTTTTTATTCGAGCCAAGTAGCTAGATAAAGGAGAACTTATAGCTAGCCCACTGACGTTTGACATTTTACTTACAGGGTGGTAAAGTTATAGGTTTGTTCGATAAAATTATGTTGTTAAGTTAAGAAGACGTCTGCTCTGAACTTTTCGGAGTGTTTCTTCGTATGAATCTTATAAGTCTGTTTGTTTATGTATCTGTATTCGAAAATTTAGTCAATTTTTGAATTTTGTTTCAATAGTTTTGTAGGCAAGTTAGAAGTTCATGTTTATTTTCGGATAGGTTTGTAAAATTCAAATTACTTTTTCAAGACAAATATAATAAAACTCACTTGTACGAAAATCATTTTGTCCGTCGTTTGCACATCATGTTTTTTTCTGTTATTACTAAATATAAATTTTGTTCAGATAATTTATTCTTTATTAATGTTTTCAAGCTTGTATAACTTTTTTACAAAGTTTTTCTTAAATTCAGTTAGTCTGCTATTACACGACGACTCATGAGTCGTGACTCGTGCGAACTACGTTGGCGCAAGAGAGATACAAAATTCGAAAAAATGAAACGGAAGAAAATTAGCCCTGTGAGTCGCGGGCAAATTTTCTACGACTCATTTTTGACATTTTATTTTCACTCATTTGTTATTTTGCTTTTCCTCTTTATTTTTTTTTCGGCGTGCTTGAGTTCACATATATACCCTTATAGTTGAAAGAGCGATACAGGATATAAGATTCCCCAAACAACGACATTTGAATTAAAGAGAGTTGTCAAATTAGAGTCATGACTTAATAGTCAAGGTGTAATAGTGTTCGACTCAAAGGATGAAATTTCAAAAGAGAATTCGAAGATGAGTCACGACTCATGAGTCGTCGTGTAATAGCAGACTTAGCGATATGACATTTAAATTTATTCTAAAAGTTTCGACAACTGTTTAGAAACTGATAAATACGTTGAAGATTGATCCAAAGTGATTTTTCGGTATTTTTACTGTGGTTTTAATACCAAAGTTGACACTTGATTCGCTGCACTATTTACTCTTTGAATTCTGTTAGCAGTATTTATTTTTGTTTATACATATTTAAACTGGATGATTATCATTCCTATCGAATACTTAGTTTTCAATTTTATTCATTTTATAATAAAAAAAAAACACAATAAGTGGTTGAAAGCCATATTTTGACACTTAAATCGATCAAGGAAAACAAAAATGCCATTTCTATCTATTTTGAGAGATAGAACTGGCTAACAAGCAATAAAAAGTTTTTCAAAGTTTCCGGCAATTTAGTTCCACGAAAAACTCCCATCAACTAGTTTCCTGATAAATTAGGCATTGTACTATAACCAACTCAAATCACCGAAATTTTGAATTGAGTTCTCTCACGGCAAGAACGCAGCATGCATGATGAAGCAAGCGAACAGGCTTAAATCATAATCGGAATCTTCAGAATTATTAAAATGAACAAACCCAATAGTTCCTGTTCGTGGAAGCCACTGAACTGAAAAATCGCCGAGCTGTTTTTTTTATTACTGTGTGTGTGTTGGTCGGGTACGGTTTTTTAGTTGGACAATTTTGATTGAAGAAGTGTAATCTGGTTTTGCTTGCATGTCAGTGTGATTATAATAAAAAAGAAAAATTCCAGTCAATTTATATTCTTCAATTTATTCTAAACGCATTTGTAAGTTATCAATAAATTATTAAAAAGATACTTAATCAATTCATTCCCATTACTCATATTAAATATTAATCTATCGAATGCCACATAATTTCATCATAAAAAACTTGCGAGGAAGAAAAAAGTCTCCCAATCGGCTAAAGTGAACAATTTTTTTTTTTAATTCAGCGGCACAGATCGCAATGGCGGTTAGTTGGTTTGCCAGCTAGCCAACCAACCAGCCAGCCACCGAGCCCTGTATGAAGAAACGTCAAAAACTTGCCACGAAAAAATCCTTGTCTTTTCTTTTTTTCTTTTGTCTCCATCGTTATATCTAAACGATTTTGGATTTTATTAATTAGTTTTGAAGTTTTCTTTGTCTCCAAGGATAGATTTTTGAAATGATCGAATGGTATTATGGTGTAAATACATTTTTATTTCGGAAAAAAAGTAGAACGCCGGAGGAAGAAATTTTCACAGAGCTAAAAGTTATTTTTAGTGACATCATCAATTTTGTGTGTGAGCTGAACAGCAGCGCCAGCGGCACAGTTCTTGTTCTCTTGTGTGCCTGTCACTCAGGGAAGCCCCAACTTGCTCCTCTCGACACAACGACGGCAGCAGGCGCTGGCCGTGGCTGTGGTTTTGGCTGTAGCTGGTGCGAAAATCCCAATCAGAAATTTATTATTTGCAATTGGGACGATGAATGGACGGAACGACTCTTGCTCTTGCTCTTGCTTGCTGACCGAACGATTTCAATTCTTTTGTTTCGTCCGTTCGGCATTTTCAGTTCTCCGTTGACCGTCGACGGGCGGGACGACTACGACGACGGCGGCGGCTAGCTATGGCAATTGCTGCTTTGCATATTTATCGCAAACGCGGCCGTTCCGCTTACACCGACGACCGCAGTCTGTCATGGCCTATATACAGTTTCTCTTCCTTTTTTTGTTTTCAATTTGTATATACACACATTTCGTGCTATGTAATAAATAATTATGAATTGCACATAGATACATTCATGCTTAGACTGCCTGGGAAGAATTGTCTAAGCAATGACGAACGATTGACGAAACGATCACCACGACGATGAACGTGGAGACTTTCTTTTCTCTTCTCTCACAGTCTCGGCTACTTGTTCATCTTCCGGTTGATGACCTTAGCCGGCTTCCACCACATCAATGGTGTCGTGTTTTTTTTATGCTTTTTTCTTTCTGTTCATTGTAAATGTAAAATTGTTTAATTGAATGATGATACTGCTGGGTGCTGCTGTTGCTTATAAACTGGGGTTATTGTTTTTTTTTTTTTGTTTCATTTGACTACTTCTCTGATTCTCGGATTTTTTACACCATCATTCTTCTGTCATACGGGTGATGATTTTAATCAGAAATAAAAGCCGGTTGTTTGCGTTATCTTTGTGCCCACTGTGCCATTGTCGTCATCATTTAAACGAAAATTCCAATTGCATACGTGGTCGTTTAATTTTTTTTTTTAATTTTCTTTATATTTTAAAAACGTTTTTTTTTTTTGTGTAATCTATATTTTATCTCGTCAGTTTGTTGTCGGGTGAATTTGCTTTTTTTATAAACAAAAGTAGGTATGTATGTATGTTTGTAGCTACATCCGATTTGTTTTTGCAATTAGTGTTTCCTCTTATCAATCGAGACAACAACAAATTATAATGTACATCACATTTACGTCGAAATTGATGTGACCAGACTATAGTAATTTAAAAAAATTGTACTTTAATTATACTAAAAAAATAAATTGGTCAGAAACTAAAAACAAAACTCTAATTCGTCCTGTCATAAGTTTGAACTATTTTTAAATATCAATTAAAAATTTGGTGTGTTTAAGAAAATAAAAGAAAACTGATATATGGTAAGAATTTTTTACCTTGATTTCACACTGCAAAATTGTAAAATTTAGCTTTTGTCAATTTTAACCTTTTGTTAGAAGAAAAAGTCAAAATTCTATATGAACCTTAATAAAATTTATTTTATCGTATTCTAATTGCATTATTTAAATGTATGCCTTTGAATTTTTATCATAAAAATAATATAAAGGAAATCTCGCCAAAAATCAATGGTTTTCTAGTTTCGATTTCACTTACCCCTTCTATTCTTCCCGAATAACAACACACAAAATTGATTGATAATTGGCTTAATTTATATTATATTTTTATTGAACATTGGCTCAAAAAACATTATAAAATAACATATCGTAGGTTTTCGCAATTGTTTGATTCTTACAATTCTACATAATATATATGTACGTACATAGTACATATCAAAGGTTATTTCGATTGTTTACATTTCTTAGTTCAATATTTATGTAAATGAAACTCAGTGTTGTTTCCTTTTTTTATTTAATTTTATGTTCATAAGACTTGTGAATATTAGTACAAAAGAGTCAGGTATTTATGTCTATTTTATTTTTACATTAATATGCTAATGCATAAAAAAAAACTTAAATATGCTAATGCCAAAATGACACTTAATTTTTAATTCATATCAATAGAGTCAAAATATATTATTCGTCATCGTTGAGGTTAACCAAAGCTTACACTGCGGAGGAGCTAACTTAAAATTTTATATGCAATTTGTATCTAACTAAACTTAATTTATTGTAATCATAAAGTGCAACTTGATTCTCGTCTAGAAATTGTTGATTTTTCATAGTTTTATATGATCCTATTTTATTTTGATTGAAGCTTATCCAATAATTTTCCTTTACATTATTTGTATGGTCACACTGATACCAAAATCCAAAAAAAAAATGAAAATAATCTTCCTTTTTGAGGCATCTCTCACTTATTTTGAAATATGTAATTCGTTCTAACTATGCAATGCTGATAAAGACTTTCGTATCAAAGTTTTTGTTCTTATCTTGAGTAAAATTAAGATTTCTTAATAAATATTAAAACAAAATAGTAATAAAAAAACACCACAATGACGTGTGCATTCTTCAAAGTGATTTATATTGCTTATAGTACCAACTGATGGATATCTGTACCTACCTGTGAACAAACCAATACACACAACATATGCCTCCTACATACATGGAAGTTTATTGCAGATTTTTTTCTTTACACTGTGGGTCGATCCAATCGGCTGTTGTTGCTTACCAAGTTGGCAGATTTGGTGATTCCCAATTCAAAGAAAAAACAAGAATATTAAGAGGAGATAGTTACATATGAAGAAAGCTAAAAAAAACCGGATAGCATTCTTTAAGCTGGTCGTGGTATTTTTTCTTCTTATTATTCGCACTGACTTATTGTTAAGTTAAAGTATCTGTATATGAATTTGTTTTCTTTACAGAAAATTACCAACCAGTGATCCTCTTCGTTGTCGTTGTTGAATATTTTGCTCACTCATGTTACGTGGCTATTTTGTATATGTGTATTTAGTTGGAGGTAGGAATATATTTTAATTACACGGCAAATATTGTTGACGTCAAAAGTGATTACTAAAACAAAAAAAAAAAAAACTGATAATGAAATTTCTTTCTTGGTTATTTTTGTTTCTCCAAGCTGGTAACTAGTACATACATACAATAGAAAGTACATTTGGTGAAATCAACCCACTTTAATTAAAAATCTGTGAAAAAATTTTCAATGCTCATCATGTTCACGTTTTTAAGAAGACCCATCTCGAGTCGCTGGATAACTCTAAATTGTTTAGCTCAAGTTTTTAGGCATAATTATTTTCCAAGTAAACACAATAAGTAAACAACCATCTTTTAAGGTTACTAGGTTATTAATACTGATTCTGTGAAACATTTAAATTGATAAAGTGTGCTATCAGCAATTAAAATTTCTCACATAAAATTCACGTTTTTGAGTTTTTTTTGTATTTTACTTTAGATTGAGATAAAATATTTGCCATGCTGTTCAACTACAAATTATTCACAGTCATCAATCTAAATGTGTTATAAAAGAAAACACGTTTTACATACTTTTTTCTCTTTTGGGGCAAAATATTCTAAAAAATAAACAAAACGAGAAAATTGTTTTAATAAGATTGGCTTGAAGAGAGGATTGAAAAGGTCACTTTTAAAATTTGCCATTTGATTTACCAATAAGAGCTTGACAGTAACTCTTTTGATCGAAGCAATCGTCCCATGAAAAAATCTACAAGTGTTAAATTACATACGAAAACAGTCGACAGAATCATCTCTCGCTGTCCGCCTCCGTCTTTCGGGTCACCAATACCTTGCCAACAAAAAACTTTATTTAAAATTGTCTTTCATAATCTAATCATCATCGGCTCTAGAATCGGGATTCGGTCCAGGTCATATTCAACAAGTCTTTTCACTTATCCCGATCGCGATCAATATCTGATTCTGAATCCTCCTTTTTTACGAACTAAAGAGTTCGGAGTTACTTTTACTAAACAGCCAGGTCTCAGATCCACGAAAATTGTGCTTGACAATTTGCCGTTATCGGCTCGACATTTCACCATGATGGTTATGTCAATTTGACTCAATGTTTTGACATTGACACATCTAAATACGTTGTCTTATGTCGTTTTCAATTGGCAATCCGGAATGAGAAGTAGAATCCCAATTGAACACTTTTTGTGAATTCTGAAAAATTTGAAGTTTGGTGTGACTGTGTTGGTAGTTTTGCAATCTTGGCTTTTTGGAAAACTCCTGCAATAGAAAATTAACTGCATCACTTGCATCGTCATCACTTGATGAAGAAGATGAGGAAGACGACTCCAACAATGTTTCTCACAAATTAGGAACAATTGCTAAGATATTTTCAATATTATTATCCATTTTTTTATAGTTTAGTTTTAATTTCAAGCAATCACTTCACAGTTCGCACAATTTTTTAATTCAAAAATATGACATTTGTCAAGTGTGACATGTAAAATCTTTGAATGTGTGAGTGATTCTGTTTTTGCTTCTGACTTCAAATCCAGAAGAGAAATCTCTTCTTTTTCAGAATTAGAACTGTCACTTTTGCCCAATTGAACGCTTTGAGAATGCTTTTTTCTGATTCCAGATTGCCAATTGAAAACGACATTAAACTTTTTGTATTGAAAAGTATCTGGTTCCGTTTGTATGCTTAACTGGTTTGATTGATGCCGAACATTACAGATGCACAGAAGTCTTAAATATTTAAATACTATCGTTCCTGTTGCAAGCCTTTACTATTTCCTCATAGTGCTGATTTGATGTAAAAATTTTAAAGTAAGAATTAATAAATATTTGAAGTTCAGGAAAATTATGATTGAAATCGTTCATTGATTAGATCAACAACTGGTGTTATTTTCTACCTACTTTCATCCTTCACATTGATTAACTTATTTAATATAAATTAGGCACTGCAGTTCATAGTGCTCGTGGCCTTCAAGCATTCAAGCAGTTTTGATTTAACCACTCGAACTTTCTCATAAAAATGATATTAATTTTTCAAAAATATCATACATAAAGAAAAAGAAGAAATCCACACAACACTTGAATGTGCCCATACATGCTTTTCTTACATCCAAGTCTTGTGTGCATTACCTTGCACAAAATGCAATATATAGATTAAATAAACATACATTCAGGTTAATAGCACTGTAACCTATTTAAAGTCATAGTTTTGCGAAACAAAAACCACGACGACGACGACGATGACGAACAGAGAAGAAACATTGGGCTAAATTGATTAATTATTGTGTGTGTTTTTCGAGACTGTGCCACCATATATTCATGGCATCATTTAGTAGGTTCTATGATATAAAGTCGGACGCTAGGGAAATCTAATGAACATTGAGTACATTCCAACTACAACACTGCACCATCCATCTACTCTCTTTCTCTGGTAATTTTGTGTGTAGTTTATCAATCGCCTGCTTCGGCAAAGTAAATATATGATGACAAAAAAAAAAAAAAGAAGAACGCCATATTAATAAACTTCACGCAAAAGTGTTTACAACTTAGACATTTCAATCAAAAATTTATACTTTCCCTTATTCATATATATGTATATTCATATATACATATGTAAATATGTGTACAATTGTTGACTTATACAAACTTAAAACAGATAACTGTTTGATATATTTTTTTTTCTTGTTTTACTTTAATATTTTTTATTGATTTTTTCTTAAGATAAAATAGACCAATTGTGCAAATTGACGACAACGACAATAAACTGTTTGAAGGCAATGGAAATGGTTTTCTCCAATCTGACTAAACCAGTGATACATTATATTATATTTATATTTTTTCTAGTCATGCATATTATGTACATACTACATAGACTTTAAAATGAACAAAAATTAAATTAAATAAAAAATGTTTTTGTATGACAAACATGCTACCTCACGCCAAACTTGTCAAGAAAAAGAAATGCTTGATCAAAATTTTAATTTGCATATGATCGAGTAAATACATATGTTTATTTAAGAATGAAAAAAAATTGAAGAAATCATTAAGTTTGCTTTATTGATTTCCTTCGATCCATGTTGTTTGTTTGCTTATATTTTAAATTGTAGAAATATTTTTAGGTTCACAAATTCAAAACTAGAAAATAAACTGTTGGACAATTATATTTTTCTAAACTCATGACGTACTTACATTATGTACTTCTCATTTTGTTCACTACAGAATAACCTAAAATTATTAGGACCGAGTGGAGTGTAGTAGATTAGTTTATGAGTTATGACAATTGAGGTCTGTTTTCAATTCTTGCCTATGCCATTGCCTCTTACGAGGAATTGACAATTCCTCTAAGAAAAGACCGAATTGGTTCAAATTTGTAGGTCACAAGGCCTTGGTCCCTAACTTATTCATATATAATGTAGTTTTGTTAACAAAAGTTGTAATTCCGCACTCCTAATTCAGAGAAGAAAGAACAAAAATTGAATCTACTTAATATTAATACCCACCAGATTTCACATTCTTGTGTCATAAAGAATAAACCTAAATGGCAAATTAATAAAAAAAAATTAAATATGTATATAAATCTATTTTCGTAATGAATCCACTTAAAACCAAACCAACATGTTAATGCAAATTATTGCATTGTAAAAAAAGAAATAAATACATATGTATTTTATTTTGATGAACAATCGAAAACATCTTCCAGCAAATTGTAAATACGACCTACAAAATGAATTAACTCAAAAACGATAATTCATTTTTAAAACGAACACATACGAACATAACTTGAGTGTCTTATGAATTATTTATTTTTAGAAACAGAATAAAACAATTATTTTCACCGGTTCATAATAATTTAAATTTACAATATTTTTGTTTCTAATTTATTTCCATTGACTTTACCTCATGAGAATTAGGTTGAATCGTCTGATGAGTGATTATGATTAGATTAGTTGCCGTTTCCTCGGATAGAAACGTAAATGAAAATTATTATTCGTCATTTATAATATAAATCATAATAACGATCAGTTAAATGACGTAGAGGAGACGTAGTAGTTTCAGGGTAGATCCACTCGTCACTTGAAAAATTCTCAGACTAATTTTTCATACACGCACACAGTTTTTTTTTTTTGTTTGTTTGTTGTTGTTGCGTTTTTTCTTCTGATTACGTCAAGGTTCTTTCTATTTCTGATCAAAATTTGAGTAGACAACTGGTAATTTGTCAGTAAAATGCCGACGTTTGCAAATTCCATTTATGAAAAAAAAATAAATGTGCAAACTTCCATTATCACCAAGGTTATAATTTTATTTTTTGAAAGTACATAAAAAATGTCACCTTTCATCTTTTTTTTATTATTTGCATGTGCATTTTTTTGATACACACTTTGGAAGTATGATACATTTTTTATGGGCTTGTATTTAATTTGTTTTTATTTATTATCCACAAGAATAAAAATATGAATCCAGTTATTATTGTTTAGCTGATAAAGAAAACTAATTTATGAATATTTTAAGTTTTGTTTACTTATTTTGTATAATTAATTTTTATTTTTAGATTTATGCTTACTTGGGGCGAGTTTTTGTTTTTTTTTTATTTAAAAAAACCTTCAAGCTTTTCGTCCGATCTTCTTTTTTTTTTAAATTTTGTGCAGATTCGTCCTGAATTTCTAATATAATCATGAAAAAGTCAAACAAAACTTGCCTCAACGTCATAAAATTTCCGAAATAGTTAAATTCACAGTTTAATAGTTGGCATTGGCATATATGTATAGGAAGATTTTAACTATTGCAGAAATTATTGAAAATCTATACCAGAAGACATGATTCGCTTGATCTTCGGGTGTTCTTCAATGTTCAATTAAATACTTTACTACTTCATCATTGTTAAAGGCACTATGCCTCCTTGTCAGTTGACTGATAATAATTAATATGTTGGCCAAGGATGAACATCCTCATTATTGCAGTAAATAATTAAAATAAAGCATTTTTAAGATTCTGAAAAGTTTACCCTAAATAAAGCCAAATTTGATTCATAGCTATTTTGGTCATGGTGAATCATACTGGGGAAACTGTAGCTAATATAACTCGTCCTAACTAATATCTAGATCTTTTAAACTTGTCATCCAAAAGTTTTTTTGTAAATTAGCCTCAGGTATTTTTCTGTTAGGATTCATTCTAATTTTTTCAGTATCAAGGTACTTTCTTTTGATTCATAAGAACGCATAAAGCAGCTTAGTTTATCTTTTCACAGAAAAAGAAAATATTCTTTAAAAAATTCTAACTATTCTATGTACCCCTCCTATAATAGACATATTATGTTTTACATTGTAGTCCATTTTAGGTAACTAATGTGTTTAAGTGTTAAATCTATTATTTTTAATGATCTTGTCAGAAAAATAACAAACAACCCGCAGTTCGCTTAAGTTGGTCCCCTATAACTCATCAACGGATAAGTTACAAAAATGACTGACCGTTATTAAGAAAACCGATTGCAGTACATTTTTAGAACCCTGTTCCTCGGTCAATTGAATACCAGGAAATAGTTAAGTATATGGGTGTATTATTGTTTTAAACTGTCGATTAATTTTCAAAAATAATAACAGTCAAATACAGAATCTGAAGAAATACATAGTATTCAAATTTTATGTTTGTTGTTATGACTAGTCATTGTGACGCTAGTTGAATTACTCTCATTTAAATTCAAACGACAAACACAGGCATTAACTATTTCGTACAAATCAACACCACTGTCTTCTTTCTACGTATGAATATATGAATATCATCATAATGACAATTCCATTCGTTACTATTCTTCAGATTTCTCACTAAAAGCTTAAATATTAAGACGTCAACCGGTACATCCTCCATATACAGCAAAAATAAACACCTAATAGGCTTTAAGTGATCAAGTTTATATTTAATATAAATTAAATGTGTGATTCACTGCCGATTATTCGATCAAGTCATTGGATTATATTTAGAGACAACCGCATTTTTGTTTAGTGTATCATTTTTGTCTGGATTTTTGTTTGCCTAATTCAGCGTCATCAATGTGGAACTGTGCTGTAAAATTGCATTGGCAATTTTAAACTCGAGTTTATTTTTAAAACCCTTATGACTAACCCAAACATATCATAAAGTCATTAATTTATCTTTTTTCAAAGCATATCCGATTTGATGATATGGAAATTCCTATTAATTACTTGCACAACGAGTATTTAAATAATAATTTATTGATGTAGGTGTTATTTTTTTTTAGAGATATGAGGCAATTATAAAAAGGTGGTCATGCCAAAATTTAAAACTAGACAACGTTTTTGTTGCCATATGAAAAAAAACTCTATACCAAAATCATAATCATTAAAATGCGCATTTTAAATGGGTATTTCAATTTTTTATCATATTTTTTAAATGTAAGTTGTATATATGCCGGGTTTTTCTTGAATTATATTAAACATAACCTACTATCTCTCTCCTAAAGAAAATATAATAGGCTAGTTCTTGTGAGAAACTTACTGTCATAGTGTGGTAAAAGAGGCATTTATATTGATTTACCATTAATAAATTATAATGAATGTTTCTTTGTCTCCAATATACATATTTGTATATCATTTCCAATGTTCACAATATTAGACATTTTTTTTAGTGTCCAAGAATCGATTTTGTTTTGAATTAATCTAATCAATCTATATACACACTCGTGTAACTTTATTTTAATATCGATAGCGAACAAGTTCATTGACAAACCTTGAACTTATAATATCAATTTTTGGTGCAAATCATCCATTCCGTCTTATCTCTTCCAATACATGGAATAATTAATAGAATAATAATAAAACCTAAGGCATATATACTTTTATGTCCAATTGCCAGTTGCATTAGCTTACATACAACACCAAACTGTAACTGGTATCTAAATATACAATTAATCCATATCCATATTGATTATTAATTTATCGTTTAATTGATTTCCTTATGCATAACTAATTAATTTGTTTTTTAATTGTTCTCATTACAGAATATATAATTGTTTAGGAGTTTCAAAAGTTGAAAAATAAAAATAGTTAAAAACATCCAACACAAAATTGTTCAGTAGAAGATATGCAAAAATGGATTTTCAAATTTTAATTATAATCGCATGTGTATTTCTGGCATCTTTGTTTTCTTTGCTATTCATAAACAAGTTTTTCCGTCGGAAAACATTTGAAGAAATTGTAGCCGAAAAGAAAGCAATGACTGAAAAAATCTATGGGCCTGCAAAGGCAGCTAAAAAGCAAGCTCGTAGTGCCAAGTTACCAAGCAAAAAAGAACTCAAAAAGGAAAAACGTCAGAGACAACAAAAGAAAAGCGAAGACAATACGACCGAGGTTGATGACAGCGATGCTCAATCGGAGAATCCATCAATTGAAGATATGCCCGAAGAGCCACAACAACAACAACAACAGCAACAACATCAGCACACAGTTTCGAACAAAAAAGCTGTCCAGCCTGTGGTTCATGTTGAATTTGCTGCTCCCGAAGCCGAAATTGTTGATTCTGACAATGGAAGCAATGTTGGCCAGCGTCGTTTTAGTGCCGATAGCAACAATCAAAAAACAACCAACAAGTCTAATAAGCAGCGAAAGAATGCAAACACTAAAAGTGCTGGCATCTTGGCTAACAAGAACGAGCATGTTGTGGTGAAGGAAACTTCTTCCACAATCGAGGAGAAACAACCAGCTTTGAATCATTTTGAAACCAAACTTCCTAAGGATGTTGTTGAATTAAAAAAACAAGAAGGTCAGGAAAACAAGAAACCCAAGGATCAAAGGAAGACCAACAAACCCAAGAAAGAAACACCACCAGAACCAGCAGGCGCCCTTGAAATTCTCAGTGTTTCCAAAGATTTGAAACAATTGGAAGAGAAACCAGTACGTACTGGTTCACCCAAAAATCAAAGTAACAAAATTAAGCAGCAAAATAAGAAGAAGAACGACAAGGATAATATTGCCTTGGACAAGATTAACGAAAACGATACAATTGGAGTGAGTCTGTTGATGAATCTCTTTGGCCGGGCCGAATTAAACCGTAGTGAAATTCAAATTCTCATTGATTACTTGTTGAATAAACAACAAGATATGCCAGCTTCTCATTCTGAATGGAGCGATGATATTGTTCAAAAATTGAAAAAGCAATTGGAAGAGAAGGAAAAGGCTTTGCAAGAAGAACAAGAATCTTCATTGGGTATTCAAGCTAAGCTTCGTGAAATGCGTACTGAGATTAATACAGAACGTGCTCAAATGAATGCTACAGTTAAAGGTTATATTGAAGAAATTCAAGCCAAAAAAAGCGAAATAGCCGCAATGACTCAGGAAATACAAAATCTCAACGATAAGTTCACATTGGAACGTCAACAATTCCAAAAGAAATTAATCCTCGAGAAGCAAACTAGTTCACAAGATGTTTTGCTTCAATTGCAACGCGAAAATGAACGTGCTGCCATTCTGCAAGCTGAGCTGGCTCACAAAGAACAAGCAATTAGCGAATTGAAGGCCGAACTTGTCCACAAAGATCAATGTGTAAATGATTTGAAATGTTTGGTTAATGCTTCACATCAAGGAGTTGAAGATACTAAACAAAAAACAAACGAAATCATTCAAACTCAAGTGAATAAAATCCATGTGCTCGAACAAAAACTAGATGAAGCTGAAGTTGTCATAAATAAACAACGTTACGAGCTAGAAAAAGCAAAGACCACCGAAGGTGAACATGAATCAAGCAAAGTTGAACTTCGTAATTTACAAAATGCATTAGATTCGAAACAATCTGAGTTAGATATGGCATTGAATGAGTTGGGTGACAAGCAACAAGAAATCGATACTTTGAGTTTGGCAAATAAGGAGCTTAGTGAAGAGATTGGTGGCATCAATAGCAAGGCCGATGAGAAAAATAAACAACAAAACGATTTACAGCATACATTGGATATATTGCAGACAGCTTTGGAGGAAAAAGATAAAAAGATTTCAGAGTATGAGACTTCGGTTAAGCAATTGGCCAGCAAAGAAGATGAACTCATGAAACAAATTCAAGAGCAAAAAGAGAAAAACAATGTAAGTGTTTTTTTGTTTTTATACTCATTTTTGATTCAAAATGTATATACATATGTATTAGTAGAAGTGTGTGTTAAGTCATGATTTTGATTTGTTGGTGTTTAAATTTATCATTTTTCAATTTGATTGATAACCAGAAAATAACTTAGTCCTTGGGAATGGCTTTCATTAAAATTATAATTGGTTCTAAAAGTCTATTTTTTACTTTCATTGATTTAAATTACAACTATAGATAGAAAATGTATACCTTTTCAAAAGAAAAATGTTAAGTACTCGTTCAAGTGATATCGCTTTTTAAATTTGCAAAATAAGCTCCATTCCAAAATGGGTTTAACTAAAATAACTAACAAAAGCTGTCAGAAGGACACCGTTGGAACATTATAACATTATTTAAAATAAATAATGCTAATGAAATAAATTATGCGCAACCAAATTAAATTTTGCAAAAGCAAATTAACTAAATAAAAGATTAATTACAAAAAGTTGAAACTACGATAAAATAAAAACTTAATGTTTCATCTTCATCCTATTAAAAAACTTAAGAATGTTGGTCCGCAAGTTCCTTCGTCCTTCAAAGGAAATTTTTTCAAACTGCCAATAATTGTGTTAGAGAAAACAAAGCTTATTATGTTAACCAAACTCATTTTAATCCTTTATTTCATTAAGCATAAATGATTTTAAAAATTAAGATAACGCTTAAAATAAATTGCTTTAACGTATTGTTCTACATCTTTGAGCTATTATATTATTTTAACCAAACCAACTGGCTTTTATTAAAACAGAGGAACATAACATAAGCTCTAATTAATTAACTAATTCAAAATTGTAGACCAAATTAAATGAATCGTTTATTTATAAAAGAGAATACAACTCTTTATTTATTTACAATTAAATTTCCAAAAAGTTGTTTCTGCTGCAGAAATTTTCATTCAATTAGAAAAAAAAAAAATAATTAGAGTATGTATTTAAATTCTTGACAATAAATGGGTGTAATTAAAACTTATTATCATGGAGCAGTATAAAATCATATATTTTCAAAAAAAGTACTTATCCCCTTTTAAAAATAAATAATTCAATTAGGTGGGGCAAAACACATTGTTAACAAACGTCGTTTCCATTTGCTTTTCGTAATAGGATTCATGAAATGGTTGTTATAAATTCACAAAAGTAAAAAATAATTTAAGTACCTATTTGTAAATCTCAGAAACTCTACAATCAATGATGCCATAACACTCATCACTGCTTTAACTTTGTGCACAATAATCGTGTGGTGAATATTAAATTCAAATCGTTTTTTTTTTCTAACTAACTTCGCTGCATAAATCAAACAATGTTATATACCATACTTCCAGTTTTAACGGATACATAACTTACATTAAACTATGTAGTTTTGCAATTAATAGTTTTCATTTTTCTTGTTGTAATATTTAACACTTTGATTTACACATCACTTAAATATTAATGCCTTTTTTTTCTTCAAATTTTATCTATTTATTAAAAAAAAGAAGAAATTTATTAAAAAAGCAATTGCAATGCTATTTTGTTATGTTTCGTTTCGTAGGACTTGCGTACTAAAAACTGGAAGTTGGTTGAGGCTTTACAAAATGCTGAAACGGCAAAGAAACAAATTAGCAACAGCTTAGGTGTAAGTGTTTTGTTTGTTATTCTGTGTAAACAAGAAAAAAAAAGAAACTCTCCCTTATAACAACATAACAGAGAGTTATTTGTTATTTAAATGAATTTGTTCTTATTATTATTTGTATTTTAAATTTCAGCAACAACAACAACATCATGCACTGCTACTTTCACAAGAACAACAGAAAGTAAATACAATCAAACCAGATCCGGCTGGTAATCAAAAACAAATCCGTGATATACTAGAACGCTTGTATCCGGATGCAGTTGCAGCAAATGCCGGATCAGCACTTTCGTTATCGTTCGATCAATGGGTCGAGCAGGTCCTAGCGACACATGTTAAACAATCTATAAGTAAAAATAGTGCAACTGCAGCCACTAATACCACCAGCACTAACACCACCAATAGCAACAGTAGTAGTAATCATTCTTCACATAATCATAATAACTTAAATAATAGTGAAGATACAAAAAATATTAGTGATAGTATTATAAATAGTAGTAGTGTTAGCACCAGCACCAGCAACATCAGCAGCGGTAGTAGCGATGTAGAATCAGCGTCGTCGGCTGCTGACAAAGCTGAAATACTCAAACTGCAATCACAAAACGCTCAATTGCGAGCGAACTCAGAAGAGTTGACAAAACTCGTTACAAAGACCGTAAGTTTTAATTTTTAAATTTTGAAGAGTTATTTAATTGTAAATTTTGTAAAATTTATTTTTCTAGGGGAATACATTATTAGAGCTTGAAGCTCGTGCCCGCGAACAGGAAGAAAACTGGAGAAGTATCGTTCGTTCAAAGGAGGAAGAAATTAATTTATTAAAACATTCTAACGGGGAAAAACAAGTAAATTAAAATGAAAACTAAAAGCATTAACTTTATTTGTTTTATGAATGAAAAATGTTCCCTAGATGTAATTTTTTCCTGCTCACTTTCTTTTGTGGTTCATTTTATCCGCGGTTAATTATTGAAAATTCTCTTAAATTGCCTTCTATGTAACCTTGTGCTCTAGTAAATAACGTTTAGTTAATATGATTAAATCGACAACAGGAAGTTTTTAATATACATACATATTTTTATTGAAGAATTCTCCAAGCCAAGTCTAATAAAATAAAATATACGTTAAATATGATTCTGTCATATCCAAAAACATATCAATGGTTTCAAGATACTGTGGACAGATTCTTGAGTTGCCTTGTATACATTATTTTATTGAATACCAAAGTCATTTTGCATGATTTTAGGGTTTTATTTTCATTGCCGCCATATAATTTGTCAATATCTCTTTCTTCATATCTGACTCACTTGTCAGCCAAAAGTTAAGGAGAAGACATTTCAAAATATGTAGTCCACTTCTGTTATGTATTAGAGCCTTTTTTAATTTTTAAATGTCACCACCAGATTCAGATAATTTGAACGTGAAATCTAAATATTTTCTAATTTTGCATTTACAGGACATTTAATGTTGAGTAAATTCATCAGATACAAATGGAGATTAAGATTGCCTTCCAGAACTTAACGTAATGAAATAATAAAACAAAAACAACAAAATAAACTTAAATCATTTTCTAATTGATGAACTATTAGAATATGACTTTTTACACCTAAAAATAATAAACAAATACAAAAATGAACAGAAAGTCATGTCAGTCAGTTATAGAACGAATTTCTTTTTAATTAAAAAAAAATCTGATAAATTTAACTGATCAATCATTGCCATTGTACTGTTTGAAATGTTTGAGCATTTAAGTAAAAAACAAAAAAAAAAAAACAAAAAAACAACATCAAGCTGGACAATTCGAACTAACGGACAACTTTTTGTTTGTTTCTAAGACTACACAAAAAATAAAACAAAAAAATATATAATTTACTATTATACATAAATAGCTACCATTTTTGTTTCTTTTTTATTTTAGAATTTTACACAATAAACCAATAGCGATAGAATTCAAATTCATTCGACTAAAAAAAAAATAATAAAATTAGAGAGCTAGCTCAAGAATTTCTATCTTAGTTTGAAGTTGAAAGAATTAATTCCTAGCCAAAGTCTAGCAAGCAAAAAAATGTTAAAAATTTATTCAATACAAAAAAGAAGATTAAAAAGCAAAATCACTTATACATAACTTTAATTCATAATGAATCTATTTTTATATAATATACATTTAATATTTTAAGAATACGGTTACCAAAATAACCTACCAACCAACAACAATCGGAATTAAATGAAAGAAAATTACAAAACAAAATTTAACACGAGGATAAGGAAGGGTTTAAAATTTACGAAAATTAAAGAAAACGATGAAACAAGCGCGATAGCGATTTATATTCGAATTAACTTTAGAAAAAAAAAAAAACATTATAATTATTCTGGTTTATGTTTTAATTTTTGTTTGTAAATGAAAATGTATTGTTTTTCTTAAAGTTAACAAAACAGATACAAACTGATTGAAAAAAAGTGGAATAAAAACAAACAATACAGGAAAGACATTAAGAAACACTTGTTCGCTGTGCAATTTAGAATGAAACATTTAAAATGAGAAAGTAATAGAAAATAATCAATTTTTAAGTTTAATTTTCTGTAAGTAAGTTTGAGATAAATGGGAAACAAAACTAAACAAAAATAACAAAAACAAAAAACAAGGAACTGAATGATAGTGTCAAATTAAAAGAGAAAAAAACGATAGGATTAAATAAATAAATACAAAAAAAAAACAAAAACAAACAAACAAACACCCATTCACACATAAATAAATAATTAATTTAATATGAAATGAACTGTTAAACAAAAAAAAAAAAAAGAAAACAGCTAAAATCTGAAAAGGTATATATGCTTAGACTTAAAAAAATACATTTAATTTAATAAAATTACTATCTTAAAAAAATATATTAAATCATTTTGCGAAACAAAACAATATTATCAATTATATTCCATGTTATTTTCTTTATTGCTATAAATGCCTCTCAGTCAGAATATAAAATAAAAAAAACGACAAAAAAAAAAGAAATAATTCCATTTATTATAATTAAAATTATATTTTTTATTGATTACGTATTTTTATTTATAATTTTTTTTTTCAATAATGATTATCTTTTATTATACTTACTATACATTTATACTTTTGTAATATTTTATTTGTGCAACAATTTGTATTTGTTTTAATTTTTGTTTGTGGTTAGATATCCCAAAATGTATACATAGTATATGTAAAAATTTAAATGTTTATTTTTGTTTTGTTATTGCAAATGTTCGGTTATGTTTATATTTTTATATTGATTTTAATTTTTTTCCAAATTATTTTATTTAAATATTTTCTACAAAAAAAACAACAGCAAAAAGTTTACATAATTTGATTTGATATAACAACGATATTAGAAAATGAACAGAAATTTTAACAAAAAAAAAAAAAAAAACAAAAAACAAAAAACAAACAAATTAAAAATCCAGATTCAGATTTTATGTATGTATGTATGTGTAATCATATATTCATGTATGCATGTTATACAAACTCGAACAAAAGTTCGATGTAAAAATGAAACATTCAAACAAAATTAATGCTTTATGAAAATAAAACAAAAATGATAAATAAAAGAAAACCGTAGATAATAGATATACAATAAAAACTAAAATTGTTTTATTTTATTTAATGAGCTTTTTTCAGAAGAAATGATGCTCGATCATGACATGAAATCTCCAATGGAATCGCGATATTTCCTCTTATGGCATGATGTCAGCGAGGTGAAGTAGTAAAAAGATATGAAATATCTTGACATTATTTGCCCAGCAAATAAACGAGAAAATGAAGAGATAGAGATGTCCACTGAATATTTATGGTAGAACCCATCATGTGTATCTTGTCCAAATCCATACTCAAATTTTTCTCCTGGGGCTCTATTACGTATTACGAAACGATCGTAAATTTCAAGCAGTTTTAAATTGAGTTATAGGTATTTCTAAAAATGAACGACAGCCAAATGTCAATCTTAAGAACTCACGAGGATTGTAAATCCGTAACGATTCTCGCTATACGTCCCCTATAGGGCCCCTGATAAATTTTAACAGCCTTATTACGGTTGTCAAAGATCAATTAATTGACAATTGAAATATTTTGTCAATCAATTGATACATCGGTATTATGAACCCGAGTTGATTATTTTTTGATCCATTGTGAACAAAAATCTATTGTGAATAGTGCCTATTTACTTAAGAAAGCTGCAAATTTTAGTATGTTTGGGATGGATTGTTGCCTTTTTGTTGGCTTTAACTTGTCGTTGATATCTAAAAATACATTAAGGAAGGCTTCTTTCGAAAGTCTAAAGTTTTGAATGAATCTAGAAGCGAGCCAAATTAGTTTTTGTAATGTAATTAAAAAAGATCTTTTATCATACAAATGTTCAGCCAAATCCATGCTTCACATCGCGTAATTTTTTCGAATCTTTGCTTGCTCCAAAGTATTTTCTTCTTCAATTTCATTTTCACCGAAAAACAGTTCTATAGTAGACAAGCTTTTGGCTTTCGCGCTCCGTAAAATATTTTATCAACAAGGAATTTGTGATTGAAAATTTGATAATCAACAAACATTTTGACAACCATAATACCAAGACTGTCAATTTAAATCATTCACAATATATCTAATTTCTGAAGAGCGTTCACAGTTTATCAAAAATTTTGATTTTTGACAACGATAATACCGATTCATTAATTTTATTGATAAATATCAAATATCGTATTGATCTTTTAATTTATTATTATTCTTCTTCTCTTCGCTCTGTGTAAAGTAATTGTTAAAAATTAATAACTTGGTAGTAAGTTTTGCAAACTTGGTGCGAATTTTAAATTATCAAACAGGAATAAAATGTCATTTCGATCAGCTTTCGTATTTTATTATGAAAATTATTCCGAATTGTTTTAAATTTGCACTGCAGCAGTAAGAAGTTTTGTTTCTGCAAAAATGTAAGTATACCTATGGTAATTTCTTCATTCAATTTCTATTTTTTTTTTAATTTTATATATTTTTCCCTTTTTTACTTATTCTTCAATTTAAAGCAAAGCACAACTAATCTTTATTAAAAAATTTAAGAAAAATGTATGAAAGTGACGCCTAAATAGCTGTTGCCAAAAAATTACATGCATATACTAGAAAAGTGATAGTCAATTTTATAATCACCTTACGTGGAACTGCAAGACTGGGAAAGAGGTTGAAGGAGTTTAAATGCATCGCTGGAAACCGCACACGATGGCGCGTATGAGTAGTTGAGGCCCTATGTCCCTCTAGGGAACACCAACGGACTTCGTAGATGTGAGGACCTAAGTAGTAGTATTATTTACGTGGAGCAAAATCATATAATTTGATAATCAATTACGCGTTTCCAACCCCCTTTCTTTTCGCTCGCAGAGGGTTATGCCACTAGTGTGTATTTTAAACACTTGTTTAGTATTCCCAATTAAGAAAATAACATTTAAAAGCTTAGAGTGTCCATTGCTATTTTTAATTTATACACATGCTTCAGTATACGATTGAAAGGTACTGAGAACTGGCGATTCAAAACCCGATACTAGATTTTGTTGTGTCCTTAATACTACCACGCCATTCTGAAATGCTTCTTCCCTTGAATAGTTTTATTTTCTAAGTAAAAATGAAAACTATTTCTTTAATAAAAATATTCATGATTTATTTAGCAAATTGTATAATACGTAAAATAGAACTTAAATACAAATAGTACACATTTTTTAAAAAATAATAATCAAGCCTGCAGATCAATTCTTCTGACATTTTAAACTTGAGGGCATATATGAGTAAATAATTAAAAGCACAATAATTTATTGTCATTTATCACTCGTTTTGCTTTAATTTATATGAACAGTTCGAACTTGAGCATTTAATTGCATAAGCTTCTGGTTCAGCTTTAAATTGTGGTCCTTAAGGAAATTAATTAGATCGGCCTGTTATGAATCAATCAAAAAGAAAAGTGATAATTTCTTTAATTTACTTTGTGATTTCATTAAGACCTACTTGTTTTTCTAATAACTCAGCAGTGTTACCCCTCGACTGAAGAAGTCCCAAAGATCCCTCAGTACTGCTAGTTCCAGTAAGAGCATCCGGGGGCGGACCATTTTTATTGAATTTTCTTACTCGCACTAAATTTAAACGTATTTTAAATAATCGATATGCATATTTTCAAAACAAACAATTTTACCAATGTAATTTCCATTAATACACCCAAGAACAGCAGTTTCCAAAACATTAAATGCAGTTATGTACGTAATAGGCGAAAGGAATCCTTCAATACAGTGTTCGCCAAAGTGATTACCATAATAATGTTGCATCAAAGCCTGTACAGCTAGAATAGCTGTATTCCACAGGGAAACAACATGCAGAGGCACTCCTTTGTGCATTGCAGTAGAACGATGGAACTCGTGGTAGCCATTCAGTCGTAGTTCTTCATGTTGATGCTTGACGTAATGATCGAATAGCTGCAAAGAAATTCATACACAATATTATTAACGTTGTCATTTATTTAAGGCTCAAGAACTTACATAAGTTATAACCCAGAATGCGGCACGCAAATAGAGCATTGTGAAATAGGCATTGCATCTTTTCTCTGGTGGCGAGGTAAACGCAAGAAGCACTCCAGTAAATGATATTGCAGTTGATATGAACAGATGAATGCTAAGAGAAATACAATATACTATTATAATTTTTAAGAGTGAATTCAATTCGAATTAAATATTGAAAATAGCCAGGGACAATTACTGTTAAAACTCGAGTCTAATAAGGGCAACATAAGCTAGTTTTTTTTGCATAAGCTGTCACGCCATCGACTCATTAGTTTGTGAAGTTTTAACTTAACAAGATGATATCTACATGGGAACATAAGTATGCATTTATTGTTCGCATCCTAACTATCGCCACATAATGAGCATACAAATGACTCACTCTTTAGCTAGTGCATTTTTTCTTCTACCAGTGTTCGACCTGACATCATACATCGTTACTAGAAGACATTGCTTTTCTACTTTCTATTTAAAGACGCTTTGTCTTTCTTATCTACAAACCGATTAGAAGTTTGCATATATATTTAATTGTTTAATTGCTAACACCACCCTCTGAATTGATAAATTCTATAAAAACAAATTATTCATCAATTATGTGCTAAGTTTCCACTCACCTAAAAGCCGGTACAGTTTTTAAGGCCTTAAAATTGTTGTTAGCAGTGGAAGTCAAGATCGGGTCTATCAGCAGACTACGGTCACTAGGTTGCGGACCAGCAGCTTCACCAGAATTTCTATTTGTTTCATCCATTTATTTAATATTATTATGGCACCAGACACCTAAAAATACTTACGACGTAGAAATAAATATTTTTATCTGCTTGATTTTAGACAACATTTACCTTCTGTAAGATTGTAGTTTAATTGAAATAATATGCTCACTAAATGTTGTATTAATAACTTGTCATTAGATAGTAAGAGCTAGAGTAATTGCAATTGCAATGAAAAAATTAATAAAAATAAGATGATGAGGTGAACAAAACAAAAATCCAGAAGTTAGGATAGAATTCTTTTGTTTTTATTTGTATTCGTTATCGTTATTGTTTCAGTGACTAGTAATGAATTTAGAATGAACTGGTGGGTGACTGGTAGAAATGAACAACGTCAAAAAATGACAGGAAATCAACATAATTTTAATGCAACGTCTGCATTCACCAAATTTATTATTTATAATTATAAGGAGTTTTTGAGGATTTGGATTGGACTTTGGATCTTTATCACAATCTTTTGCAATGATCGATAAAAGAATTGTATTCAAAAAAAAGTGGAAGTATATCTTTAGTGCATAAATTTGAGTCTTTACTCATATCGAAAGAGAAATAGCCGTTGGTTACAGGGGAATTGTTGTGCTATACATACCTTATTAATTAGTTTTCTTATTCGTATTACAGTTACTTTTGATTGCGTGCAATTTAAAAATATAATTTTCTTTAAGTCAATAACCAAACTGTCAATGTCGAAACAATTAACCTAATAAATGTATGCACTGCTAAAAGCCACTCTGACTTTCTTTGTTGATTCTTGTCACACAAATATTTATTACTGTTTTGAAAATCAAAATTTTTAATATTGTAAATTCGCATATGATCATAATTTCGGTTGTGAAAATACGCCTAATTGCTCTACTGTTCTATTTAAAAGACTTACATTTACCACAACTAGATGTCGCCTGCGTCTATTAAAACGTAAACCAACGACAACTTCACTAGATTAATTAACAAAAACTTTCTGTTAAACTGTCAAAATCAAAAGAACTTTTTAAACTTGTTTTGTTTATTAATTTTTAAGATAAATTAACTATTTTTAAAACAAAAAAATATCCTCAGAAGACTTGTTCGATAAATAAATGGCTTTTTTTCCGAGACGTGTCAAAGACATTCCACCTTTAGAACCAGATTCAGAAGATGATAGAACCCCTCAAAAAGGGTAGGTTTCAATTTGAAATTAAAACAAAATACATGTACCTCAAATCATACATAATGCACAATTTATTATTTTAAAAATTACTATAGAAAAAATGAAAAGAAAGATATGAAGGAACTACACCGTGGTGAATCGTTCCAACAGCGTAAAATGTAAGTTTGCAATTGTGTTTAAGTGCTGTACAAATACCAAAACTGTGTGTTTATTGTAGACCCAAAAGAGTGTCTGAGCTGCCGCCACTAGAATCCGATTCCGATGAAGATGAAGGAAAGAATGACAGGTAATCTATTGGATTTTTGTTCAAACATAAAAGATTATTGCAAAATTATTGCATTTAATTGTATGTAGGTTCAACTGTGCCATTCTTAATGATTCATTCATGAGTCCCGCCATAAGCGACAATGATGACAATTCGCCAAAGAAGAGTCAAAATCCTCCGAAAGTTGTCTCAAATCAGCCAGCAGCAGATGATTCATTTTTGTCGATCTTTGACAAAATGAAACTCAATGATACATTGCCTTCAAAGAAGAATGAAAACATTGTTCCCGCAGCTCGTGTCGAGCCACAAAGTCATCAAAAAATGCCTTTGAAACCAATCCAAGAACACCAAGTTCCCACAAAGGTTTCAGCACCTTCCATAGTTATTTCTCAACCTTCTCAGGCAGCCACAGCAGCAGTTGGAGTGGGAGTTGAAGTTGAAACTCCTCTTAAACAAGCTGAAAATCAATTTGCCACGCCTCAAATTCGATCATGGTCGGTAGCCAGACGACCTAAAGATCTATGTTCCACATCTCGCAAAGAACGCACTGCCATTGCAAATGAGTTTCGATCACAAAAGGTACTCTTCCAAACTCCCATGGCTGTAGCGAGAGCTCCACATCTAGCCAACAATAGCATTACACTATCCCTTTGCGATACCATGAACGAGAGTGGAACACCCGGCACAGCGGAAAATAAAGTTAAGTCCAAATCACCGAGTAGGAATGCAGCTGAAGTTAAGTCGAAAAAATCTTTAGCCTTCAGTGAGCAAGAAGCTGAGTTTAAAAACACTGAAACTGAAAACAAATCGAAGGAGAACATTATAACAATCAATGGCTCGGAGTACGAGATCAGAAAGAAGCTAGGGTGTGGGGGATCTAGTAGCGTTTATCTGGCTCATCGCAAGGATTCCGGAAAAGACTGTGCTCTAAAAGTAAGTAACACTTATTTGAAAAGTTCATTTGTATTTTAATGTGGAGAAGTGGTATCTGTGGGTCGTGTAGTCGAGTCAATAAAAGTGCATCTCAGAGGTTCCTACACATATATGTCCAGGCAGCGACTAGAAATAAATTAAAATTTTCTAATGAAATGAAAAATGAAGTGAAATTGCACTTTTTTCAAACCATAAAATTCAACAGAAAAAAGTCAAGAAAACAGTTCTAGCGAAAATTTTTAGGTACAAAGTAAAAACAAAGATTGGCAATCGGGAGTCTATGGTCCATCTTCTAATTTGAGCTGTTTTAAACGACTAGATGTAGTATTTTTTTAATTTCTTGCAAGATCACTCAACGGACCACTTACAATTCACACTATGTTTCTTTTACATGTCGCATGAAAACTTTTTAACGAGTTCACCCTTCTCTTTGCAGATAGTTGATCTTCGAGGTGACTCTGCAGTGGTCGAAGGCTACTTAAACGAAACTAAATTATTGGCCAAACTTCAGGGAAATATCTGCGTTGTTTCGTTATACGAATAGTGAGTACAACAGACGCATCCATTATTTCACCTGTTAAAGATTTTTAACTTCCCAGTGAACTTCTTGCCAAAGAATCCAAATTGTACATGGTTATGGAAAAGGGTGATTCAGATTTGCACAAAATTCTCTCAACCTACAAAACTAATTTACCCCTCTATGTTTTGATGAATTTCTGGTATCAGATGTTACAATCGGTCTCTTACATTCATCAGAATGGTAAGGACATTATAGTTTTTATTTTATCAAAGTGATTTTTAAAGATATTGAATGTAAAATTGCTTTATTTTTTCAGGTGTTATACATTCAGATCTCAAGCCTGCGAATTTCTTGATGGTTCATGGAAGACTAAAGCTGATAGACTTTGGAATAGCGAGTAATATTGCAATCGATTCAACAAGCATTATTAAATTCTCACAAGCCGGGACATTTAATTATATAAGTCCAGAAGCGTTGATTGATACATCGACTGGTAATAGTCCAGTGGGAAAGAACCAGCCCAAAATAAAGGTATTTTACATAGTCATTTATCTTTCTTTTAATCACTTTCTTTTTCTCTCAACAATTTACTTTTTTTTATCTTAAGATTTCAACAAAATCCGATGTGTGGTCCCTAGGATGTATTTTATATCTTCTGATCTATCAAAAGACACCATTCGGACACATAAAGAATATTTATGCCAAAGTTAATGCCATAACTAGCCCTTCAACGGAAATTCAATATCCAGCGTTACCATCTTACTATCCAGTTGTGTTAGTGCAAGTAATAGTTATTTTAAACAAATGTTTTTAAACAATGTTAATTACACTATTTTCTCTCAACAGATGGCCAAGAAATGTCTCCAACACAATCCAAAACAGAGACCATCGTGCATTGAATTATTGCAATATCCATTCAACATGATAATACCAATTCAAAATCTAAGCGTAGCTCCTAACTAATTTATTATTGATAAATACAAATATTAATTGAATATTTTTAGTACCTATATTTGATATAGTAGATTATGTTTACGTATGTATTAAAGAAGAAAACAAACAAACAAAAAGTAATAATAAATTTATATATAAGCTTTAGATGTATATTTTATTTGAAACACAAGCAAAATAAAAAAGTTTTTGTCATTTCCTTAAATAGTTTGTATTCATTTTTGAATTGATTATCTGTTTCTTTTATTTCTCCATGCAATATCTTTCATTTAATACCTAATTCATGAAAATCAGAACATAATTGCTGAATTTATGATCCATTTTCTAAAATGTATACACTTTTTTTCCATATTCATTTTTTTAACGACCAAAAGCCTAGAATTTGACGAGATTTTACTTTCATCAATGTTTAAGAAGCTATTTTGAAGCTTGTGGTTGACCTACAAACATGATTTATATACCAAAATGTTCGTATATTCATTGAAAAACAAATGACATAATAATTTTTAAAATTGGTTTAAACATAAAAATGATATTAGCGATAATGTCAAAAAACATGTTTTTTTCGTATAACAGCGTCTAAATCATTTAATTTGTATGATCGAATAAAATTTTATGTATTTATATTATTTTTGATGAATTAAGCTTTCTATTGATACCTTGCTTTTAAAAATCGGATCAGTAGTTTTTGACTTATAACCAATTTTGTGGCGTTTGTTTGATAATTTTGCAAATTTCCTTGCATTTACCTGTCAAAAATTGTGCCAAAAAATTGATTCGTGAATGTGTATACATTTTTGATATTTTTATTGTAATGTAATCGGTGTTGAGTTGTCTTTTGATTCTCACCTAAATTTTTCTAATCGCAATAGATTTTGGCAAAGTTATTGACCATTTTGTGTAAGAATGTCCTTGTTTGGTTGAATTGTCAAGTGCACTTTTGTCACTTCATTACTTTGTACCTTATATCTTTTGTTCATCTTTTTTTTTCAGTAAAGATTTGTGAATCGAAATTCTATGTATGAAACATATGACATCTAAGCAAATAACTAGTTAAGGAATGAGATTTCAATCAAAAATAGACTGTGTTTTGAATAAATCATCTTTTTTTAAAATTCAGATTGAGCAGAAATTATATTTTGTTTATAACTTTTTTACTAAAACTAATAAAGAGTTTTTCATAAAACTTAAATTTAATCTTTATTTGCGCAATAATAAACAATCAAAAGTTTCAATTTATTAAAATTACAATAAATTTTATTCTTAAACAAAAAAAAAAAAAAATATACATGTATATAAGTATACTCGTAAAAAATGAAGCTGAAAGTTATAAGGCTTTTGAATAAATTCTGTCTTTAACTTTTATCTTTTATAGTAGCAATGTACTTGGGTATATCAATTATTTGCATTGTATTGTCCTTGGCCGATGTGATTAGCTAAGAAATAAGAAAAACATACATTTATTAATTTTAGTAACAGAAATGAAACAAAAAAAAAACATACTTTATCGCCTGCGATCTCCAACGCCAATATCATCTTTCCAGATCCTGGAAACCGTCCTATTTGACATCCTGTTTTCTTATCCAAAACATAAACAAATCCGTCATAACAACCGACGAATATGTATTTATCTTTGTACAGTTTCATAGAGACTGCACCATTGCCACATTTGAATATTGCCAAACGTCCTCCAGTCTAAAAAGAAAAAAAAACAATTGAACATGGACATTAATTAGAAGTTTAAAGAAATATAAAAGCAAAAAAATAAAAACTTACCGTAAAATTATATTGATGAATTTCATTGCGCTGAGTTCCACAATAGACGCAACCATCATCGAGAAGAATACTGTATATGTGCAGGCTATTGGAGATATCTAAGGATCTTAGTAAAAGTCCTGTCATGGCATCTCGAAAATTGATTTGATTTCCTTTGGAAGAGACGATGAGTATTTTTCGAGGGCCTTCCTTAGTGGCTCTGATGGCAATTATCGAACTGCCCGACGAACAAAGAAGAGATTCCGATAAAATGTTGTTCTGAAACAAAAATGGATATATGATAAATCTTTTTGAAATGTAGGGAGTGTGTTTTGGAATACTTTTTAAATGTAAATATAAATACATACTCGTATGTTATTAAAAAATAATAAACAGACAAGGAATATTTAATGCAGTACCAAATGAAATAGGGCAAGTTTAGAGTCATTAAGCGTTCATGAACTATGTATGTCAGAAGAATCCGATCCAACCAGAGTTTTGTTTTTCTCATTAGAATCAGAATTGTAGCATTCTTTATAAAAATATGCTGTGTTTCAAACCATGAATTCTATACTTGAAAAAGAAACCGACAAAGATCATCAAATATTTGAAAATTATGGAAATCTGCAAGACCAGACACAAATAAAAGATAATGTAGTTAAAAAAACCAAAAATAAAATTACAGTGTATTTTTGGTTTTGAACACAACTGAAAAAAAAAAAAAATAGAAAAGGTTAGGTAAAATTTGGCTTTAAAGTTACTTAAAAACGTTGTGTTTACGTATTCAAAGTAAAATTCGTTTTGGAAACCGATTAGATGGTTCAAAATCCTTTAAAAGTGCGTCTTTATAACGTAAAACGCCACCATTATACATACAAATAATTTAAGAAATAATACATCAAGAATTTAAGCGACGAAATCAACATATAATTTGAAATTTTAAAATAAAAACAAACAAAAAATATCCAAAGTTAAAAATACACACTTTAATCAATTATTACGCCAGAACGGCTCAACGGATCTGGATGCAATTTGACACAGTGGTTTTATAAATCACTGGTCGACAAAATTAACATTTTTTTTCAAAAGTTTAACTCAAACAATACTTTTTTAAATGATTTTTTTGTCTTGAATTCGAATCTCAGTTTATATTTTTTTAATCACGTCAGGTTTTTGAAATATACGAGTACCTCATTAAAAAGGTAAAAAAAAATCCATAATACAATATTTTTAAGGCTAAGGCAAAAACACAGTTCCTAACAATAAATTTTATGATGATTTTGCAAAGTCCAAATTTTTATCTTAGAGGTACAATTTAAATCTTTAGAGCATCTCATTTAGTTTAAAAAAATATTATTAGTTTTGAATGGCTTATAAGTGTTCATTTGATTCTATATGATGTTTTGAAAAACCCTGAATTGTAAAAAAAAATTGAAAAACAGATTTTAAAGTTGACGATGATTTTTAATCCGATCAGCTCAAATCAGCTCAAATTAAAAAAAAAACATTTTCAACATTATTTTTATATTTTTTAATTAAATTTCCAAAAACTTGATGTGATGGAAAATATTCAATTTGAAACCATATTTGCCTTTTTCTGTTAAGTAAGAAGCGTTTTAGAATGTTATGGTTCAACGTTTCTTGTAAGTCAATGTGGGACAGGTGAAGAATACCAATTAATGAGAATTTTTCTAAAAGTAAATGAGATACTGAAAATATTTAAACTAAATATTGAAGATTAGATTTTCAGAGATTATCACAGTTTTTATTAAAAAAAAGGACTTCACGAATTTACATAGCCTCAAAAAGCCTAATTTTTCAAATTTTAAAATGTGATATCTCAAAAACCTTGCCGACCAGTAAATCAGACTTTTGACTCAACTCAAAAACTACTATTGATATGATGTGCTTTTTTATTATTATTATCTATCCGTGCAAAGCCGGGACGAGCCGCTAGTTGTGAATAAAAATAAGAGTTTTGAATACACTTTATTTTCAATGTTCTATTGTCAAAATTTTGCTTCCAATCGGCCCTAGCGAGGTATCCGAGTCGAAACGGAGAATTATCCGCAATGCATACTCTGTCGAAAGTCCAAGTTGCTTTCGAGGTCACATTCTGTTCCGCGATAAATTTGTGTCGGAGGAAATCGGAAGAAAAAAAAAAATTATCGCAAAATTGACGGGTGCGTGAAATAAATGTCGGACAAAAATTCAATTAGCTGATTGGAAAAATACCTCGAAGGAAAAATCGTCCGAATTGTACAAAATCTAGGACCGAATGCTAATATTTCATTTTCGAAACATTTATTATCTATAAACGTATTACCATCATTTTGTATGATTATTATTAAAAAATCAACTCTTAATTTTACTAAACTATTGAAAAAACATTATTATATGTACGTTTTTTTAAACCCTTGATTTAAACAAATTCGTTTCAAACAAGCAGAAAATTTGGACACCTTGAATGAGAGAATAATTTGTATGTTATTAAAACATATAAATCTTTTTTAGATAAATGTTGTGAAAGGAAAAAATCTAGTAAAATATAAAAAAAAAAACAAATTTATATAAAAAAAAATTTATTTACCATAAGGTACTTCATTTTTTGTTATAACGGGTAAAAAAGCCAAAATATAACCGAAAGGTCCAAAAAATTAATTCAAAAAATTTTATGATTGGAATCGACACCGAACATCATTCTATGCAACACAACAGAACTTCTCCAAAATCCCCATTTTTGTAAGAAGTTATAGTTCTTTACGGGAAATGTTGTGTTTTTGTTTAGAAACACAGGTAAAATATTTTTAAAATTACCTTTAAAATAAATATGTTTTAATCAAATTTGAAGCAGATAAATAATTTGGCATTATATGTATATAAAGAATCAAGACAGTTCACTAATATATTTGAAGTCCAAGAAAGTCTAAACTTCATCTTCATTGGTTACAGCTGAAAATGTCTTATAACGTTACACATCCTTTACTATTGATTAAATGAAAATTGTCGCTATTTTTATTGATTTTTTGATAATTTTGTTAAATAAATACAAAATACTCGTACTCAATAAAATTCTGAAAGTTCAATTTCTAACACTTTCATATCAAAATTAAGAAAACTTTTTAGAAATTTGGTCTTATAACGTTATTTGAAATAAGATCACGCTCGTTATTTAAAATTTTAAGGTTTGAAATTTGTTTTCACCAAAAAACTGAGATATGTAATTAATTTAAGACTTTTTCCATGCAAATTATAGTGAAATCGCTAAAAAAAAATTATTTAAAGTTATGTAAATGAATTTTCTACGAGCACATGTATTTCTGGGCATATTTAAAGAATTAAACAAGCTAACTTAAACTGTGACTTATGTAGATAAGACTAGAAATGTTTTTACTGTTGAGAATGATATCAACAGTTACTATAAAATATATTCTTTCTAAAAATGTACGTATTAGTGGGAAATTTTAAGAAAAAAAAAAAAATACGACTCGGTTTCATTTCTCAAAGCCATGACCATTTTTGAAGAAATATGGACAGATTATTTTAGCTTTATTTGTTTTATTTCTCTTTAGTTTTAAGTTTTTTTAAAAAAATATTTAAAACCCGATACAGAAACCAAGTTTTTTGCAATTCTTCTTGGTGATAAAAAAGATATAGAAAATTAGATTTAAGTTAGTTCCTACGCCGAAAGGCATTAGCATTAAGATATTAATTTAACTTAGAGCGTCCGCATAGGGCCAGTAAGTTAGTTGTAAGTTATTGATATATATGCTAGTTTTAAGAATTTTTGTCTAGCTCTAAGTATAGTTTTAAGATTGAAGTTAAATAAAAATGAATTCATAAAAAAAAAAAAAAAAAATGGACAAATTATTCCACCAGCCAACGCTGCTTTTAATAAATGCAATGGTAACTCTTGGCACTCTTCGGGTTTCTCATCTAGTCAGCCTAAATGAAGGCAGAAATAGGATTCATTATTGAACAAACTTTTACGATAAAACACCGGATTTTCATTTTTTTTTCAAAGCTGATTTACTAAATATTTTTGCACAAGTAAATTGTGTTCACTTTTCCGCCAAAAATTCTCACATTGTTAAGTTGTCGAATACGACAAGCCAAGCTAATGAGAACGACGACGGTCTTCGGGTACATACACTTTCTCTCTTTAATACGAGATGGATGCGGTTTAACCGGTCGAGTATCATCCAATATTATAAACTGGGACTCAAGGAATGGCATTGTCAATAGTGGTTTCAGTAGAACGATTCTAACGGTACGTATCGCTTTTCGCAGGAAAAACATTTCTCAATTTGGAAACACTGGCACTGTTTGTGGTGTAAGTCTTTTCAGGATAACTTGTCAAACGATACTGAACAAAAATGACTGATTAGTTTGATAGGAGTCAGGCGTAATCTGTCAAAAAAGCCTTTTGAAAATCCATTTTCTCGCGTAAAAAAGCTAAAAAGATGGACAGTATTGGAAAAGTTATAAAGAGTCAAAATAAAATACATACATATATGTGACACTATTCAATAGTGTCTTTAGGCGAATTCCATAAAATCGTTTCCCTGACATGAGTCCAAATTTTAAATTTCATTTTTTTTAAACATCTTTTCATCTGCAATTCTATATTTGGTGATTTAATGTTCTATTATTTTTGAAATTGTCATCATCATTTGAAATCACTATCTACCATTTTGAGTTTCGATATTTAAAGATATCATATTAAAGGTGGTACAAAACTCTTCACCTCGCCAATCTTGCAAAAGACGAAGAATGGCGGTGATTACCACCTCTACAATTATTTTAAGCAAACAAATTACGAAGAATTTCAAAACATTTGGTCTTTCAAATGTAGATTGAGGACAAACCATACCCCACCGTATCTAAATAAGGATAATGGATGATAAAATAGAATGGTGCACTAGGGCGTATACTTTATTTTTCTAATTTATACATTTAAAAACATCTTTCTTTTATCACAGCGCAGCGTCTGTCAGACCAGCTAGTACCTATAAAATGAATTTTTTGTTTCTTTTTTTTTACACACATATAAAGATTCTATAGATAAATCTATAATCTTTAATTATATGTGTCTCTTTGTTTTATCATGTTTTTCTTCAACAAGAAATATCTACCACTCCTATTTTCCTACCCATGAGCAGCCATTTTAGATTTTTCATTTGCACTAAAACTACAAAAAAAAAACTATTCAAGAATCTATAAAAGACTGCACATTATTGTAGCTCATAGTCATATAGTCTTCCATTGCAGCACTCCACCGACGACGACGTCAGAAGTTCTTATTCGCCCATCTCCGCCAATGAAATGTTTATATAACGAAAGCTTGTACATACAGTGGGGAGCCAACCAAAACAGCAACAGCCCCATTTCCAGTTCCAGTTGCACTCCAAGAAAACACCAACAACAACAACAAAAAAAGCTCCTTACCCACTGAGTATCGGTATATAGCCCCACTTGGAAGTGGAACTCATCGTCTCTGATGACTTTTTAGACAAGACAAAGACCATTTAGTGGATGAGATTCTATTCCATACACGACACGATGCAGAAATTTGGATCTGACATGCCCAAAACGAAGTTGGAATTGAAGGCCGCATCCTTCTTCAAGGAATGCATACCCTCTTCGTCGGCTGTGCATTGCATCGATGTGTGCACGAGAGATGGGACTTTCTTCCTGCAATGACATCCACCAAAAACTGCTGCGGCGCGAGGTGGCGGTGTGTATGAAAGGAAGCGCATGCGCTTGGATGTGGGGGAAAACTTCATAAGCTTTGTGTTGCACTATTTTTAAGGCAAGCACATCTAATGAAGGGTTTGTTTATTTGGTCTTTCTTTAGGAGACAAAGAATGACTCCTTTTGCAATCCCATCAACGACTGGTGTATCCAGTCTGCGAAACGCCCTATGCACAAGGCGGACAAAGGAGGATGCAGATGGTGCAGGATGTTTTTTTTTTTTTTAATGAACAAAAAGTTTGCTTATGCATGTAGGGTAGATTGTCTTCTAATATACAGGTTTGAGAGGGGATACAAAATCAGGTGATGGAAGAGGTCGGCAGGAGTGGGGGGGAGGGTGAAGAGGTTAATATGGAAATTGTGATGGGGATTTCGTGACGGAGAAGAACAAATATTAAAGTAGGTACCGTGAATTACAATCACGTCTGGGCAATAATTTAAAATCGATTCTCATGACTAAGAAGACTTCTTTTCCCCCGTGCGCCGAACAGCGACGCCCGCCGCGGCACTACACCTCACCAAGTCCTCTTGATGATTTTCTCTTCGAAAATGAGTTTTGAAATTGTCTTGAGGGCCAGATGAAATATTATATTTTTGTGTAATTAAAAAGTAATTTTGTAGTCTTAATGTTTTTTCTTTTCTGTCGTATCTATCGATGCAAAGTAGTAAACTAGATATATTATTTACATTTATACATAAATGCCAAGATTTTTATTTAAATCATCAAAGTGCATTTGGAAATAAGCAATTTTTAAAAGAGTATACGAAAACACGAAATGTTTAAGAAGCTTTGGCCAATGCTTATGCTTAATGCTAAGCAACTCATCTCGATTGGTAGACTGTACATTAGCTCTGTTATACACTGCCAATCACAAGGATGAGGCCATTGCGAATATTTCGTTGTAGAAGTTCACATCAGCAATTTTTTTGAAAATTTTGGTTGCAATATTTAAGAACGTTGTACAAATAACTCTTTTTATTAAATTTCAATTACAAATGGGTTCCGGAAAGACGTTGACAGTGGCAGAAAGAGGACAAATCGATGCTTTCAAGGAAATGGGACTCTCAAGCCGAGAAATAGCAACGAAGCTGAACAGAAGTAAGACAGTTGTAAACAACTATCTTGCTGATCCTCAAAACTATGGAAAAAACTAAAAAGGACGCACAGCCCAAGCAACAACATCCCGAGAAAAGCGGTTAATTTTACGTATTGCTTCAAATTCTACTCAATCAGCTACTAAAATAAGGTCCAAAAGCGGAGTATCAGCCAGTATTTCGACAGTCCGAGGGATAATTAGAAAAGATGGTACTATCCAGAGAAGAAAACTCAAAAAGAAACCTGTTCTAAAGCAAGTAATACACAAGGAGCTGCGAATGAACTTTGCAACAGAACATGTCTCTTGGAGCAGTCAATGAAAACGCGTTGTCTTTTCGGATGAAAAAAAGTTTTACCTTGACGGCCCCGATGGTTACAACTTTTATTTCCATGATTTAAGAAAAGAGGAACTAATTTTGGGAAGACATCACAACCGTACATCAGTTGTTATGGTGTGGGGAGCTATCACCTACTATTGCAAAATCGAATTGGAGTTTCTTTCTACAACAATGAACGGAAACAGCTACAAATGCTTGTTGGAACGGTCATTCCCGAAGATGAAAAATATTTTTGGACCTCTGCCTTGGATTTTCCAACAAGACAATGCCCCCATCCACACTTCCAGGGTTGTCAAAAGCTGGATTTTATCAGAAAACGTAGAGCTTTTGCCATGGCCACCCTATTCACCGGACTTGAACATAATCGAAAACGTATGGGCATGGCTATCTCGAAAAGTTTATGAAGGCGGTAGACAATTTGAAGACAAGGACTCCTTAATTGAAGCTATCCGTGATGCCTGGGACGAGATTTCACTTGACTATTTAAAAAAACTTTATGATTCCATTCCAAACCGTCTAATAGAGGTCATATCCTAAAAAGGGGGAAATACTCATTATTAATGGAGAAAAACTTAATAAATAAATGTTTGAAAACCAAAAGCTGTTAACATTTCTTTCATTTTTTTGATATTATATAAGATTTTTCATGTGGCCTCATCCAAGTGACGCACATTTTCATACTGTTTTTAAGTAGCTCTTTAATTAATGTAGGGAAATTCCAACAGTCTTTTCTATTTAAACCCTTAATTTTATTACTTTTTTTAAAGAAAATATCTACCTACTCAAATGTAGTAAATTTTTATGGGTACGAAATTTCCAGCAGGTATAAAGAACGAAAATCGATTAAAAAATATGTGGCCTAGTGATTGGCAGTGTATGTACAGTGATTGGCCAAAACTAAAGCACGAAAAATGATCACTTTATAAACATCCTAATAAAATGTAAAAACACAAATGATATTTTTATAATTTTAATTTTTTTCTTATTTGAAAAATATTGTTCTACATTTTACAACTTTAAATTTGATTTTAAATCCTAACATATTTAAGAAAAATTAAAAAAGTTAAAAACTCATCAAAAAGTAGCTGGACAAAACTAAAGCACATTTTTGCTTTTATGTACAAAGTAAAAAAAAAGTGGTAATGTTAATATTTAATGGCGTAACCATTATTATTGATGACTGCATCATATCGACAAGGCATTGAGGTAATTAGATTGTCAATTATGTTCATGGGGATGTTTTTCCAGGCAGTTTGAACTTGTTGGAGCAGTGAAGTCAAACTGTCACATTTTGTGTGATCAATCCTCTGATCTACAATTTCTCATAGATTCTATTGGGGTTTAGATCAGGGGATTGCGCTGGCCACTTCATAAGTTTAATATTACCTTTATTAAGCCAATCCTTCAACCAATTTAGCGGTATGCTTCGGATCGTTGTCATGCTGGATGATCCATCGCAACGGTATATTCTCCAAGCATGACGTTTTCAAGGATTTCCTTGTACATAAAACGATCCATTATACGATTAATTTTATGAATTGGCCCAACCCCTTCGCTGGAAAAACATCCCCAGACAATAATGTTTAACCCACCATGTTTCACAGTTGCCTGGTGAATCGAGGATTGAGGAGTTCGCCGTTCGGCCTTCGGACCGTTCGAAATCCGTCCGATCCTTTTAAATTAAATTTTGATTCATCCGAGAAAAGGACCGTCTTCCACTTTTCACTCGTCCAGTTAAAGTGTGTTTAAGCAAATTCTAGTCTTGCACGTCTATTCTTTAGGGAAAAAATTGCTTTTTTGCGGCACGACAAGATTTCCAGCCGCTACTACCCACTCTCTGCCGGATAGTTCTTGACGACGTTTTAAAGTCTAATTCTTTTTTTATTTTTTTTGAGGAAATATAAGGGTAATTTTTTATTGACCTCATTAATCGTGTATCACATTGCGACTTGGTTTTTTGAGGTCTACCGCCATTGTGTACTGTTCGTACAGTACCTCGAGTACGAAATCGAGTTATTATTCGAGTATGGCTGATAACATATTTTTCGCCAATAAATGTTATCGATTCACCGTTTTAAAAGCGCATAACTATTTTTACTTTAAGTTCATTTGAATATTTATTCCACGCCATTTTTTATTAAAATTTTAAATTGTGACCGTTAGCACCATCAAAGATCCACCATAAACTTCTTATTTATTCCTTAGAATATGCTTGACTAAATATCAAGTGAAGATAGTAGTATTTCAAAAGTAAGTTGTAAAACTTGATAATTGTAGACAGTAATAGAGTGCATGTGCTTCAGTTTTGTCCAGCTACTTTTTGATGAGTTTTTAACTTTTTTAATTTTTCTCAAATATGTTAAGATTTAAAATCAAATTTAAAGTTGTAAAATGTAGAACAATATTTTTCAAATAAGAAAAAATTAAAATTATAAAAATATCATTTGTGTTTTCACTTTTTATTTGGATGTTTATAAAGTGATAAATACTCGTGCTTTAGTTTTGGCCATCACTGTATGTAAGTGTTCTTACTGGTCACTGCTTAATAGACAGACATGTTTTAGGACTCGGAGCTCTGGCAAGCAAATTTTGCTGAATCTGTGTGTTACTGTCCTGCCCTATCATAAAGACGTAAACTCCACCTCTTCCAGACTTCTACATATTTAATGATCCTAGTGATCTAATTAACTCAGACATTTACCGTCTCAAACACTTAATTCCACTGAAGAATAAATGCTTAATCATCAATTATAAATAACATCACCATGTGCAAGTGCAAAAACAATTTTTATTTTTTTTTTGGATACCACAAAATAAAATCATTTCAAATTAAGAAGTTCTAGTGTTCAATAATAATTGGCGTAAAATTAGTAATTTTGAGTTCTTTCGTTGTGTTAACCGATAAGTAAGAATTAAGTTTAATCTTTGGAAATAAGTCGAACATATAAATTTTATAAAAAATCTTTTTCAAATACAAAATTTAAATACATATTATGTGTTATTTTACTTAATTAGTTTTGAATATTTTACTTGTAACGTGAGTTCCCATTATTCATTCTTTTTACATAATTTCAGTTATCTCTAATCAAAACTTGTTAAATTTTATTTTTCTAAGACATTTTAGTTTCTAAATAAGAAAAACGTAATATTTATATTATTAATATTTGTAAAAGAAAAATTAAAACTATAACAGATATTTCAAAATTTAATTAATTTAATTTAATAAGGATTTAATACTTTTTTTGATTAGTGTGTTTATTGTAACAAAAACTTTGATGAAAGCCAAGTTTTTAAAGATAAAATGAGAAGTTATCAGCGTATGTCACAACCATTCTCTTTTTTAGCGGATGCAGCAGGAGTTAACAATTTTGTGTAAGATGAGTATCACGAAAATTTCGTTTTTTGGTTGAACTAATATTTTAATTTTTTTAATTTTTCTTCTTTAATTTTTATATTTTGTGTTATCTTTTATGTGAATAAAACATAAAATTTTAGTTTACCTTGTTGTTTTCAAAAAATGTTTAAGTTAAATTATTGTTCTTAAAAAGGACTGCGAAATTTAGTAACGTGAGTTAACAGTCTTATTTGAGTTCTAATTAATAACATTTACATTTTCCAAAAAAAAAAAGTTCACTTCATCTGATAGCTCGACGAATCTTCTTTTAAATTTGTATTCTCGATAAAATGTAAATAATTGATAGAAAATGTATTCAAATGTATCGTGAGCTACCATGGAATTAGCCATAAGTGCTTTAAGCTACAATTTGGTAAAAAGTTACACATTCACTTTTTGAAAAGAATAGGCACAGAGAAAATAAAATTAGAGATCAGAATTGTTTTTTAAATCACCTCAGGAAGTCGAGCTGAAGATGGAAACTTTACGAAATGTTGTGCCTCAAGCACTTGTTTATGGAGAAAAAGAGGCGGGGTACAGTATAACCCATACTAAAAACTTCGCATTGATGATTTTGAAAACTTGGTATTCGTTGAGGTTTGAATGCCATACAAAAAATTGCCAATCAAATTCAAACTAAACTAAATGTAATATAATTTTTGTAAATCTTTTTTCTTTGTAAAAAAATGGTGTATTAGTAAAATAAGTTCAAGTCAATGTCATTCCTTGATTTCAATTTCGCTTTGGTAGATTTTTGAGTTTTTTTTTAGTAGGTATAAAATTATTTTGAAATGAATGCCATTTTCGTTCATAAGATTTTTTAGCCATCAGTTTTTTTTTTTTTTAATTTCTCTGATTTAAAAAAAATTACGGTATGTTGATTTTGTTTAAAAAACAGGCATGCGAACATGTCCAAATAGTGACAGTTCATGAGAATTAGCAAAGCAAACATATTTAAACTGACCCATTAGTTGGAAATGTCCCAAATGTAAACTGGACAATTCCATGCAATCCAATAAAATGAAAATACACATGAACACAGGTTTATTCTGGTATTAAATCATCCTGATGTAGATTTCTAACAAAAAAAAGCATTTTTCTGCACAAAGTCTTCAAATATTTCGAAATCTTCGTATTCCGATAACATTTCATTGATTAAAAACAATTTTTAGTTCCCGAATTATGAAAAACA
Organism: Scaeva pyrastri; assembly: GCA_905146935.1. Lineage (NCBI taxonomy): Eukaryota > Metazoa > Arthropoda > Insecta > Diptera > Syrphidae > Scaeva > Scaeva pyrastri. The sequence continues at coordinate 72,461,543 of LR989927.1, forward strand.
CACGAATCAACACTTTGAAGTAAAATTGGAAACAGATTTTTTTTTAGGATAATGACAGATATCATATGGATTTAGCAAATTGCTAAAAGTTAAAGTAGGGTTTTCGGGATTTTAACTTTAGCAATATGTTAATATAGTAAAATGTTAAAATCGTTTAAAATTAGCAAAACCATATTTTTAGGTTAGCGAATTGCTAAAATGGATTTAACAATTTGTTAAATCGTTTAAAATTTTGGGCCATGGATTTTGATTCTAGCGACCTTGAAACGTTGAGACTTACAGATTACAATAACTTCCGGTGGAATGTTGGTAAAAGATAGTTAGACCGGAAACAGCTTGGTGGACGTGTATTTTGTATTTTTTACAAAAATAGAAATAAAACAATAGCAGACATGAAACATTGCGGCGGTTGTGCTCAGAGGTTCAATTGTTACCGTTAGTAAACAGTCCCCTTTAATTTTGAAGGCTCTCTTATGTATTTTCGACGAATAAAGACTTTATAGATAAAACAGATCGGAAGGGTTGAAAAACTTCTTCGATTGGGGGTCTATGGTTCCCCATTGAACAATGTTATCGATATCAAAATTAAATGAGCTAATCCAGTTGCTGATTCCCAGAAAGCTGAGTAGACTCGAGCCTAGGGCGGCAGATTTTTGTGGTGGTAAATGTGGGAATTATTTTGCTTTTCTACCTCATAGAAATCAAAAAGAATTCTGAATGATGGTGTTCTGTTTTCTGTGGCTTACAGATAGAAGTCTGCATCAAATTTCGCTGATGACTTTCCACTCTCACTTATTTTTTGTCATTGTACGTTCCGTGAGGCGTGAATCCATTTAGTAATCTTCCATTGTTATTCTATTAGAAAACAGCTAGTTCGCCGCCCTCAATCAGAAATCGGCTGCTGCTCCCTCTGCCCCAACTTTGAATGAGTGGAAAGAGCGAAATTATAGAAAATTTATAATTACGTGCAATTTAAACGAAAAAAATAATGTTTCTTCATAATTATTTGCTATGAAAACAATCAAGGATTTGAAACGGTACCTTAGTTCTTAATTCATAAAGTGGGAGTTTTATAGATAAAAAATAAAATGTATGCAATTGCGAACTAAGGTATCGAATTTCAGAGGCAGTAGAGGCGGCAAATCTGTAAATCTGCCACCGAACTTATCATAAGCTGCCGTTGAAATTTCATATCCAAAGAGGAAGGATCTGAATCTCGAAAAGATTTTGAAAAGCTGAGGGTACTATCAGCGAAAAAATGTAGTGAGTTTTAAGTAGCAGACAAAAGATCATTTATGAAAGTGCCCTGGGCACACCAGTATTTATTTTGTGTATTTCAGATTTTGAAAGGTTTTTTTTCGAACCCTAACTTTAATCTCAAAAATTAACAAAAATATAATTAACACAAATGTATAAAAACAAAATTGAAGTGTACTGGTTCACAAGTTTTGATATCAAGAGTTGATTTGTGAGAGTAAAATATAGTTTCAAAATAATACGGCAATGAAGAATTTTCAAAGATTGAACTTTAAACTTTTGGATTAATCTCAATTTTTCTATAGTTTCTGGGTTTCATTTCTCGATTTCTAATGCCGGGCGACTTAAAAATTGTGTCCCAGTTTTTATACAATTAAATGAGGTTTTTAAAAAAATTATCCAAGCAAAAGTTCTTAAGACCCAGACGCAGGGGGTAACCCCTTAAAGTAAATTTATTAAATTCAATCTTTAACTCTAAATGTTTTTTGACAGTTATATGTATCACAATACACAATTTGTCAAAGACAGTTTACATTTTAATTAGTTAAAAGAAAATCCAAGCATCAAAGGTTAAATTTGCTTTTGTTAATGATGTGTACAGGAAATCCCACTATCATTTACCTGCTCAATAGTTTTTACAGTTATCTAAAGGGGTAATCAATCAACCTTTGATATTAGACGCCGCAATTATAGTTTCACTGACACTTGACATTGAATAGTCTGTTGTTTTTTTTGTATTGTGTAAACCCAGGTTCATCTTACTCCAAGAAATATGATGATGAAGGCAGAATACACCAGAGATGTCAATGAGTTGACTTTTCACTTTCTATGTGTGGGTTTTTAAAGTCACCACCACCATCTGCATTTGCATTAGGTAAAATCAATGAAAGTTAATTAGCAATTATACGGAATGCGAATCCAAGAGAAAAATTATTATAAAATCAATAGTTTCTGCAAAAATCATCTACAGTATATCATTTTATCATCATGCAGCAACAATTAGTGCGGTATATTATAAATGTGAGTTAAGATAAAACAAAAATAAAATATTCAGTTAAAATATGAAAATATGACAGTTTATTTCAAAGGTCCTTCTATTCGGACTATCAACACGTTATAGCCCTGCCAAAGGATTTGGATTTAATTTTACACCAGCAGCACCAGCAGCAATACCATTATCGGTTGCTGCTAATGCACCATTTCCTTTTCCTTTTCCAGGAGCATGTGGAGCAGCACCATTTTGTCCACCGCCAACAATAGTCTTAGCGCCACCTTTTGGTGCTCCACCACCATTTTTCCCACCGGCTTTTCCTCCAGCATATCCACCTCCGTATCCTTATCCTTACCCTCCACCTCCATATCCTTATCCTCAACCTGATCCCTATCCAAAACACACGCTGTTTTCAACCATTTTGGATGCGATTTTATCAAGAAAAACAAAACCCATGCCAATGACAATGATGACAGCACCACAACCGATGCAACATCCACCTCAGGTGAGTTTTTCACACAACTCTATTTTAATAAGTTGTAATAACCCCTTAAGTGTCAAACGTGACAAAAGTCCAGAAAGGGTTAAACATTCATGATTTAAATTTCTTCTCTTTTTATTTTACAGCATTCAAAAATACAAGTACATTTAATAAAAGATTCCGGACATGACCACCATCAAAATCACCACAGACAAAATAACCACCATCAAAATCACTGGCACGATGACAGACCAAGATGGAATTAAATTTTCCATTTATGTTCTTTTTTTAATTTATTTTGTATGATTAATTTATTATGGTGTAAACAAATTAAATAATAGTGCAGTATTAAAAAAAAGCATACAAGCAAAATAAACAGTTTACAGAAAAATATGAACTGAAAAATCAAATATTTATTCAGAAAACTATAAGAAAATACTTAAATACTCGTTTAAATATATATTAAAATAATAAAATTATGAATATTTGTGTACATATATTTTACTCTTAAAAACACAAAACAGGACAAAATCGTTGATTTTAAATGAATTTTTATGTTATTTTAATAAACAAAAACTATTGCGTCAGGTTATCTACTCAATTTACTACACGTATTTTAATTTCTAAACTTAACTAACCTAAATATTTGACAGTTACTAGACGTCTCACGTCAATAAACTGAAATTCTATACAAAACAACATGTCGCGTAACCGAAGAACGTGACGATTTTCTTTTATATTACGATAAAATTTCCCTCAAATGTCGATAAAGAAGTTCAAGTTTCACTTACGTTCTGCATCTGATAAAGAAGTTTCACATCACAAACAAATAAAAAAACATGGCGCGTAACCAAAAAACGTGACTAATTTATTTGTAAATTGCTATGAAATTTCTCAAATTTTTCTCATACGTCAGTAAAGAAGTTTTACTTCAAAAAGAAGTGCAGAAGTAATATTATTGCAAAGTCGCATAAACATTATTAATATTGTTCGTTTTGGTAAATCAACAAAGAACCATAATCCTTGTCAGATTTTAGGAGAAATATGGATTGCAAGAATTCTTAAAAAAGGTAACACGTGTCAGCATGACATCGCAACACCAGTTTGAGTACACGAAAATTGACATTCTTATAGTGATTATTATATTTACAATTATAAGAAAAATGTATATGTGAATTCATACTTTTGTTGAATATCGCTTTTGAAAAATTAGTAAAATTATTTGATGTACCCGTAGCGTGATGGTTTGTGCGTAGGACTGTCATGCCAAAGATCTGGGTTCGATCTGCCCGTCTGCCACCTGAAAATTTTTACGGGTACGGGTCCCCATTCGAGGAATTGACAAATCCTCCAAGAGTAAAATTCTTGTCATTAAAAGTGCTTTCTCAAAAATTTAGTTCGGAACAAAAATTGTAGATCCTTTCCATCCCTGACATTACTAGGCGCTGATTCTTTACAAGCAGTTTGTAGCGCTACCTAATTTTATTTTTATGTGATGAAAAACTTTAAGAACGATATTTCAAAATATGTCTACGTATAAACAGGCGGAAATCATAGATTCAATAAAATTATGGTTTACGTATTAAAATTAGTTCTTTTTGGAAAAAAAAATATATTGCCAAAAATTCAATCGTAAAAGACAAATAAGGCTCTAATCACAAATCGGTTCAAGAAAGTCCATTTTTATAGTAAACATTTAAAATTGATGTAATGACAGTTGATGTAATCAAAACGTATGTTAAGAAAAAAAAAATCTCCAACAAAAATTCGAATTTCAATAGTTTTTATAGGTATTTGAATTCAAGTACCCAATATTAAGGCCTTAAGTACTTAAGCAGTACTTCAATAACTTTAAGACTTTAAAATTTCAGATACATAAATGTCAAGAAATGGCAGTTTTTGTTTATGAAATCAAATTTTGTCTTTATGTCACTTGTCACAAAAATGAATGAGAATTTTCAATTTCAACATTCTAACTTCATCATTCCTTAAAAAAGAGTAGGAGTGAGATGAAAATAATAAAACGTCAAATAGGTGGATGTTTTTCCTTACGTCAGATAGAAAGATGCTTGGATCTTTCTTTCGAATATGACAGCTACTAGATGCAAGTCACCCATTCCTTAATATTTTTTTTTTAAAGAAAATTAATTGCACTTCTCTCTTTTCTCAAAATCAAAAATTCTAGTACTTTTTTTTCTTTCTGTCAAAATCTATATTTTATTCAGACCTTGAGTTGGTGATAAGTCCTAAGGGAAGTATGAATTTGTGTTGGTTAAAGAAAAATGTTTAAATTTATTATTATTATTATTATTATTATTATTATTTTATTATTTATACATAAATGAATAGAATAATACTTAAGATTACAGCTTTAGCATCTTAGGCTTTCAGCTCAGATTTTATATACATTTTTGTTTATAAGGAAATAAGTTTTCATTAAAGATATATACAATACATTACATACTATTATGGATAATATAATATTAATCTTAATAAACTTAAAGGTATCAATGTGGTTAAAATAATTTAAGATTAAGAAAAGAATAGGTAGAAAATTGTGACTTGAAGAAAAAAATTGTAAAAAAAAAAGATTTGTTGGGGGGTGATCGAAGATGCACAGAAAACAGTAATAACTATCTCGATATGCAACCAAGATCACCCCCCTCTCCTACAAAAGGAGTTAAATTAAATTTTATTGTCTAGTTCCAGTATTACAAGGATTTTGTATACATTTTTAATGTTTGGTTCAGAAGGAACTGAAAGTAGGTCTGATAACTTATTATTACATAGTGATAGAGAAATATTGTTGATTTTACTACAACCTGAAGTTAGATGGACGATTGACAGAATCTCATTTGATTGACAAAAGTGGCATATTGGAGGTGGATCTTTGCTGATTAAATGTCTGTGGGTTAGATTTGTGTGCCCAAGGCGAAGCCTTGAGAAACATCTGTTCATCTTTGTGTTGGTGGTGGTAGGAAAAAGAGCTTGGGAACCTTCTGGATTGATGGAAGAATAGTGATGGGTGTATTGAGTCCATGTTTCTGCTTGTTTATTTTTCCAGTGTGTATTTATGAGTTTTTTTAAATCAGTTTTTGAGGGACGATATTGTTTGATCTCGGCTTCGGAGTTAGAGGCAATCGCCTTTGCTTCAATATCTGCTTTTTCGTTACCCTTTATCCCAATGTGAGATGGAACCCAAACCAGAGTTAATTTATCACCAAGGTGGATTATGTTGTCACGGATGTTATTTATAACGGGCGAACGGTGTCTTATGTTGGAAATGGCTTTAAGTGAGGAAAGGCTGTCTGTACATATTAAGGTGTTTTTCTTCGACTTGACTGCGAGTTGTGTAGCTCTTAGGATTGCTAAGGCTTCTATTGAAAAAATGGAAAAATTTGGTGAAATTTTTTCAGCGCATTTAAGAACAACATTTTCATTGACTATTGCCATGCCTGCTCCATCATCGTTTTTGGAACCATCGGTGTATAAAACATTCCATGTGTGTGTAGGAAATTCATTCAAAAACTCATTGAAGGATTGGATGTAAACTTCATTAGGAGTGTCGTGTTTTGAGTGTTTGGATAGGCTGATGTTGATAGCTTTAGGAGGTAGGAGCCAAGAAGGGAATTTTTCGATGGATATGCTCTTTACATTTGGGATGAGTTCAAAATGATTGGTAAAAGATAAAGCATTGAACAAGGTCGAGGGCTGTTTAGGAATTTTTTTTCTTTTCAGTATTTTGGCGGCGTCATTATGAATTGGAGAACAAAATGATCCACAAATTTTGGGAATCAGCAGTGATGTTAAGATGTCTATTCGTTCGTCGATTGTTGAAAAGCCTCCTTCAGTCATCAGGTTTTTAATAGGTGTTGTTTTGAAAGCTCTTAAAGATGCTCTTACAGCTGCGTTGTACGAAGGTTGCAGAAGTTTGATGTTCGATTTTGCACACTTGCCAAATATAACCAATCCATAGTCAATCTTAGATACTAAAATAAGCTTAGTTATGTGTATAAGAGTATTAGTGTGTACATAGCTGTATTTAGATGACAAATATCTTATTATGTTTAGTCTAGATACAAGTTTTTTTTTTAATTCTAGGCAATGATTTTTAAAAGTAAATTTGGTATCGAATATTACTCCAAGGATATTTAAATTGGTGACATTTTGAATATTGATGTTGTTTAAATTTATACTGAAACTAGAACAATTTATTTTCCTGCAAATATGAAGGTGTTTGTTTTTGGTACAGGATAATAGAGCACCTGATTGTATACTCCAATTATATATATCATTTAATATTTCATTTAATTGATTTTGAGATCGATTCAAATCGTTACATTTTGATAGTAAATATAAATCATCAGCGTAAAGTGAGTGATCAATATTTTTAAATTTTGTGATAATTTCACTTAAATCATCATATGCGATAATAAAAAGGATTACTGAAAGTGGTGATCCTTGAGGTATACCGTTTTTTAAGTTATGGATTTTAGAAAATGAATTATTTACTTTTGATCTAAATTTTCTATTGGATAGAAAAGATTTTATAAAATTATACATTTTTGGACCAATGTCCCATTTAAGTAATTTGTTCAAAATAATATGAATGCCAATGCGTTCGAAAGCTTTCTCGAAATCTATAGAAACTATGGACACATGATTTTTACTTGAAAGTGCTGTAGCGATAAATTCATCGATATGGAGGAGGGAGTCTATGGTGCTGCGACCATGTTTAAATGCTACTTGGTTTAAGTCGATAAAATTTTGTTTTTCTACATACCAAAGTAGTCTTTTTGAAATTATCTTTTCTAACAGTTTGCTTATGCAGGGTAGTAATGAAATAGGTCTATAGCCATTGGAGTCTGTTAACTGTTTATTAGGTTTGGGGATTGGGATTATAGTGGCGGTTTTCCATGTTTGAGGAATTGTACTTTGGTCAAAAATACAATTAAACAGAGAAAGTATACGTTTTTTAACTTGAAAAGGTGAATTTTTAAGTATTGGATATGAAATGCGGTCATAACCGGGGGTTTTCCCTTTGGCTGAACATAGAGAGTTTTCAAGTTCAAGAATGTTGATAGGTAATTCTATCAGTTTGGCAGATTTTGAAGGATGGAAAAGAATGTTGTTTCTGGTCAATGAGTGGTACTTGGACACACAGAAAGGAGCAGGAAAATTAGCGTCACTTGAGTAGGTTGACCAGCACTCGGAAAAATATTCAGCAATTTTGTTTGATTCTGTTATAGTTTCGGAACCTGTATTTATAACTTTGATCTGGGAAGATACGTAGTTCCCTGTTAGTGTTTTAATGTCAGACCAGATTTTCTTACTAGTTGTGTTGGGGTTTAGATTTGCTGTGAATGTTTGAAAACTTTCTTTTTTGGACTGTTTGGCTAACCTACGAAATTGTGCATTGGCTTTGCGGTAATTCAAAGCATTAGTGTCATTTGGATATTTTCTAAATACTCTCCATAAATGTTGTTTCCTTTTTCGCAGTGCAGCGATTTCTGAGTTCCACCAAGACACGATTTTTATAAGAGGGGTGTACTTTGTTTGTGGAATAGATAAATTTGCGGCATACCTGAGACCTTTGGTTATTTTAGCTGCTTCTTGATTTATGTTTGTGGATGGGAGGTGTTTAATGAAATATTCGTTTGAGCTAGATTGAAAAAGGGTCCAATCTGCTCGATCAGTTTGGAATTTGGGTGCTGGTGTGGAGGGATCGTTTTGTTTACCAAGGCAGATGTTAGTGACTATAGGAAAGTGGTCGCTACCGTGTAAGAATTCATTTCTGTCCCAGGTTGAAACTGGGAGAAGTTGAGGAGATACAAATGTAAGATCTACATGAGTTAGTGTGTTATGGGTGGATAAATGAGTCGGCCTGCCATCGTTTAAAAGAGAAAGATCAGAGTTGGTTAGAAAAGTTTCAATTTCTTTGCCTCTAGCATTTGTTATTGGGGAGCTCCAGAGAGGGCTCCATGAATTGAAATCCCCGGTAAGAATGACTGGTGTGTTAACTGTTCTAAGTATGCTTTCTAAATCGGAGGAGTTGAAGGGTTGGGTTGGATGAATGTATAGTGAAAAGATTGTAATCTTAAAGTTAAGTTGAATTTCGATTGCAAGTACAGAGATTTGGGAATTAATTTGAAGGATCTTATGCGGGATTGATTTATGTATTAGAATACCTGTACCTTGTTTTGCAGTAGTAAAAGTGTTAAAATTATTAAAGTATGCTTCGTATTGTTTTGGAGTTTTTACATGTTGTGTGTTGGTTAGGACATGAGTTTCTTGAAGGCAAATAATTGCCGGTTTGTATTCTTTTATTAAGAGATCAAGTTCTAAATAATTATTTAAATATCCATTAAGGTTCCATTGAAGGATCTTAAGGATTAATTTATGGGAAGAAGAAGACTTATGTGCAGTATAGGTTTGACTATACTGCGAAAAATCTGAAGATGTCATGGTTATGTTTTCATTAGTATGACTCCGTCGCATCGACGTTGAACCATTCAAGCTCCTGAGGGAGCTTGAATGTCTCAACCTCGAAACGACGGAGTCTTTATTCGTAGTTCCGATATTACGACTAGATGTTTCCATCATCATCATCATCGGACATATTTTCGTAGAAAGAATTTAATTTTTCATCAGCTGAGATTAGAGTGGTGTTAGAAGCAGGTGCTAGTGTATTTGTTTTTGGAATTTGAGTGATGTTATGTACGACTAGGTTGTGAGTGGGGTTTTGAGTGGTTGAGTTTGAGTGGTTTGAAATGTTATTTACGTTTGAGTGAGAGGAACTGATTGATGTGTTAGAGGTAGAAGGAATTTGAATTGTATTTGTTATTTCATTTGAGATTATTGGTTTTATATTTTTTGTTTTGCTTTGCAGAAAAGAGTTTGATTGTTGGATTGAGTTTGAGAGTGTGTCAGTAGGTTTAGCACGGGGAATAGAGGGGGGTTCATTGTTTTGAATTATTGAGTTTTGGTTTTGAGAGAGTGTTTCGTTAGATTTTGGTAGTGTTTTTTTTATTTCATTTGAGATGGTTGGGATATTGGTATTAGTGTCTTTAGGAAGATGAAGTGCAAGTGGGATTTTTTGAATTGATTTTTTAGCAACGGATGAGTAGGATGATTGGGAGGTTAAGAGAACGGGAAATTGCTCGCTATATAATTTTTTAGCTTCAGCCATGCTGCATTTTTTTATGGTTTTTATTTTGAGAGTTTCTTTTGCTTGTATGTAACGTTTGCATAGTTTAGAGGAAGAAGGGTGTTCTTCAGCGCAGTTAGCGCATGAGGTGCGAGAACATTTTTCAGAGGGGTGAGGGGGAAGGTTACAGTTATTACACGTTTCATCTCGGGTACACCTTTTTTTGGTATGACCAAGTACCTGGCAATTTTTGCATCGCATAGGGTTTGGGTAGTATTCTTCAACTTTGAAGTCATACCAGCCAACGTTAACAGATGTAGGGGGACGGAAGAGGTCAAAGGAGAAAAGAACAAGACCAGTAGGCCTCACTGTATCATTATCTATTTTTTTAGTAAATTTATAGACGTCAGTGACGCCTTGATCTTTCATCTCTCTGATTATTTCTTCTTCTGGGACATTTATAAGGCATGGTGCGTATACAGTGCCTTTAGATAAGTTGAGTTGGGTATGTAGGGAAACAGTTATTGGGCAAATATTTGAGAGGGATTTTTTGGAAAGGAACAGGTTGGCGATGCGTAAAGATTTCACAAGAATTAATAGATTCCCGTCACGGAGTTGGGAGATGGATTCGTAGGAGGTGCTTATACCATCGATGGCTTTCTTTAAAAGAAACACACTGAAGGAGGATAGGGGTTTTTGCGGGTCGGCAGGAGATATAATAATAAATTTGGGATTAGCGGAGTTTAAATGGGAGGGGATATCAAAATTGGTGTCTATTGGAATGTAGGAGATTTTTTTCTTTTTTTTGTTTGGGGGATCGTATTGATGATTAAATACATCAAAACGATTGCCCGAAAGCACATGTGGCCCAGAGGCCATGATAACAATTTTTTTTACACTGATTTAGTTTTTTTTTGTACACACTTTTAAGCGCGAAAATAAGAGAGAAAAGGGAAGGAGGTAAAGGACAAGGTAGATCGGAATTAAGAGAAAACAGTACCAACTAAAGAAAGATAGAGCGTTCGGAAAAAGGTGTTACCGGCTCGAGGTTTAGTCGACGACTGAAATGTTTAAATAAATGGAAGGCAAATATGTCATTCGAACCAAACTTACATGAGCCCGGATATAAAAAAGTCGAATTTGTATAGTTTCTTTATTACAGAAAAAACTACACTGAGTTACAAAAAAAGTGGCGCAGTCATACTTGTTGATGTTTTGTTATCATTTTGACAATATACCGCTATGTTTTTCCAAAGCTTATTTTTGTTTTAGTTAAGTGGTATATTTGTGTATTTGTTTGCAAATTATTTTTCCATTTTTCTTGTTATACGTAATTTCTTTTGGGAAAAACCCCAACATAATCATTTCTTCATACCAGATGCAAGATGTACGGATTTTGGCTTCCGTGACCCCGTAAATTTTTAAATAAGTTAAATGTTTTAGCCTTATTTTAATTGGTTGATTTATTAGTTTTTTAATAATTTTGTGAAAAAAATATGCAAAATAACTGCAGAAGAACTCCTCAGGGGGTTGGCTTTGGCTGAGGATGGACGAAGTATGCGGTATGCCGCTGTTATGATTAGAAAACCGGAGACGACGCTAGAAGAACCATTAAGATACAGGCGTAGCCCGGTGTCAAGGTTCAGGTCACACCAGAGCTACACCTGATGCAAGGGACGATCGATATTTGGTACTTCAAACCCTTCGAGATCGTCATCAAACAGAGGTTGAGCTGTCTCACATAATTAGATCCGTTGGAGTGAGGGCTGGGAATGCCCAAACAGTGAGGTGGTGATTAGTGGAGAGTGGCCTGAGAGCAAGAAGGCCATTTCGTGTACCAAGACCCACGATATAGCACAAGCGCCAGCGGATGGAATTTGCTCGCCTTTACTAAAAATGAACCGAGGTTGACTCGATCAGAGTTCTTATTACTTATGAGTCCAGGTTTTCTCTGCGGTCACCAGATGCACAAGCACATAGCAGAGTGTGGAGGTGATCAGGTGAGAGATACTCTTCGGTAACATTTGGCCAGCTTGAAAATTTCTTGAGAGGTTCCGTCATGCTGTGAGCAGGTATTTCCTTGCAAGAAAAACCGAGCTGTAGTTAGTGGAGGGGTCGGTGACCTCCAAATATTACATCACTAACAATTGGGATGAATATGTGGTTCCATTCACACCATTTTTTGGCGAAAACTTCCTTCTGATGCAGGAAAATTCTAGACCAAATGTTGCCAGGTGTGTTACTGATTACTTGCAAGAAGTCGAATTTGACGTGATGGCTTGGCCTGTGATGAGCCAGGACATGAATCCCACCGAACATGTATGGGACATGCTGGGACGAATGATTAGGAGCCCGAGACACTTAGTGGGCTGAGATCTGCTCTAATCGAAGAATGGAACAATTTGGACGACACTATCTTAAGGAACCTAATCCAAGGTACTCCCAGGCGAATTAAAGATTTGTTAGATGTTTGGGGTTGAAATACCCACTACAAGAAAGGAAACAAGACTCGTTAAAAAAAAAATACAAATTTAAAATGTTAACTTATGAAGTTTTTGCTTATTTTTGTTAATTTATTCTTCATTCGTAGGTTCTTAACTTTTTTTTCCTTTTTTATGTGAATTACTTATTTTTACCTCAAAAAACAAAATTGCATTAAAAAAAATATTTTTTTGTCCATCTTTTATGCAATTATAGCAAGGTGCGCCACTTTTTTTGTAATTCAGTGTAGATGTGTTCGTGTTGTTCAGAATTTTAAAAACATTTGAAAAAAAACAATTGGTATACCAGTCGGGGAGTTATTTTTATCTAACCCTATGTCAAAATATTTGACAGCAATTTTTTGGTAATTTTAATTTTGCGAAATTGACTCTTCGAACTTCAAACGGATTGCGATGAGTTTTGACTGTCAAGCAATAAAACTAATTTGTGTTTTCAAAAATAAATAAATTGTGTCTATATAGTTCCTATAAAGCAACTATAGTATACCGTACTCGTCTAAGTCAATTAAAGGTTTTATGTCATAATTCAATAAACAATAATGATTAATAGTTACATTGACACCTGATAATGAAGTTTTTTTTTTACATCCACACCACATACATACATATCACCTTTACATCATAAGGTCATCATAACATATAATAGCCATAATGCAGTACAAACAGCCAAACGAAACATAGGTTTATTAACTTCGAAGATGTCATCAGGAAATGATTTCACTTTCTTTTTTCTTTGATGTTTAATTTTTTTAACTTATTTTTTTATTCAAAAGAAATTGAAAGGGCAAACTATAAAACCAAAAGCCAACGCTGGCATCAAATTCAGTAGAAGATTAATTTTTGCTATGCAATATTTGTTATTCATCGTAAGTAAAAAATAAAAAAAAAGTGATGGTTTAATTTAAAGAAAAAAATCTTTTTTAAAAATTTGTCAATAGGTTCTTTTGTATGGATTATCAGGAAATAATTGGCAGGTACTTGGTTTTGGATTTGGAGCATATGTTCCATCACCTTTTTGTCCAGCTCCAGCGTATTATGTAGTTGCACCATCTTATTCGCTCTATCCGGCTTATCCAGGACCGGGTTTGGGATTTTTTGGCTCTATACTCCAGACAATATTTGCGAAGAAGGGCAAAGGCTATCCACCGGCATATGGTTATCCTCCACCACCACCATTATATTATCCTCCTCCGCCACCACCAGTATACTATCCACCTCCACCACCACCACAGCCACCAGCACAGGTATGAATTTGTAATAAGACTTGAATAGATTAATCTGTCAAAAGCACCAGCTTATATCACATTAAGCCAATGTCAAAACTGAACGAAAAGTTATCAGAAGCTATCGTCAAATTAAGCAAATGTCAAATGCAATATTAAATATTAAATTCAAGTGCAATAATTTTGTGACATCATCATTTTGCAAAATTAACGAAACATACAAAATTTGAAAAAAAAAAACAAACCAACCATTTCCAAATTTGACATTTCACCAAAGTTATGGAATCTTAACGAAACTGAGCTGAATGACATACAGAGCTGCGTATTTATTCGGTCACTTAAGCTTATTTAAGCTCGGTTAATTCCAACATATATGTAGTTTTTCATAAGTTCATTGCTGGCCTTACTTTATCTAAGCTTATTGCTAAAACAGGCTTTCGCTTTTTTCGCGAGGTTTCTGGTGTTGTTCAATCACAAAAGAATATTGAAAAATTTTATTTAAGCTTTCAGTTTCAACTTTATTTTTCAACATAAATGTTAAATAAAACATAAAACAATTACATATTATTAATTTTTTAGGCTCCAATCATACAAGATCATATCATCAAAGTCCATATTACAAAGGACTCTGGAGATGATGAGGAACAGCATCATCATCACCATCATAATGATTATGGACATAATTCGGATTACATTAATTGGGACTGACTGATCTTGGTAATCGGTTGAAATTCTCCATTTAAGTTATTAATAATTTTGTCTTATAATTATTACATTGATAAAAAATTAACAACAAAATGTAAGAGTAGGAAGTTTTTATATGGACTTACATAAATAAAATTTAAAGAAACAGGGTAACTAGGACATGACAAACAAGAAAAGGAACATCTCTAATGTGGTAAGGACACTTTCGAGTTTGAATTTTTTCCTTTTTTTTCAATGATATTTCTCTTTGTTAAATATTTTAGATTCTACAACTTTTCGAATCATAAAATAAATTAAAAAAAATTATCTGACATTTAACGATTTGACGTTTAACTTTTTCCTTTAAACCTATTCGAAACATTATGGGTTTTGGAAATCCTTTAATATTATCTTCAGGAGAAATACTGTCATCTAATGCCAAACAAAGAAAACATTGAATGACTCGGGACAGCAAAGAATATCTCAACTTGACGCGACATTAAAAAACGGAAGAGTGAAACAACAGACTTGACGAAACTATACAGTATCCGAACTATAAAGTGAACGATGAAATTTATAAAAACAATGGAAGCTTCTGTCATGTGGCTCAACTTTGCACTACAATTATACTTCATAAGTACATAATATGTATAACTGAATTCAATTGTAAAAAAACTTATGTCATTTAACAAACATAATTATACATAATAATTTTTTTATTTACAGCTAGTAACAAAAGATTGTTTACTGTTTCTGCATTTGTTGATGTTAAACAATTTTTTTTAAAATTATTTCACTTGTTCTTAAATTTATTTTGTCTGGGAACTACACACATTTTTCGTATGTCACAAGTCAACGAAAACCTTTTTTTAGAGTTATTGTAAATAAAATTCAGTAACCATACTTCACAATGGTGTTTTTGACAGTAAATTGGTGTAAAATGACATTTTAATATTAATTCATAGTGAAATTATCGATTATGATCGAATAACTGAATCAACGAACAAGACTAAAGATCAATCAATAAACGTTCTGTCAAATAGAACATTTTGAAAGTGAGCTGTCATTGCAATATGTCAATCACACATTGAGATTATGCTTAACAAAAATTAATTCTGATCTGTCAAAACAACAACTTTGACAATATTAGTCTTCCAATGGTCAAGGAAAGAAAGTTGACACTTTTTGTGTAGATCGAATGTGACAATCTGAATCAATGAAACAATCTGAAACAATTGTGTTAATTGTTGAAATTTGTTGTCATTTTGAATCACGAATTAGACAATTAAATAAGGAGAACAAATTCAATTAAAAATTGACGAAAATAATGAAATGTTTTTGAAGAAGAATGTTAACTTACCTTTAAATCGTATGTAAAAATATTTCCCCATCGACTTCCAATAAATGCAGTACCCCATTCAATGTCAATAGATTGCAATGGTTCTTGAAGATTTAACGATTGA
Organism: Scaeva pyrastri; assembly: GCA_905146935.1. Lineage (NCBI taxonomy): Eukaryota > Metazoa > Arthropoda > Insecta > Diptera > Syrphidae > Scaeva > Scaeva pyrastri. Next base: position 72,477,290 of record LR989927.1, read on the forward strand.
AGTTCTAGACCAAAGTTCTGTTTGTCATAAAAGAGAATGAAATTTTAAAGAATATATGTATGTATTAAAGTAAATTTTTATATTATACATTTTTTAAAAAAATACATAATGACTTAATATAATGCCCCTTTTAGACGATCAGTTATCAGTTAATTTTTCAGTTTCAACTGTCAGTTCAGTTAAAATGAAACTCAGTTCGGTGTTCAGTTCATCAGTTTAACTAAGAACTGAACTGACAACTTATGGGAATTCGATCAGTTCTAGTTACAGTTTCAGTGAAACGTTTCAGTTTTTTTTGTTTAGACATCAGTTTAACTGAAAGCTTAACTGATAGCTCAACTGAAACTGAAATTGATAGTCTAAAAGGGGCTTAACAGCTATATTATTGACAAAAATTGAACCGGTTTAAAACGGTTTAAGGTTACGAAATAACAATTTATAAATCTGGGAATTAATTCCGTTCATTAAATCAACTGAAGTTTCATGCATCTGACGGCTAAGAATATTTGAAGTTCATTGTCATAAGTTTATATTTGATCTAAGAAAATATAGTTTCAAATTAACTAAAACCAAATTTACACCCGGAGCCAATAATATAGCTATTTAACTTTAAGCTAAATTTAATTCTAAATATAAAACTCACTTCAATCGAAGTTTTTTTCAAATATCCATCCAGTGATGTCGTGTACACAAAATTCTCCCTTGGACAGGTAAAAATTTGTGTTATGGCTTCGGTGTGCTTGGAAAATTTCGATTCCAATTCTCGGTTTCTTATATTAAACTTATAAATATTTCCATCTTCTGAAGCAGCAACTATTGCCTCTCCAATAACTATAATTTGTGTGATTGGCAGTTTCCATCCTTCTAGATTTCCATTTGGTACATTTGAGTAATCTACCTGCGGAATATCAACAGTCTTTACATCTTCATCTTCCTCATCGATTTTTTCAAATCCATCTGCTGATTCTGAACTTAATTCATTCTTGGTTCTCTTAGGTCCTGCTGGAGTTTCTTCGGTGTGGTCCTCGTCAATGGAACTATTGGATTTTCGTTTGGTTCGTTTCTGTTTGACAATGTTGTTTATGGTTTCCACCAAATTACGTTTGTTTTGATCATGAATCTTATCCGAAATTGAAATTGGCAGGACTTTCTTCTTTATAAAAGTTGCTTTTGAGGAACCTGAACTACTCGAAACACTCGCCAGGGCCGAGTTTAGAAGTATAAACTTTTCATTTTGTAATTTCATTGTCCATAAATCAACCTCCATTTTGTCTTTTTGCAGCTTGAGAATCATCTCTTCGATGTACATTTTTCGTTTGTGCAATTCCATCAATTTAACATCGATTTCACGAATACTACTCACAGCTTCGTCTCCAACTGAACTCTTCGACTTCAAGGACTCAATGTCAAAGGAGTAATTAGCTAGAGGAGATTGCATCATCCCAAGGCTACTCAGGGCGGTGTCAATTTCTAGGGGTGGCTTCAAAGTTCCAAGAATACTTTGCTGTGAAGTTGATTCGGTGATTTCAATGCACTTCTTCTCTCCCGGCGACTTCCATTGCCTTGAGGGTGGATTTCTATCACTCTTTGATTCTGTATCTGATTCCATTTCTAATGCAACAGGTGCTCCATCATCAGACGACACCCTCGATGCTGAATGTGCACATTCTGCGATTGAATCTTTTTGATTTTTATCAACACGACCCTTTGTTGATGTTTTATCCAATTTGAGTGGACTCGCACTTTGATGTTTCGCGAATTGTGCTGCGTTGGCTCTTTTACTTCGTCTTCGGGTTAATACTTTGTCATCGTCAGAGTTGCCCTCGTTCCCTCGTGTGGTGTCTTTTAATTTACTTGCTGTGCCACTAACAGGATTGGGGTTTTTCACTTCTAGTTTTTTTGCTTTTCTTTTCTTGAGAGTTTCCTTTTGCTTTTCAAACAGATTAAGAATGGCTTTCATGAGGAATTCCAAGGCTTGGGCATTGTCAGCTGAACTAAGGTTCTTTTTCAATTTCAGTTGCTCTCTCTCATCCATGGAAGAGCTATTGTTGCGATTTGTCCTGCTCACGCAAATCTCATAAATGTATAGAAGGGAGTTTTTTGTGGTATCGGAGTATTTATTCATGTAACGGCGGCGTTGAACTAGAGGGAGGTTTGGCAGGATTAGCTTTTCGAAATTGCTCACTACATTTGCTTCGAGAATTCGTTTCTTTCTCCGACGACGCTTGAACGAAGAGGACTTACTGCAATTGCTTCCACTCGAGGTTGAACTACTATCCGATTCACTGCTGGAACTTGATTCGGATGAACTTGACGACGACGAGGAATCAATTATAAGTATGGGTTCTGGGGATTTGCTCCGCTTGGGTTTCTCCACTTTGATTGGAGGTGTTTTTTCCGACTGAGATTTGGACTCTTCCAACATTTTTAGTCTGCTCATAAGATCTGGAGATTTTGGAGGTGCTTCAGGTGATTTTATGGCAGGTTCGACATTAGATTTTGTAGGAGAAGCAGGAACTATTAACATCTCGGTGCTTTCAGCTTTATCAGCTTTATCAATTGAATCAACTTCTTTAACAAGCATCTTTAAATTATTATCTTCAGCAAAAACTATTCCAAAAGCCTTTCTTATTTGGTCCAATACCACCGCAGGAATGCTCATCGAATCAACAATTTCATCCGGAATCAGGACATTGTTTTCATTGTCTCCCGGCGGAGTAAAGTTCATGGACTTTAGTTGTTTGCGGATTTCTTCGCGCAGCCTTTTGCGTGCTTGAATCTTTAACGCTGCATCGTATTTTGTTCCCGAACTGTTGATAACATTTTTTATGCCCACTTTGTCCATATTGGCCACACGTTGAACTATATTCTCACTTAGACTACCGTCTTTGGTGAGGTTTTTCTTGCGTTGCACTAAATTGGGCTTTTGGGAATACTTTCCTCGGTTCGGAGTGGTTGGGGCAATTAAATCGGCTCTATTTAAGTCCTGGATTTCGCTTTTGATGAGCCGTGAAATCGGAATGACCGATATTAAGGGGAAACTATTGTTACTGTTTATGCACTTTTCCAGATTGAATTCATCAGATTCTTCTCGGAGTTTGGTTTCAATGTTGGCAAAGAGATCGTCACTTGTGCTGGGCTCCGGGTTTGTTGAGAATTGCTCAAGCTGGGCAAAACCAAAATCCTGCCTTTCATTTGTTGAAAATTCCTGCAGGTAGTTTTCTGGTGTTTGCTCAAGATGTTCAGGTGGCAGCTCTTCGTTTTGGTCGGCTTTAAATTCTTGCTTCAGGGCTTTGTTTACCGGCTGCGGCTGATCGATATTATCAATTATCTCAAATTGTTCAGGTGTCAGATCTGGGTTCTGGATTTCTAAGATTTGATAATCAGATTGATGAGGGTCGGATTTCTGATTGAAGTTTGTTACAGATTCAGTTGAATCAAATGCAACTTCTTGGTTTTGAATTTCAGCCGTTTGCACTTCTCCTATATCACAGCGGTCACGTTGTTCTGACTGCTTTTCAGTACATTGATCAAAAGATTCAAATGTCCCTGGTACAGGCAGTTGACTAACAATGCTGTCCTGTTGCCAGAAATTTTGATTATCCGGTCTCTCAAATGAGACATTGTCAAATGGACCATCATTTTGGAAGTTTCCAAAAGATTGTTCATTGTTTTTTTGGCGATAATAACCATCACCAGTACTATCTCTTTGGAAATTATTGTTAAAATTTTGAAATCTTTTATTTGAATGATTTGAGTAAGGACGTTTCCATACACGATTATTGTAGGATTTTTCTTTAGAAGATTTCCAATTATTTTGATAAGGCCTTTTATTTAAATTTCGTTCAGAATCGTAGTTTGAATTGTAATGATTTCTATCTCGCTATAAAAGAAAATGGAAAAATGGAAGAAAAACCGTTAGTTATTGTAAATTTGTCTTAAATTTTACTTACCTGATCACGGGGATTAGAATGTCGAAGATAATGGTAACGATTTCTGGAAATAATGAACAAAAACAAATAAATATCAGACATTTTGATTAAAGGTAAAAAAAAGTGAATAAGTCATTTTGAAAGTTTTTAAAAATTAATAATATTAGGCATGTCTAAAATTTGACATCTTTAAATTTTGATTTCTTCTAATTTCTGAATAATAACTTTTATTGCTCTCTTTTGTAGAATGAGGGAGAAAAAAGAAGAATGGAAAGTCGTTAATGAAATTATAAACAGAAAATAAAGTAGTCACTCAAATTCTATGATAGTTGAAAATGAATCAGCATGTTTCTCGAATCTCAGAGAAATTGCTAATTTTTTCAATAGTTATTTTACAAATTTTGGTATTACTTCTTTTCTTTGTAATACCAGAAACTCTTGTAAGTGTTGTTATAGCTTTATCTCTTCAAACGTGGTACAGAGTAGAAATAGTTTCTTTAATTCTATAAATTTTCAAATACAATACAGCAGGTTGATACAAAAATGAAATGTGCTGCGCTTTTCGTTGACATTACTAAAGCATTTGTCAGTCATTCTATTCTTTTGAAAAAATTGCATGATGTTGGTTTTCGAGGATTCATCTATGCAACTGGTTTGAATCCTACCTGAGAAATATAGGTCTCAGATCTTCAAAATAAGTGGTGCTTCAGGTGATTCTATGGATATTAATTTGGGTGTACCACAAGGGTCAGTTTTTGGGCCAATTCTTTTCTTGATTTATATAAATTCCGTGTTTAATCTTCAATTTTTAGGCGAAGTTAACGCCTTTGCTGATGATATAGCAATTGGATACAACTCACTTAGTCCATTAAATTTGGTTTCGGATATTAACCATGATGTAAATTTATTAAGACTATGGTTTGCTGATCATAAACTTCAAGTTAGTAACAAAACCAAACTCAGCACTGAACTTTATGGACTAAATGACACTAATGTATTGTTTCATGCTTCGTCTTGTACGAGTTTTAAACTCATCAATATCAATTTGTTTATTATCTAATTCAATGAATAGCTTTAATTCTGAAGTAACCTGCTGCAATACGTGCTTCAATATTGAAATAGTAAAAGATTTTAAGTAATATTTAAAATAGTCTGAGCACATTATGTATTTAAAGTAATATCTTTCAACTGTAAGATACTTTTATCGGTTAAAAAAATATTGTGCATTTTCCACGTTAAAAAAAAAAAATTTACTATGGGGAGGTGCATACTTAAACAAAATCCAACAATTAACAGTACTTCAAAAATGTGTCTTAAGAAAAATATGCAACGCTGGTATTCTACCAGTAAGACACATGTTTTATTTTAAGGTTTTGAAAATATTTTGTATAAAGGATGGTTATTTGGAAAGCCCTTATTCATTTAAATCATGTTTTACAATTTTTTTGGTAGAATTTTTTGTACTTTTTTATTTTTTGTAAAAAAATCTGTCAATTGATTTTTTTCCCAAATTTTACCAGATGTCAAAAACGTCATTTCACATAATTTTTCCAACAACATTTTTCCTTTTTTGTATATTTGGGCGCCAAAATTGTTTGTTTTTAGTTTTTTAATTTAAAAAAACGGTATGTTTAACATATTTCAAATTTATACCAAATCTATATAACATCACATTGCACACAATAAATCAATAAATCATCGTGGAAAATTTAAGGTACGAGTACACTTTTTCGGACTTAAAGTTTAGAAATATTGATTTGTCCTAGGGACAATCCGGCTTATTTTGTGGTTGGTCTTGGACAATATTCAAGTCGTTTTGAGTCCGTTAATTTCTTCTTGGAAACGTTGGTTGGTTAAAAATTCAGTTTATTTTCGGTACAAAAAACTAACGCTTTTCATTTTTAACTCAGTAGCTGTGTCAAAAAGAAAAATTTGACCAACACAATTCAGAAGATTTGACCAAGCATAAAAGCTATCACAAGACTACTATTTTACGGTTTATAGTACGAAATGAGGAATATTGTCAATGGCTTCAGGAATAAGCTGAATCTATTTCTAAAAACACACCCTTCTTTCCTTAAAATACACCACCTTGTATAAAAATAAATTCTAAACATACGTTTTACTTAATTTTACCTTTCTAACAAAACACCCTTTCTTCTAAATGTCATGGTTAAATGTTTTTTATCTGTCATGTCTATAATGGAATGTTATTAAATTGTAAACGCGCATGCAACAATTAGTGAAAATTTAAGTGTTCTCTGTATTTATGACAAAAGTTGTTGAAATCTTAGCGCTTACTTATTCTTTTTTTATCTAAGGGTTAGAAGACACCTTTGCATACATATTGACATAAAATAACATTCTACCTTTTCTCATCAAACTCTTACATCTTACAAAGAATTACACTAAATATTCGTGTCTTTTGAAAATAACGTACCTACTAAATAAAAAATAGAACACTTCAAACTTAAGATGTTGAATGTATCAAATGATTTTATAGTTAGGGAACGTGTCGCTTTTGGGATGGAGTCACGTCTTGGGTTTTTAATTGACATCTGTGACTTTTCTCCAGAGGATTTAAAAGAAACTTAATGAAACCGGAGATGAAAACGTTACTGGATAAGATAATTTTGTGTTTGAATGTTGTTTATATGAAAAGTGTGTATACATTTCAGAATATATAATGTGGATAACAAGAATGTTATCATGGCAATAGTCTGTCTAACAACGACGAAATTAAACTATCAACAAGAGTTGTTAAATATTTGTTTTATAGTTGTGTTTTATTCACTGCTGCATAGCTAGCGCAGCAAAATTTACAGCTGTACTGGTGATATATAAAGAAAGTGTTTAATCGTTTTATGCACTGGAATCCTACACTAGATATGCAGCAGTGAATAATACACAACTAATATAAAATACAAATTTGGGAAATGCCACGCCCCTTGAGAACAAAATACACCATATTGAAATGACGATTGGTACTAAGTACTATAAGAAAGTTGGTGAATAACACGTCCTCTGATTCAAAAAGCGCAAACCTAGTTTCATTATTTTTATTTAAATGATCTGTCATCAGTTAGCCAGTTAACCGATCTATGTTCTAACTGAACGAAGAAACGCATTAGATTAAATTAAAATTATTGACTTGACAGAATAGACAGCTAATGTCATAATTTTTGAAAGTATAAATTAAAAGATATTAAATTATAGCTTCAGAAAGGAATCATTAACGCTATGCGTATTTCAAATGAAAGTGGTTTGAAATAGTGAATTATTCGAAAGGATTATGAAACAAGAGATTTTAAAGGCTGTTTTTTTTTTTGTTGATAGGCAATGCCAGTTTTAAATTTCTGTAAGGTTTTAAAGTGTATTTTTATAATATTTGTCGGTATCAAATACATTTTTTTTAAAGAATACCCGTTTTCAACATTATTTTTATATTTTTTAAATATATTTGAAAAACTTGATGTGATGAAAAATATTCAAGTTGAAATTCGAATTCAGGACAAACAAATCATTTTCAGCCATTTTTGCCTTTTCCTGTTAAAAACCGTTTTAGCATAATGGTTCAACGTTTCTTGAAAGTCAATGTGGGACAGGTGAAGACTACAAATTAATGAGAATTTTTTTAAAAGTAAATGAGATACTGAAAATATTTAAACTGAATATTGAAGATGGGATTATAGATTTTCATAAATCATTACAAATTTTATTAAACAAAAATTACTTCACGAATTTGCATAGCCTCAAAAAGCCTAATTTTTCAAATTTTAAAAGGTGATATCTCAAAAACCTGACGGGATGGAGTGATTTTGAAGTCGAATTAAAATTCAGGCAAACAAAAATCTTCGGAAAAATATAATTTGATTGTCAGTAAGAAAACCTAGCCGATCAGTGCAGAAATATTTTGATTTTTTAAGAGGTTATCAAATCGTTGAACTTGTAGCTATACTTTAATGTAATTTGACAGTTTAAATATTGAATATGCACAAGGAACCTTTTTTTGACATTCACATAATATTCCTCTTTGTCTAAGAGAGTTTCGAAAAATTTCGATCCAAAATATAAAGCCTTTGTCTCAACTAGTCTAAGCTTCAATTAACTTTTCTAATTTTGTGGCCAACTTTAGTCTTGAATGGGAAGCAAAATGTTCAACACACTAATCAAATTTTTCAAAAAAACTTCTGAAACTTTGCGAAACTGTTCTTGCGAACGCCACTGTAATAAGTTTTGTCATTATTGACTTTTTCCATTTTTCAATATTTTTCCAAACCAAGTCGTACATCCCACATCCCAAACATTCTTCATTTTGAATTGGGTATGAATTCAGAAAAAAAAAATAAGGAGAATCCTTTTTTACGTACGTGTTTTGCATATTAAATTAAAATTGTCGCACCTATCGCTCTAAGAGGCAAATTCTTACCCATCTAATCAGGAGACCCTCAAAAAAAAAAAACCACAACAATGTCTGTCAAAAATCTTTGAAATGGAACCTAATTTGTGATTTACCTCAATTTACTTGCTATTCAAAAACTTTTTGGAAGTCAAAAACTTTCTATGCTTGACAAAAATACCATGAAATATTTATCGCTGTGATTAATGAAAATATTTATTTGAAAATGTTTCAAAGAAGAGGGAGAGTGAGACCCAAGGAGGAAGTTGTGATATCCCCTCCTACCAAATCAACTTGGTTCCGTCGTCGTCGGAGAGAAATCTGCAAAGTCACGTCACATCCGTCTCGTCTCTAAACTCTACGTCAGGTGCTAGAACCTTAGCGTCGTTGATGAAGAATAAAGTTGGAATTTTAAATCATTCATTCATTACAAACAACAAGGACATGCATTTTTTAAGCAAATTAATTCAAAGGAACATTTTTTAATTAGTTTAAGGTGAAAAGATTTGTGGCGAAAAACTTGCTTTCCTTTCGTTTTTTTTCTTTTTCTTTGGGAAATTTATTAAAATTTTTGCCATGCCTCCTGCTTTCTTTGTTTTGTGAGTTATAAATTTTAAATCTGTTAAATTAATCCCGAGTTTTTTTTTTTTTTGTTCATTCATTTTTCGTCCTTATTCAGGGATTTTTAGGTAGGGGCGTTGATTGCATTAAGAATTCCTTGTTTCTTTATAAATTAACATCTTTTCGTGCGTTCATCATTGTGGGGGCTGCAAGGGCATTTTTGTTGTTGTCTTTGTTTTTTCATTGCGAATATTGATGGTGGTCGGTATTTTAATATGCAAATCGATTAAATTAATTGAAACCTGAAGTCAGATGAACTTATGGTAACTGAATGACCCCACTAGTACTTGATTAAAAATATACAAAAGAGGCTGAGGAACAACTGATTACTTTCCATTTGTGCATTTGAAAACTTGTGATTTTATAATACGAAAAAATTCGATCGATATTTAAAAAAGGTAACATTCCTAAGATATTCGAGTCATTGGTTGATTTTATTCACTTGAATTTTCGATTTAATTTCGTTTCTCAAGGAGGAAAATATTTATTCATGAAAAAACAAGTATACGCCACAGTACACGCAAGATAAATCTTTGTAAGAGAGTGTCACAAAACAAAATTATTTAAAAAGGGTTTCTGTAAACACATGTTAAACCATTTGAATAAAAGTAAATCTGACAGTAGAGGGTCTTAACTTTTGAATGTGATTTGAATTTTAAAACAACTGGAACTCAGGTATTGCAAAAATAATTCTTCAAAATTCAATTTGGAGATGCGGGGCATCGATCCCCGTACCTCTCACATGCTAAGCGAGCGCTCTACCATCTGAGCTACATCCCCGTTGACCATAATCCAATAATGACAAAAATAAAATTCAAAGAAGTCAAAGTCGATTTAGAAGACGAATTAAACCATCGAGACTTCATCGGTTCCACCTTTACTTCGTACTTTAAACACGTCTGTCAATGCATTGCTAATTGAGGCATTACCAATTGAAATTGGTTGTACTTCTTGATAGTTAATATTTAAGGCTACTCTTTAAGACCGGTTTATATTTCACGATTAAGCTACCAGAATTTGAAAATTCTTCAGGATCAATGCAATTTGGAATGACTTGAAAACGTTAGATTTAAGACCGAGGCCAAAAGTAAAGTAAAATTGTTCAAAATTGAAATCCCAAAGGATGGTTAAGTTTGAAGCTTTTTTGCACAAATGCAAGAGTTGTGGGAACGATGGATATTAAAAAATATTAAAGTCCACTGTCAGAAATGACGAAATTACCTGCAACCGTCTTAAATTTCCCTTCACATGTGTAGATGCGCATTTAGTTATACATAATTGAAGGCGTTCAATGTTCACTCTGTCAGTCTGTCATGATGTTTTTAGGGCGTTTGTCAAATTTGGTTATTTAAGTATAAAATCACAATAATTGATGTCAAATTAAAATGACTGATTAAGTGTTGGTCGCTTCTAAACGTCAAATTTTTAATTCAAATGTCAGTTTGAACTTTTATGAAACCATTTTTCTTCGCAATTACATATTTTCATTGACAAGACTTGAAAACTTTAAAAGTTTAGAACTCTCTCGGAAGTTATGTCCTATTTGAGGACCATGCCATAAAACCAATTTTGTATGAACATTTATGTTAACACCTAAGTAAATTTAAAAACAATTTATCTTTCAATAATTTGTTTAAATATAAAACGTAAGGTGCTGCAGGTATAAGTGAACTTTTAACAAAATAATTATGAACCCAAAAACCTCTAAAAGGATAATTCTGGAGATGCGGGGCATCGATCCCCGTACCTCTCACATGCTAAGCGAGCGCTCTACCATCTGAGCTACATCCCCGTTATAAGTTACCAACAATCTTAACTCCAAAGCTAAGAAATAAGTTTGAAATAAAAGTAAGTTACTTGATTGCCATTTATTTGTCTATTGAACCACGGCTTACTTGAAAGTACCTGAATTGAATTGAATTCATTTTCAACTCCATGAATACAAATTCAACACAAGTTAAGTACCTAAACGTAAATACGTTAAAATAAAATTGTTGTATGTAGCCAAACCAACAAAAAAGTTGATTGGCCTAGTTTCTTTCCTTCGTGAGACATTGAGCTCTAAAGTATCTCATTATTAAAACGTCTTGAACTGGTTTGGCTGACCGAAGCAAATGCGTTTTGTTATTGGCATGAAGTTAGCAGTCGACATGACACACCTACTGTCTTTTTGACGTTGTCGTCGCGTCGACGGATCTGATGGCAATTGGTATATTTTTATCAATTGTCCGTTGGCCATAAGTATTTAACTTTTTCTTGTGTTTCTTGTGGTCATACCATTAAACTTTTCCGTTATATGGGGATGTAGCTCAGATGGTAGAGCGCTCGCTTAGCATGTGAGAGGTACGGGGATCGATGCCCCGCATCTCCAAATGTCCTTTTTTACAACAAGGATGAGATTTAAGACTTTTTTTTAGAAAGCTTACATTGCGATTTGACAGTCATATGATTGACATGACATCACTAGTTTAACTGTAAAACTAGTTTCAAGATTTCAAGTTTTTTTTATATTTTAAAAACGATTATTGTTAAAACATATTTTGATTTCATAAATACATTATGAATCTTGTTAAAAACTAGGAACTTTTTTAAAACTAGTTTAACCGGTCAACTAGTAAAGAAATACTAAGTAAATAATACATTATGACAGTTGAACTTTAAAATTGAATTTATAATTTCTTTTTTTTTTAAATATTTGATTTATAGTTAATAAAAATATTAGCCTCTAAAAATAATGTAGATTTTTATAAATTTTCGTAAGGCTTAAATAGGTTATTTTATAAAAAAAATTGGTTTTATTTAGGTTCTGGCAAAAGAGACTTTCACCCTTATAACTTCTTATTGGAATCTTTAAAAATTTGGTATTTTTTAAATTTGCAGGCTAAACAAAATATAAGGTGCTCAAATTTAATAAATAACTTGGATACATATTGATTTTAATAATTATTGTTAAAAAGTTTAAAAACGTTACCAGTTGTCAATATCGTTGCTCGTTCTCAAGATATTTAAGTCGAACAGCCTTTTAGTATAATAGTTTTAAACTTCTCAAAGATAGTACTTGTTACGGGTTCGATATGTCGAATTGAAAAGTTTGACAAACTTGGACGTTTCAAAGTCTCTAGAATCTTAGTCCATAATGTTAAAATAGTTGTCTTTGTCCGTTGGAGGCAATTTTCTTGTTAGTCATATCTTAAAATAAAACTATTTTGATTTAAATTAATTTCTATACACATAATCGTGTTATAAATAATATTAGTTATGAATTAAAATAGAAGCTAAAACCCATACAAAATATATTATTGCACAGATATATAAACAACGTATACTGTGTTTTTAGCAAATATGAAGATTTTTCAAAAAAAAAAAAAAACAGTTGCCAGTTTTCTTTTAAATAAAAAACTAAAACTAAAAAATCTACTTAAAACTGGCAAAAAAAGATTTTTGACTCGAATGTCCTTAAAACGAGTTTTGAAATATTAATTTGTAAATTCAAAAATTCTGTCAGTCACTTTATACTCGCTGATCACGTTGTCAACGAACTTGAACGAATGTAATACCACAGCAATTTTCTTTGCTTACAACAAATTTTCCATCGTTTAAAATCATCAAATTATGCTTGTTCTAAATTGAACTACATACAATAACTGTCGAAAGCTGATAAAAAATTGAAAAACTGGAAAATGTGTTGATAAATCGCACCTCAAGTCTGCACAGCAATATAATGCGATGTGCAGATGAATCAGCTGTCAAAAGTTGATGCAGACAACTCCATCTACTGGCAATAATACTGGAACCACTATTTGAAAAATCGCTTTCATTGGGTGACAACATAATTGCTACAAAAACAATTGTCACACAAATTTTGTGCAAAAACACTTGTCAAAATTAAAAAAAAAAAAATGTCGGACATTTTTTTGGTCATTTTTTCTTGTTTAGCCGGGGACCTGTCCGAATCATCGAAATCGGTCCAGTCGTTCTTGAGTTATAAGATAGTAACTAACATCACTTTCTTTCATAGATGTACATTATATAAAAAGTGCCTAGAGGTATGGTTTTCAATCTAGCAACACTTTTGTGGGAGTTTGAGTTAACTTAAGTTGATATTGCCTATCCTCAGAGACAGTACCATAGACAGGATTTTGTTTTGGTGGGGGCTTGCTTCCAAATCATACACGGAATTCTTTAAACAAAAAGCTTTTACATATAATTTTTTTTTAGGCGTGTCGTTTTCAAGAAGAAATAAAACGCATATTATTTAATGTTATGACCAAGAATTCAGCTTTATCTGCTGAATTTAGCCATTATGTTTTAAAGATGATTTCGGGCAAGTGGTCACGTCGCGGCGGCGGCGTCTCAACAATGGCTTGTTGATTATGATCACTCTAAATATGACAGTTTGCAACCAAAAATGAGCTACATTGCTGATCAAAATTTTCTTGTGAAAATCGTGGGAAGCGTTATGCAGGAGTAAGTCTATTCATTATAAAACGGCAAATCAAACTTAACAGAAATTAAATGACAGCTGTCAAAAAGACCAAATCCGAAAAAAATATTGCGTTATTGAAAACCACACATATCCATACTTCCATACTAATATTATAAATGCGAAAGTAACTCTGTTTGTCTGTCTGTCTGTTACTCTTTCACGCCTAAACGGATTTTGTTGAAATTTGGTATGGTGATAGATGATAACCTAGAAATGGTCATAGGCTATAAATAATCACGCCATCGTTCTTAGGCGGTAGAAAGTAGGCAGAAAACTGAATTGAGTTAGTGATTTTTTTATGGTTTTTGCTGGGAGTTTTGCTCTATCATGCCTAAACAGCTGAACGAATTTTGAAGAAATTTAATTAGGTGATAGATAGTAACCTAGAAAAGGATATGGGCTATTAATATTCATGCTATCGTACTTAAGACGTAGGCAGTAGGCAGAAAACTAATTAAGTTAGTGATGTTTAATCGTTTGTTTAAAAAGTTTACCTCATTCACGCCTTAACGTCTGAAAGAATTTGTATAAGACTGGGTTAATTTAAAGATAGAATCTTAGGCACGGACACAGGCTACTTTTTACGGCGGGAAAATACCTCATTCCCATGGAAATCTAGCGTGATCGTGTCAAGAAGCGCATGACGCCATAGCTACTGAAATGATTTTGATGTTTTATTTTTTTAACTGAGTGTTACTAAGACTTTAAGTTAGTATTTGATCACTTTTATAACTTAGAGGGTAGGTAGGCGCCATAATTTAAGGAATTTATGATCAAATTTTAATGCAACTGTCTTTATTTAACAGTTTTACTTGGATCGAAACTTAGCGACATTCCATCACACTACTTAACTTATAGGGTAGGAAGGTAACATTCGGAGCTATCCATTATGTGCTTAGGTTGCTTTTGAACAAATTTTGATGTGAAGTTGAGGACCGGAACACGCAGAGCAGAGAGAAAACAAAAAAACTTATGCGGACGAAGTCGCGGGTAAAAGCTAGTAATAAATTTATTTTAAAAAACTAATAACACACGCTTAGCACATCAAACTAAAAAAAATAAAAATAATTTTTAAATTAAGCTGAAAACAATAATGAATTAAAAAATACTAGTGCTATAGTGAAAAAATCGTTGGGCGCCTTGTGGCATATTATTCGTATATCGAGCGCCCCACGCTTTTTTCACTATAACACTAGTATAGTGCAAAAATACGCTCTCTTGCAATTGGTTTTCTCATTTTATACCTTATTTGTTATTTACTAATCCTAAAAAGCAAAAAACTGTCATTGAGCGACACACCCAAAACTATTTACTACAAAATTTGAGGCGAATTCATCCATTGGTTTGGGCTGCAGTTGCGGGGCCCAGACGAGCACAAATCCGAAAAATTTTCCTACCCACTTTTTTCGCATTCGCTATTATAGTAATATCATTCCTTATCATAATTTTGAAACGAAAAATACGTCACGATTTCAATGTACGATGTACATAGGTACATATGTTTATGTACATACCTACATAGCACATACATACTTGCCTTATATTATGTTAAGTGTGCAAGTAAAGTTGATTTTTATAAGCGTATACCCTATAATACTTAAAATAACACATAATTTAACCATTTCTTACATTAACATATTTATATTTTGAAAAAAAAAAAAAACAATGTAAGGCAACCGTTTATAATTAATCGCACGAAATCGGCATTTTGCCACATACTGCGCAGCCGCCGTGCAGTTACATCCTCAAAAAGTCACACGTAATCATTAGTTCTTATTTCTTCAAAAATGAAGCCTGCCATTATGTAACATATAGTATATAGAGCAATGATTATTGACTTTTTCGTGCCTGAATCGTAAGGAAACTTTTGGTGAGCGTATATTATCTAGCCTCGACGTGGGTCTGTGGCATGGCCTCCAAGATCATGTGATTAAACGCCGCCGCTGGACTATTTTTTTGTGGGGTTTTATGAAGTCTCTCGTCTACGCAGATAAGCCCGAGGCGATTGACGCCTTGGAAGAATATTTAGCGCGTTATTGCCGACAAGCGCCCCAATTGCTATAAAAAGTGGTCTAAAATTGGGGTTCTAAGCTGGAATTTATTCGAGCCAGCCTCGGCTAATACTTGTCCGAAATCATTTTTAAAACATAATGGCAAACTCTTATCTTTATAATAAAGCTACCGAACTGTCAAATATTAGAAAAAAATGACGTTTGTGGGAATTGATATTTTTTTGAAAACCATGCTTCAAATGTAGGACATCATTGTAATGTGAAGAAAATACTCAAATATTCATCATATCATTGATCGGAATATTAAATTACAATTTTAACGTCATTAATTGTAAAGAAAAAATAAAAGGGTCTTAACTGACTGCCTTGTGGGACACCAGATTCGGCAATAATCTCTACTGGAAAACATTCACATGTAATTGACTTTATTTATGAGTAATGACTATTGATTGAAACGTCAAATGACAAATTGAAAGCTGAATAAAAGTTTCTGAAAGCTTGATTGACTTTATCTGTCACCATTGGACTTAAGACTCCACGTAAATTCTATGGGTGCAAATCTAAACAGACAAATATCTCAATGAAGCTTCTTCAATCGTGATCTTTGGTGATCACAGGTTGAAGCTGGCCTAACACAAAATTAAATTGCAAAAATTTCAAACTTTTAGAATCTTGGAAGGAAAATTTCTAGAATAAAGGACATTAACTCTGAAATGTTTCGAAAAAAAAAACTAAGAAAGTTCAATCCCAAAGTTCTCGAGATAGTTCTGGCTTCTATTTGACACAGAAAAGGACAACAAATATCAAAATTAAGGAAACAAACATTTAGATCCCAATTAACAAAGAAAAAAAAATGCAAAAATCATTAGGGATGAGGGGGATTGATCCCCTTTTGTCTCACATGCTAAGCGAGTACACTACCATCTGATCTACATCCCCAACGTTAAAATTTCAATACTTTCAAGCCGATAAACTCGCAAAAATTCTTTGTTTTTAAAACAAAAATATATTCACGTTTCTATTTTTCGCCTATGGTATTACCGCCGTCATCACCACCACCGCCCGCCACCGCACCGTTACCGTATAATGTATGCAAGGCACGTTGTGTAATTCTAAACGATACACAACAGAAGACACCGATCGCCCAAACGCCCAAACGCCCATTTCGGCTATATGCGATTTATTTCAATGAAACTATACATACGGAACGGTCTTGGCATTTTGGGGTGGCGGGCGGTAACGGCGGACGTTCATATGTAAGTATATTCAATTCATGCCAACAAAACTAATTTTACTTTCCTTAATTTGCGGGCGAGGTATATGCTCGCAGGTAGGGGAGTGAAAGAGTTCTCTTGAAAAAAGAACAACAACAACATCGTAAAACACTTAAAACAATTAAAAACACTCAGGTAATAAATTTCCATTTGCCAGAAGAAAATAAAAAAAAAATACTTTTCTTATTCTACACAAAGTTAAAAACACACAAATATCGCTCTGAACGTCTCTCCTGACTCGCACCCCCCGAAATTAAGTAAACAGATCGTGGGTGGAGGCACACGTTGGGTTGATGACGAGGAGCAATCTCACACCCACAAAGCATCATCAATGGAGCAATCATGGAGGAGCAAAACTCTCAACCAAAAAACAAAAACAATTCTTCCATAGTAGAATATTTTATTTAAAAAAAAAAACTTTAAGAAGAAAAACAACCGAATCAAAAAAAAAAAAACAAGACTAACTATCGTGTAATAGTGACTGAAGGAGTTCTCCCCATCCTGGGACTATATTCCCAGAAGCGATAAGTGACATTCCTCCCAGAAGTATTGTTCCTTCAAAATCCTAAAAAACAAAATTCTTTATGTGGGAGCAAAATTGACGACAATTGCTGTTGGTGCTGCTTCTGCTTCTTCTTCTACTTCTGATGTTAAAGAATCCACACCACACACTGACTGTTTTTGAAAGTTTTCCATCCCTTGTTTGTTTTAAAATTCACTGTGAATCGGTTAAAATTAAAACAGAAACTGTCATCGTAAATAGCACATCATGTATCATTATACCCAAGGCTGCTCCCAGGAGTACCAACGACGACGACGACGACGACGACGATGAACGTTCACACAACAAACGCTATAGCTCTCCTTACTCCATCCAAAGCATCATCGTGAACTACTCATACACGTTTTTTAATTGCTTAACAGCCAACTTAGGAAAACAAACAGGACGAAACCGAAACCAACTTTTTCTCGTGATGATATACAATGGAATGGGACAAGGGGGAACAGAGAGAGAGATTTAAAACAAAAAAGGGTGGAAATCAAATTACGCGGGTTGATTTCAACTCCTGGTTAAGGTCCTTTTTGGGATTATTTCCAAATACAAGGTGGTTTATAATATAATTGATCATACATTTTTGATTGAAATGCTTTTTGTTTGAAGCCTGCGACTTCCACTAGATTCTAAAAAAGTCTAATTGTCAAAATAGGAAATAACGGCACCAGGAAACGCTTCCTTCACAATCAGTCCTATATCCTTCGCGTAAGAAGTTGCGAGGTATCCGATTTGGAGAAGAAATTGAAAATACAATCGCAGTTATTTGACACATATGTCAATTTGCTTACTTCTTCGGCTGTCAAATTTTAAATTATAATCAACAGCTTTAGATGAGCTTTTATTGTACTATTTTTTGTCGGAGATTGACGGAAGACAACTGTCAAATATTGTTTACTGAATGTATTCATTAGATGAATGTCCCATGTGTCAATCGCAATCAATGGCTACTTTGACAGATCGAAGTAAATTTTTTTCTGGCTCGTGCTTTGTGTGTTGTTCCACGAACTTCTTGTTCACCATGCCTATACATCTTCCATTTCCTGGAACAAGAATTCACTCTATTGTTTTTACACTGCACAGCTGTCAAGTTCACAAATGTCAAATATGAATGGCTTGTTGACATAACTGCTTGAATAGAAATGCACTTCGTCGCTTTTTTACTGCATGTTGTTTAGTTCACAAATGTCAAATATGATTGACGGAAGACATCATTTGCGTGCTTAATTTTTGCGCCACCTTGTATTAAAAGTATTCATATGTGTGATGCTTATCGCAAACAAATGTGACGGGTTATAATTTTTTAACTCACTCACCCCCTCCTCCCAACCTCAAAAAAAAAAAACTCCAAACAAGGATATTGGCAGTTTACAGAAAGAACAAGTGCCCACCTTTTGTATAGTCGTTTCGTTAACAACTCAAGACATGGTCTTGCTGTTTTCAACCCGTTCGACATATTACGTGAATATTCATCAATTTTATACTTCCAAGATATGCACCACCCTAACCGAGAGAGCACCTTGCACCACCAATGCCACCGCACCGAACCGAACCGCACCGGATGAAGCGATTTATTTCCATACATTAAGGGTATGTTCATATGCCTTGTTTCCTCGAACCTCGAGAGAGAGAGAGAGAGCTTGAGTTGTATGTCGTCTGCGGTGGAATACTTGATAAATGTATGCAAAAGAAGTGTTTGTTTTAAAAATTGTTTTATACGATCTCTTATATCTTTCTCTTTCACTCAACCCTTATTGGAAGAAATTCAGAATTTTTGGAATTTGCTTCGTAAGCAGGAATTAACGCGGATATGATGTTATTGAATAATTAATTAATTTAAGAAGTCTTCAAAGGTATTTTGAATTTTTCATTCCTTCAAATAAGGTACTTTTGCCATATGTAAGGCTATTCCAACAATGATCCCATTTGGTGAAGTAATTTATTGGAAAATTGAAGTTCCTTGGTTTTTACGAAGAGGAAAAGTTAAGGAAAGAAGGTGGGATTTAGAATTTAAACTGATTTCTTAAAGACTATAAGCAAATTACTTTTTAGAAAACTTTGTAAAAAAATGCATATATCGTAAAAATTGTGTTATTGAAAAACGTAAAAATTCGTTAAAAAAAAAACTAAAGTAGTAGGCAGCAGGAGCAGTATAGTTGTCAGTGAATTTTGAAACCGTGTTTGTGGGATATTCACAAAAAGAAACAATTTTTTTTTTGCAGTTAAAATCTTAGTTGGAAAAAAAATTATTAATGACTTTTCTTTGGAATGTCATCCAAGTTGTCAGAAAATTGGTCAAAAAATGTTAAGTCATAGAAAAGTTTCCGTGTTTAACACCTAAAAAGTTAGTGATTGATAAAAAACTCATTCGTGGGATATTCGTAAAAAAAAGTATACTAGTAACTCAAATGTCAAATGATACATATTCATCAACTTCATATTACCGTTGTGATCCAAATTTATCAACTACTATAAACTTGTTTGCCCAATTTACTTTTCTGTTCCTTTTTTTCAATTTTTGCGAATATCCCATAAATATAGTGCATGACATTACCTTTGAGAATACAGGGTTTTCCAATTAAAGGTGTTATTTTAAATAGCCCGGTATTTCGGTACAGATGTCACTTTTTTATTTGACAAGTAGAAACTACGCCATTAATAAAAATAGAACGATACACGCCTCAAGAACATCTCTGGTGATTGGGTCCTTGAAATGCATGAAAATGATCCGGAATTTCATCTAAAAATCATCTTGACTGATGAGGTGTATTTTCATCTCGGTGGCTACGTCAACCCGGAAAACCCAAATCCGTTGTTGAAAAGCCGCTCCATCTTTAACGTGTAAATGTTTGGTTCGGTTTATGGTACGGTGGGGTTGTTATACCTTACTTCTTCGAAAATGTGGCTAGAGCAACAGTAACGGTGAATGAATGGATGGTATTGATCTTGACAACGTTTACTTTCAACAAGATGGAACTCTGTTATCTCTCCAAGGGGTGATCACAATTGACCACCGAGTTTTTGTGATTTAACGTAGCGTCGTCGATTCAAGACCTTAAAGATGGAATTCGTGCAACCATTGAGCAGCAGGAAGATTTCATGAAAAGGATAGGGTTCTGCAGGTGTAACCGAGGCGGCAATTTGAATGATATTGTTAATGGCTTATTGGAAAACCCTGTATTTTTAAAGGTCATGCCATGCACTATAATTATGGGATATTCGCAAAAATTTAAAAAAGGAACAGAAAAGTAAATTAGGCAAATAAATTTAGCCGGTAGAAAAATTTGGATCACAATGTCTTAAAAAGAGTTTGAAATGTTCTTTTAAACAATGAATTAAAATTTATATTTATTTTTGCAATTTTGCAATATTGTAAAAAGTAAAATTTTAAATAACTACCTCATTTCTGGGATATTCGTAAAGAAATTATCCTAAAAAAATCAATAAAAAAAGAAAACAGAATAAGCTGAAATTAAATGGTTCATGTGTTTAAAAATCGTTATCGTCGTTATCATTTCTTAAGACATCATAATATTGTATTTGCATATGTTATTTGTGGGATATTCGATAATCGGGAGATCTACATAATTCGGAAGACTTTAATTTAAAAAAAAAATGTATTCTTGTTTTGTTTCTTTCTGTATTTGAAATTTTAGGACAACAAATGTTTGGGATGTTCGAAAAAAAAATTATGTGAACTATCGGAGAGGTCCATACTTTAATAATAATTTTCGTTTAAGCTTTTAAATAGTATAGTGTATTCTATATAAATATATATTGCAAAGAAGTTTAAGTAACAAAAAATACACCATACTTTATTTGAATATCCCACAAATTTTTAATATCATCAAAAATAAATTGTTCTAATCTTTTTGAAAATCGACCAAATTTTCGTTACAATTTTGTAAATATTTCACTAGTGATATTAATCATTTTTACAATCTTAAACATTTTAAATCGATTGAAAAAAAAAACACCTAATTGATCTTCTAGGAATACTTAACGAATCAAATGATTACAACGTATATTTCTTTGGAATATCCCAATAAATTATTTAAAAACCCAAATGGCTTATTATCAATGACTGAAAGTCATTGAAATTTCTTTCCCTGATAATTGTTTTTTTTGGGGCAATGAACTTGTATTTTGGAAAGTATTACCATTCGTTAGATTAAATTAAATGAATGCTTCAATTAAGATTGTAGTGAAATATCAAGTGATAAGGAACTGTCAATTAGGTTTAAATCCTTTTGTAAACAAAAAGTATACAAGAGAAAAAACTCTTATTGGAGATGCGGGGCATCGATCCCCGTACCTCTCACATGCTAAGCGAGCGCTCTACCATCTGAGCTACATCCCCATGACAATTGACCAGCAAAAGGTAAGCATACGAATAAAAACAAATCAAAAGTATCTATTAACAAATAAAAATCAGCTTTCACTTAATTATAATTCAGTTGACAACAACTTTTTATATTGCAGAACGATTAAAATCTTCAATCTGAGTAAGTTGGTCTTTTAAAAACAACAAGAACACAAACTGGTACACGAGGGCGTATAAGTGTTTTTTTTATTTCACAGATTTTTTTGCATTTGTTTCTTTAAAGTTTGCTATTATTTATGTCAATTTTAAATAATGTCTTTAACAGATAACCTCAATTATTTTACAATAAAACACAAAACGATTTACAGTAAAAATGCTGCACCTAAGTTATGTAACTACATAAGTTTAATTTGGAATTAAAACTAAATAGTCCAGTCTCCTGAGACACCATAAGAAATTGCCTTAAAAGTTTGAAAGGGAGTCTTAACGAATAATGCATTTTATAGATCTCGAAAAAGCTACGAAAAAAAACTTAAGACCGAGCTATGTTTGAATTATTTTCAAACCTCCGGATTTTTATTTGGACATCAATCCGGATGCCAATAGCAATCGTATCATTTTAGATAAAGTCAATTAGAGTATCTTCAATAGTCTTTATGTCAATAGTCCCTCTGTGACCAAGGCTCCACGTGGCTTCTGCTGGAAACAAATTAAGGAACTCATATACAAGTTAAATAAGTCTGTTATAGCTTAAGCCTGACCAGAGACTACGAGAGATAGTTCCCGCTATGAAATAATAAGATCCTAAATTGACAGAAGCTTTTTATGAGTAAAGCCCTTTGCGGGAACTTATTATACCAAGCTTACTTTAATAACATCTCAGGATCTTGCCACGAGCGGTGTTTGGTAGACCTTGCTCTTTATCATACGTGGTATTATTTGTGCTTTAAAAAAAATTATGACAGATGGCGCTGATATGTTTTTGAAAATCCCTAACGTTGTGTGCTCTCTATCTGGAGTTTTAAAGAATAAGACAATGGCTTTGGTTTTGGATTTAGTTTTGCTTTGGAAATTGGTTTTGTTGTTTTTTGTTTATGGTCATGTTTATGCAAAATTTGGATGCCCCAAGATTATGTAATATTAAAGGTGGCTGGTGTGAACTTAAAAATGAACAGTTTATTGTTCACGTGTTTCCAATGCCCAGAATCTTTACATTCCATCCCCAAATGGAAGGACATATCATATCATCAACATTCAGTAGCATATCAAAATAATATTCTGTTCCGAGTTCTCTTTTCTGTGTTCTTAATCAGGAAAGGGGAAATGTGTTACCACGAATTTAAAGCGGGCAAAACCTAGTACAGAAATAAACCGACAATTTTTGACGAATTACGTGACTGAATTTGAGACATCACTGACGGAATAAAGTCACAGATATTGGGTGGAATAACGAAAGTCAGTGACGTTAAAATGCTTCGCTGTTATACAGTGCAACACGATTATAAGAAAGTCTTAAAATCCACGAAATTTCTTTCTTATTCTTTTTGATAAAAACTTCGGATATAAGAAAGAAAAAAAAAACGAGATCTTTTGTATGTGAAATGTTGATCGAAATGTTAAAATATTTTCAGAGTGTTCGCGGTCTTTCCAAAACTCCTGCTGTCATTTCACTGGAAAGCTGTCATTAAGGGTGGTATTACAAGGATGAGTTGACAAAAAGTTTTCACAAAGGTTTTTTGATGAAGTAATTTCTTTTAATAGTTCTTTTTTATTCTAAAAATTGATTTGGTACGTAGAAATGAGTTTCTTATAAGAGTGTTTTTCTTATATAAAGGTTTCTTATATCCGTAAAATACTGTACTGTTATTTCTCAGTATCACAAATATTACAATACTGTCAAACTTAAGAATTGGCGTAGTTAATTATTTTTTTTACATACTGTTGTAGGTAACTTAAACCTGCTGTTAACCTGGGCCCTTTTTCACAAAACAACTTATCAATTTGCAATATTCAAATTTTTCGTCAATTTTAAAAAGTTGAAAATGATGTGTAATTTGCAAAGTCTCTGCAATTTTTATATTCATTTTTCAATTTCTGTTCCACGTACGTTCAAAGTGCAAAATTAATATTGAAAAAAGTAATTTGCAAAAATTATACTGTTTCGCTCCACAAAAACTTAAAATTCTTTTTTGGAAATCGAATTTTGATAAGTTTATCAAAAGTTTTCAAAGAGAACGATAGCTTTGCAAATGTTTATTGGTATTACCAGTGAAGCTTTCAAGATGTTAAGACGTGAGTTTTTGTTTGACTTTTTTTTTTGTACTGCCAAATTATAATTTTAATGAGTGTTTTCGTTCAAATCGAATTAAAGTTGGTTTCCTTTTAAGCAAAATTGAAGAAAAATAAGTGCACAATACCTAAATAATGTTTTTAACACAAACAATAATTTTATGAAACAATATTTGCTAAATAAAATGACTAAATAAAAAAATTTTGCAATAAGTATTAAAAGCAATAAATAAAGGTAATTTTTCAAAAAAAAAAAAAAAATAAGAGCACTACATTTTCTGCAAAACAACATTACCTAAAAAAGTCAATTCTATTCCAATTTTCCTCAAAAATGTACTTGAACTTTAGGCTTTAAACTTTTTTAAAAAGTTTTCACAAGTAACAATATTTATTTAAACATAATATTTAACGTGAGCCGGATAATTTTCAAAGACGGAAGATTTAAGATTTTGCAGGCTTTTTTGAAGACTTTTTTCTGGAAATTTTTAACTTATGTATGTTGGGACGATGCATCACAAAACATTCTTGAAAGTTTGTAAGACCTTTGCACATTGTACATACTTTTATGAAAAGTCTCATTTTTAGTCTATAGAGTGACAATTAAAAAAACTGTCCTTAAGGCAAGTATTGAGTCATGTTTTTAAAATTGAAACCAAAGGTTTTTCTTCACTTCTTAAAACCTTCGACTGAAAAAAAATTAAACCTTCAAAATTTGCATTAAATTGACTGCTTTCGCAGCTTGATTTGATGTCGCAAAGAAACTCCATTTAATAAATCTTAAACTAAGAACAAAAACAACAACAAATAAAAACAGAAAACAAAACAAAAAAAAGCACCGTTACTTTATCCACATCTAACTTACACCCTTTTGTAAATGTTGTTTACTTTTCATTCTCGGCATACGAGGCGAAGTTTGTCTTTCCCTTGTGCGAAAAACTTTTTCATACTAAATATCTTTTGTTTTCGCAAGAGAGAGAGAGAGACAAAGAGGTGGTATCGCATATAAGGCTACGTTCACATTTTATTGTGACGCTTCAGATGCGTAGCAGGAGGAGGAGGAAGATCCAATGGAACTCAGAACGAGATGATGGCCCAAGTTTTTATTCTCAATGAGTCCTTGCTGCAAAATCGTTTTCTTCTTCTTTTCCAAACAAACAATAAAATATTGGCACATTAATGTTTAGTCAGACGTAAAATTACTTTTAAGTCTTTTTCACTCTCTCTCTCTCTATCTCTTTATCTCGTTCCCTCTTTTTCTCAATCTCACCTTCCTCTTTTGCCTGCTCAATTCAATGTTTTATATTTTATATTTTTTTTTTTTTGTCTTCCATCGAAAGTTTTAAAATAATGCAAAAAAATTTCCTATATTTTCCGGGCATTAATCCGCTTTATTGAGGGAGGCCCAGACATCGTCGTCGTCGGTCGTCGTTTGTCGGTTGCCGGTCCATGGGTCGTGGTGGCGCAATCTGGATTGATGCTCTTTGCCTTTTGCTGTCTAAAAATGTCATCCCCTTCCGTCCCCACATCCCACAAGGTATTCGTTTTTTTTCTTTGATGAAAACATTGTGATCATCTCAATTAGGGATGAAACTGTCTCCCCCTCTTCTTCACTCACTTACTCATTTCGGGAATCGGCATTCAGGACGCATTGAATTGTTCACTTTCGTTCTTCTTGAATTGTTATATTGTTCCTATGATTATATTCCAATTGACAGGAGCAGGAGCAAGAGCAGGAGCAGGAGATGGAGCTTTAGCACATCATTGCTATATCGAAGTTCATTATACGAAATTCTATAACCAAACTTGAAGGCAGGGGAAGAGTGTTTTAATCTGATTGTCGGGATGATTTGTCACCCCCTCCCCCCAACCTTCGTGATTTTATGAAATACATTTAATCATAATAAAATGGATTTTTGACAGCAAGAAGAAAAGAAAATAAACTTTTTCGAGTGTTTGCTGTTTAATTAAAAAAATGTTTTTTTTTTCAGCTTTTATTCGATGAAGTATGTACCAGATGCTCCACCAATATTTTGAAGTATGAATGTTGGAAGTGTCTCAATGGCTTAGAAAAGTTAAGTGAAAATATAGAAAAATGCAAATAATCTAAAGAAAATTCAAATAATAAAGTTTTTAATTGGTTTTATAGAAGAGATGGGTCAGAATCTATTGCGAATCTTACTTGGTCTTTTATACATTGACCATATTGGGAAGCCCGCAATTTTTCCCACCTTAAATTGAAGAAGAAGTCAATCAATCGCACTGCAAGAAAAACGTGCTCAAAATAGTAACTACTTTGAGTAAAGTTGGTTGCTGCATTTTATGGCTAAATAGTAATTTTTTTTTTTTTTTTCATGACTACTGGCAACTCTCAACGGGGATGTAGCTCAGATGGTAGAGCGCTCGCTTAGCATGTGAGAGGTACGGGGATCGATGCCCCGCATCTCCAAAAATATATTTTAGTTTGTTAAAGTATTTTTAATATTTAAGTTTAAACATATGTATAGGTAGTTCAAAAGTTGTCGAAAGCATGAACAGAATTATTTAAAATGATTAAAAACGAAAATTTGTGGCGGAATTAAGAAAAGTTTATCTCAGAAATGGTAGTTGATTAAATGCTTATATGCTGCGTAATTCAAAAATTTGAAGCTTAATTTACACTACAACAGAAATAAAAATCAAAATTCGAAAATTAATATAAAAATCAATTTTGGGAATAAACAAAATTATTGTCTTCGTATGTTGGTCTGTCAATATTTACAACATAAGAAAGTTTTTCAAATTTTGGAAGCCAATTGAACTTTTTTTTTGAGATTTTTTTTTAAGTTTCTGACTAACTTTAAAACAGTTTTAAAATTTCTTTCTATTATAACGTACGTCAAGTTAGTACTACACTTTTCAAAATTAAAAAACCTTAGTATATTAGTATACAGTTAATTTTATTTTAGTGTTTTTGTTGTAGATTAGTTGTGGAAAGAAAAAAATGTCGTCGCTGACTCATAGTGTCAAATTAGCACTACATACCCCTAAAAATTTAAAAAAAAAACTGGGTACACACTTTTCGAATTTTTTTCTTTCCACAACTAATTTAGAACAAAAACACTACAATTAGCTACTTAGTTTTTTTTTTTCATTTCGAAAAGTGTAGTGCTAACTTGATGTATGTTCTATTATAAATGTAAAAGTTTGGATGAGGGGAGGGGAGATATTTGTTGGGCAATAACACCAGGGCCCTATTCCACAAAAAACTTATCAACTTTTCAATTTGCACTCATCAAACTGATTTTTTTGGCAAAGTGATAAGTGTTTCTGTTTCACAATATTCTTGCACAAAGCAAATTTTTGCAAAGACTTTGCACTTTATGCAATTTTTTTTCTATGAAATAGTGTATATTTATATTATTATTATATATTATTATTATTATATTATATTAGTGTATTTCTATAAATCTAAAGAATAAACTTTTAGGTTTGTATAAATAATAGCTTATTTTAAATTAACTTTAAAGAAACCCTATTTCTCTCTACTCGCCACTTCGCATTCATTATTGAGAAGACAGTGAATGCAAAAATTCACGTCTCAACATCGTGATAGCTTCACTGGTAATATCAATATGCATTATTTGCAAGGTGATGGTTTTTTTTTGCAAACTTTTGATAAACTTATCATAATTCGATTTTCGAAAATAGAATTTTATTTTTTTGTGGAACGAAACAACATAATTTTAGCAATGTCTTTGCATCATTTTCAACTTTTCACTTATTACATTTTAAACTTCTGTGGAACAAAATATTTTGCAAATTGAAGAAAAATTTGAAAAGTGCAAAGTGATAAGTTGAAAAGTTGTTTCGTGGAATAGGGCCCAGAACGGCTGAACGGATTTGGATGAAATTTGAGATTAGATAGCTTTTTACTCCGGTAAAATGTATATACATATATACGTATGTAGTTCCCGTGAGATAAATTTTTTTGAAATTTTTCTAATGTCAATAATGTTTTTATTAAATATTTTCAACAAACTTTGTTCAAATGCATTTGGTACTAGAAATTCTTTCTTTTATATTCACAATTACAATTATTAAGTTTCACTTTATGTACAACATTGTTTAAGTTTTTTTGTTGTACTTGAACTTTTTTTAAATAAAAAAGAAAAACCACTTAAACGTTTAACATAATAACAAAAGTAATGAATTTTTTTTTCTGTCAAATGGAGGCCTTCACAGCAACTTTGGCATCAAAAATCATGTGTAACTGATTAAAACGTGAACTGCGTTTTTGACATTCATTTTTTTAAGTTTTGACAACCTGAAAAATTTCTCCTTAAAGTTGACAGCATTTGTGCATTTGGGGCTAAGGTGTGTGTTAATGAGTTCAAAGTCATTTAAAACTACTGGTTCTAAAATGAGTGATGTGGTTTGTCAAAGTTGCTGTGTCAATCTGATTTTTGCATGACCAATACTCATAATGTTCATATACTCCTTCTAGGACTCCAAGATTGTTTTAAACAAAATATTCTAGTCATCTTCAATGAAAAAGTAAGGAGCTTAATCAGAAGAGAGTCTTCAGATCCTAATTTAGGATGATAAGTTGCAAAAGACTTATGTAGACTTTCATAAGAATTTAGCGAGCGGTTTTTTCACTATAGCAGTTTAAAAAACTAGTGAAAATTTTGGTTGGTCGCAAATATCTTAAAAACTGATGATGCTATCGACATCAAATAAATTTTATTGTGTACAATTTGATATGATACACATTAAAAGTAGAAATTTGGATAAAGTTCAAATAAATGTCGAAAGTTGTTTCTTGACTTGAATATGTCGAGAAGTGTAAATTATTTTAACTTCGAATTTATTTGAATTTTTAAATAAAACAATTTTTAACATAGGTTATATTTTTAACAAATATTGAATTGACAGTTTTTTTTACGAAAAATAAAAAACTAAAACTCAAATTTAACCGAAATTGTCAAAAATTGTTTTTCGACTCAAATATCTCCACAAAAAACAATGCTATTGACTTGAAATGTATTTTATTTTCGTTATAATGCATTTGTGAACAATACCTTAAAGATAAAATGTTGACGAATATTTAATTTACATTTTTTTAATAAAAAATTAAAGAACTACAAAAACTTCTACCAAAGTCTGATATTTTTTTTTTTGTTAGTAAAATAATTGTTATGAATCAATATCAAAAGTACGAGTAAATTAATAACTATAAAGAATAAATCGATTTCAATGTTTTTACATAAATTTACAAGTTCACAAGAATTGACAAAATTATTTTATGCTTGAAGACAGCAAGGGTACAATTGATGGTTTTTTATTGTGACACAAAAATTTCAATAAAAGTCAAATATTTAAAGTAAAATGGGAAGATATCAGTGTGGGTTGGAGGGTTTTTATTTTTCGTAAGAAAAAACTGTCCATTTGATATTTGTCAAAAATGTACCATATGTCAGTTGTACTATGCCAAAAATAAAATAAATCGAGTTATTTAAGTCAAAAACATTTTTTACCAATTTTTGATAGAATTTTTTTTACTTTATTTTTGTTATAAAAAAAACTGTCAATTGATTTTTTTTTCTAAAATTTTACCAAATGTCAAAAACGTAATTTCAAATAGTAACAATTTTTTTTTTTAAATAATATCATTTTTCTTCTTTTGTTCGAGCGCCGAAATTTTCTTTTTAGTTTCTATATTTTTTAAAAATAACGGTATACCAAATCACTTCAAATCACAATGTACACGATACAATTTTCAATAATTACTTTATAGTAGAAGCGGAAAATTGTATTTTTTCAACTGACCAAAATATGGATTCTTGAAAACACTATCGTGCGAGTGGTTTTTATGTAAGAATTGTTTTACCAACAGAGAGCGTGTCAAGGGTTTTGAAAAACCTTTGAATTGAGTTAAACCTCCTATTTATTTAATTTAAAAACAATTTTTTTTCCAGAATTATCTTATTTTTGAAAAATGATTTTAATTCACAACCTTGACACAATCGACAAAGAACTATCTGTCGGAAAAAAAAACACAGGGATTTTTTCTTTTTTTTAAGTTCAACGTTGCGACACTTTTTTTTTCGAAAATGACTTCTTGGTGTGGAATTACTTATATTAGAATTTAAACAAAACATTCTGCCCTAGTTTTTGGTGCTTTATCAAGTTTTTGTTTCAAATCAAATCATCATTTTCAAATAAAAAAAAATATTATGTGCCTATTTATAAAAAAAAGCAAAAATAAAATCAAAAAAAACTATCTTGGAGATGCGGGGCATCGATCCCCGTACCTCTCACATGCTAAGCGAGCGCTCTACCATCTGAGCTACATCCCCGTTGAAAATTACCAGCAATCTGTTTTTTGAAAAAAAAAAAAATAAAACTAAAAGATACAAAAACTCAATTCAAGATCTATAAATAGGGACAGGCGGACAGACAGACACACCCAGTTTAAAGGTGCACAAAGTGACCACACCGGTTCTGAAGCTCATTGCTATTTCGATCACGTCTGTCTGAGTGGATTGTGTTTTTTTGCCACAAAGATATTCAATAGAGTGATCGGTCACTCATAAACACGAAAAGTATCTTATTGTTACAAATAAATTATAAAAGAAGTATAGATACTCGTATATCAAATATTTTAATTCTAGGTCAAGGCCGAAGTAGTCGATGAAACGCAATTTGTTAGTATTGTAATAAAATCATTATTATTATTTTTTTTTATTAAAGCTTTTGAATGTTTATGAAGAATTATTGAAATGTCTATTAAGAAAAAGTCGCCAAAATCAGGTTTTGGTTAATTAGATGGTCTTGTTAAATTTTTCTTAACGATATTTTATTAACGTGTAGATTTTTTAAGAAATTTGTCTTAGGATTTCTTTTCGAAATACCTGCTTATTTTTCACTGATTAAATCTTTTTAAGTTTTCAATGGATTTTTTAAATAATTTTTCTACTGTTTGAAAGTGTATAGTATACATATTTGAAAATGACTTCGATCAAATTTAATTTAATAGTTAAAGTAAATTTTGCAAAAATCTTCAAGCTTCAGATAATGCATTTGGATTTTAAGAGTTTTTTAAAACAAAAACGAGAGAAACCTTGCCGGAAAACATCTCTATTTTATTCTAGAACAACCTTAAAAATTCTTCTATCCAATTCCCCACTGTTTAGTCCCAAATTCTTCATCGCAGAGCTTGTGCACTTATTTGAATGTTAAGCTGTTAAAAGGTGAACTTTTCTTGACCTTGTACTTATATTTTTAAAAAGAAATACTAATTAATTCCCTAACAGTTTTTTTCGAAGGAAACATTTCGCTATCTCATTTATTTCTGAATTACGGGCGTATACGTACTATTTATATTTAACTGACTTTTTAACAATAATAATACTGGTCAACAAGATTTTCTATCTGGATAGTCAAATTATACTTTTCCGAAGGTTTTTGTTGACCACCTGAGTATTAATTCGACTTCAAAATAACTATCACGTCAGGTTTTTGAGGTATAACCCTTTAATTAGGCTTTTTGAGGCTACGTAAATTCATGAAGTAGTTTTTTTGTTTAAATTCTGTGATAGTTTCACAAATCTATAATCTTACTTCAATATTTAGTTTAAATATTTTCAGTATCTCATTGACATTACTTGTTGGTGGTCATTTATATTTGCATATAAAAGGAAGTCGTGTTAGTTACACTATTTATAACTCAAGAACGGCTGAACCGATTTGGCTGATATTTTGCACACAGATAGATTATAGTCAAGGAAAGTATATATGTAGGCTACTCTTTATCCCGGTTAAATGTATGGTTTCTGCAGGATAAATTTCTTTAAATATTTCCAATTACGACAGAATGGCTCAACGGATCTGGATGAAATTTGGCACAAAGATATTATGTATAAACAAATAGACATTCGACTCAACTCCAAACTATTATTAATTTGATGTGATTTTCGATTTTATTATATTTACATATTTCGTGCAATGCCGGGACGAGCTGCTAGTAATATAACATACAAATTCTAAAACAGAAAAATTCAGAAATGATTTGAAATTATTTTTTGTCATCTAAACAAAGCTAATACATCGAGATTTTGAAATACTATTGAAAACATATAAAAATAGTTTTTAAAAGAAGTATTTTTAAAATTTGAGTTCGGATTCGAAATCATCTACAATGCACTTAGGAAACTTGGCATTTTATTAAGTTTTTCTGTAATATTTTTTGAAAACTAATTTTTGATGGAATTTTTTTGTATTTTTTGCAAAAAATTGTCAATTGAATTTTTTCCAAAATGTCAAAAAGACAAAAACGTCAGTTTACAAAGCAGTCAATTTTTTTTGTTGTTCTATTTTAAAAAAATAACGTCATGTTCAACTTTTTTTTAGCATTATCCGTTCCGGAGATATTTGCGATAAACCAAAATTTTCACTGTTTTTTTAAATTGCTATAGTGAGAAAACCGCTTGACAAATTTTTATGAAAGACCTTTCGAAATTATAACCTTTCTAATAAAATGTATATTTGTTGTTAAGAACTATGTTCTGTTTTATACAAACATATATGTACGGATCCGGCAGAAAAGTATGGAATTATGCACTTTGATTTGCATTTTCATCCATACAAGATGATGGTTGTCCAAGAATTGCAGCGTTATCACGAAAAAAATTCCCCAAAGTTTTTTCCCATTTTGGGAACTTTTTTTTGTCGTTAATATTTTTTTCCAGAGAACTTTTAAATAAGTAAGTAAATAAGTTTGTGGGGAAAGGTTTCCAAGGAAAAAAAGTTCACATAAAATTAAATTGTATATTAGGTAATTTTTTTGTTTACATATTTAACACCTTCTCTGTCCCATGTATCAAACGTGATACAAAAATGTTTCCTTGTAGGTATTATGCCTCCCAAGTCCATGTATCATATGTGATACATTTTTGAATTTGGCTTCACTGCCCCAATACAAATGACATGTAAACATCCATCAGTCCATTTTTTTTTTAAATTGAATAAGTCCCATGTACCATATTATATGATACAAAAAAAAATATATTTTATGAATAAACATTTGTTTGCAAAAACGCTTTTCATATAAAGTCATGGTTAAGTTTTGTTCTTAACAAAATTGCAAGAAAATTTGGAAATAAAAAAAAAAGAATAAGTTTTTTTGCAAATACAATTGTATTAACTTTCCAACAAAAGTTATTCAGCAGGATGTAGGTATTCTTTCGGAGAGGAACATTTTCTGATTTTTTACGATTCGCAGGATTTTTGCTTCGAGGTGTTTTTCGAACAGCTGACCCGGTGAATTGCGTTGAGATGCATTTTTTTGTGAAATTTTTGAAATGTTCTTCCGATACTCCCATGCATTTGATTTATTCTTTTCGATTAGATATTTCGAAATCAACTTAAACCTCCGACAAAGTATGCTATGCGGACAATATTCCTCTCCGAACAGGTACCTTGCTAGGGCAGATTGTTGTCGGTTCGATTTGTCCTGAACCTTTGTAAGTTCGAGATATGCTTTTTCATCGGCGATACCTCAAAAACAAATTGAGATATCGAATCCAATACATTTTTTTTAACAGATCATAGCTGCAAAAGATGCAGAAGAACTTTCAAAAATTTTAACAAATTCGCATTAACAGTTTTCTTTAATAAAATAAAAAAAAACTACTAAAAAGTTTCAAAAACTGTTTTTTGACTTGAGTAATATTTCAAGAGTGGGCAATAATTTTGACTTCGAATTTATTACATCTTATGGCTGAAAACTGGGGCTCTTTCCATAAAGGGGGATGAAATTAAGCTATTTTGAAGATCGACCAGTTCAGTTTTTCTATCATTGAGTAGAAACAAAAATTTCTTGACACTTTTTGGTATTTTGTTTTTAGGTTTTTGTTTTCTTGAAAGAAAACAGCCAATTCGATTTTTTCCAAAAATGTACTGTATATATTAACAGTTGTTGTTTTTCATGTTTGTCATAAAATAATTACTGTCGATATTTTGAAAAAATAATGGTCTTGTTGGTGATTTTAAATCAGATTGTATTGGGACAGTGAAGTTGATTTAAGAAGTACATTTCAAAAACCTGAATTGATGACAAAAATATATGTTGAAATTCGAATTCAGAAAAAAAATCATTTGGAAAAGTATTGTTTATTGTTTATAGCAAAATTGCACGTTTTTTAAGAAGCAGCTTAAGACACTAACACTATCAATTATTATGATTGGTGCCAGATAAAAAAATCCTATATTCTAAAAAAAAGTATTAAAATGTCTTTCAAGTTTTGAACCTAAAAATAATTTAGATGTTATAGTAAGATAGATAGTTAAATTGTTCACTTAACAGTTTAGTAATAAAGATTGAAAATTTGTTTATCACTTTTTAAAATGCAAGTGACGAATTTTCGTAATCTGTAAAATTTCTGGGATTGATTAAATTTCACGGTCAAAATTGTTGTTATTTTGCAAAACAACATTATTTAACAATTTATCTTTATCTGTAAAAAGGGAGACCATAATGATGTTTTCCACATTTGAAAATATAGATTCCAATTTTTTTTTTTTTTTTGTATTGAAAAAGTTAATAAAATTTGTATATATTTTCAAACTCATACATCCAATACATTTAAATTTATTCCAAGTTAGTCAAGATAAGTAATCGGAAGAACAAATTGCATCACATAATTCTTTAAAACCTGGGCCCTATTTCATAAACATTGACAACTGACAATTCTACAAATTTGTCGTTTTTATCTGACAGATTTTCATTACACAACGTGTTGATAGGTGACATATTTGTCAGTTTAATACGATGACAATTTTGTTACTGTCAGACTATGAACAAATTGTAATTACTTCCAAGCCCAGTGTACGACTCATAAATCTTGGGTTTTAACATCGAGGGCATGGTATCTTTTTGTGAGATGCTGGAGATGTTGAATGATTTTAACCAAAATATATTCTGCTGTGCTTTTGCAGACGTGAAATTTTAAATTAAATTGAAAATCAATCAATGCAGCAAAGTTATTTTGACCCATTTTATACGAACCGATTTAATTTAAACTTTTTACACATATCATGAAACGGTAAATAAATAAATAATTTCATAAGTTTATCTCATTATCCTTATCAGGGTCACCAGGATTAAATATTTTCCTCCCAAAGCTTCTGTTTCTTCAGCTTTTTAGAAATAATTTGTATTAATAAACTATTGCACTTCAAAAAAGTGCGGTGGCCAAACGGACCAACAAGTGGATGTGAGTCTTTTTAAAGACGGATTCGGCAAGATTTGTGAGTTCAAATTCCACCCATGGCTGAACATTTTTTTTTTAAATAAAATTACGAGAACTTAAAACCTATTTTTTTAGAAAACAAATCGAACTAAAAACTGAAAAATAAATAAAAATTATTTTTCTTTTTTTTAATCGGATGTGCTAAGCGTGTCTTGTTAGTTTTTTTTTAAAACAATATTTATTATTTTTTTCTTTAAAAATTTGTCGAATTCAAATTCTTTACAACTTGAAACATAATCTAAGAAATACTTTTACCTCGAAATTGTCACTTCACGACAATTTTTAAAAATCATTGTCACGACAATTTTTGTATGAATCGAAATCTTGACAACTGTCGCAATTTCCTCGACAATTCTACAAAATTGTCAATTTTTTTTTATGGGACATAATTTAGACAATTGTCAAGTTTGTCTTTTTTACAAATTGTCACCTGTCAATGTTTATGAAATAGGCTTTGGTATTGTCAGTTTAACAGAAATAAAATATCACCAATTTATATTTTCCAGAAAGAAGTGTTATTTTAATATTGAAATAAAAATGGAATTTTTTGAGACAAATGATAGGATTTTTATTTCAATGTTAGGAGCAAGGTATGCCATTAATAAAGGAAAATAATTTCAGTCAAATGACCGCCTCAGCTAAGCTTACAGAACCGTATCTTGTTCATGAAATTTTGAATCACCAAATCACAAAGTGACCATCTTTTAGGTCTTGTTGTTTCAAAGGAAGAAGTCGCAAGGTTTTAAATCAAAAGATTTTGGTAGCCAATTGTGATTAACAGAGATAACACGGTTCGGAAACTTTTTCCCAAAAAGATCGAGATCGTCTCTATCAAATTTTCACCATATTTATAGTGAATTTTAATAATTTCGTGTATCGTTCCATTTTTATTAATGGCGTAGTTTCTACTTGTCAAATGTCAAAAAATTACAGCTTCAAAAGTGACATCTACCGAAATACCGGGCTATTCAAAATAACACCTCTTATTGGAAGACCCTTTATAATAAAATGATATTTAATGTTTTATTTTGAGTTCAATTTGACAACTTTGAGTGATAACAGTCTACTTCAACTTGCTTGTCAAATTTATTATTGCCAGAGTTTGATAAAAAAAAACGTGTGCTGCAATTTGATGTCTTTAGGAAAAATGTAAGAAAAATTAACGGTAGTTAAATCCATAAATGCTCCCCTGAAATTTTTAAGCGATAGTGATAAATTGACAATCCATAGCATTTCACTTTTCAAAAAAAGATTTGAAATATTTCTTTTGCTTTAATTAATTTTTTTGTTTAGGATTCTAAGCTTTTAGTGACTTTTGAACTAAAACAGAAATGTTGATAGCTCATTTTTTGTCATTCGAGTTTTTGTAGTTTTTTTTATAATTTCTTCAATATTTTTCTTTTAACAAATTAAACATAAATCAATTTTTTTATCAATTGTACAGAAACAAAAAAAAATAAATATATGTATTTTCACAAACCTTAGGAATCTTCCGAGAATCAAATTTCTATTTTGTCAATTTTTAGTCATCCATATCTTAAATATTTATTATTCTTAACATTTATTTTTTTAAAAAATCACATTTTCTGAATTAAATTCTTAAATATTCGTTAGCATGTAAGGACATTAAGTCTTTTTTGTTTGAATCACAATTATTTCTATTTCTTTATTTTTATTCGCAACTTAGTTGCTTAGCACAGAATTTCATACAAAATTTTGGTAGAAAAAAAAAACCATCACAAACTCACACACACATTTTACGCAAAAAGTGCGTTACAAACAAATCACGTTACAAAAAATTACACTGTAATTATTACACACTGTTACCACCAATCATCACCACCATCCTCCACCCCCTATATGAATGTATGTATACCTGCTCCGAAAATAATCACCCGGGTATTTATATCACACACACATCATTTAAACTTTCACACTTCAAAGTGAATCGTCCTTCCGTAACGACATCAACACACCATCATCGTAACGTAACCAAACGACAACGACGCAACGACGACGATAAAGAAACACCGCCAAACATTCAAACAGACAAACAACAACAACACAAAACGGTATAACCTAAAAATTACACTTTTCCCATCGGACGATTAAAAAACCCACCAAACAACCGATTTGGGATCCAGCAACGAAATGCCAGAATCCTGCTGGCTGGCCAGGCCACTTAGCATTCCGTTGTGGAACAACCCTCCAAAAAAAAACCAAAACTTTATATGTACATCGAGCTACCTATAGAGACACCATCAACGAGATGTCCTTGTGAAAGGAACAACCCTCCTTGCTAAGGATATAGCGCCACAACCAAAAAAACAACCCAACAGATAAAAACAACCAAAACAATTGATATGAGGGAGGGGGAGTAGGGGAGGAATGGTCGGAGCTGAGAGATTCCCACAGATTTCGCCACCACGTGCGGGACAACAGGCCAACACCAACGTCAAAGTCTGGGACTCAAATTGAGACAATCAGAAAGGACGAATTCTTGTGGATGCTATTTACGATTCGCGCCAAAAGTCCTTTATGAATGATGTGGATTGAGTTTCCAAGGACGCATGCGGATTCTCTCACGACGATGACAGTGACGACGATGAGGACGAGGACAACACTACTCGAACGATTCCAATTCTGGGAGTCGTGTGGCAATCGTCACCGTATCGAGAAGTGCCATTAAGGAGTCTACACTTCCATTTGTAAGAAAAACACCCGCCAAATGTGTGTTCTTATTCTTCGTTCTTCGATGGAGACCAAAAATTACAACAGTCGGGCACACCATCATCGTCGCACGTAAGGGCGACTTCTCAAGAGTTTGGGATGTTCCTAGATAAACAGGACGAGTGCATCCATTTTACTTTTTGGAGTTTTGTTGGTTTTTCTTTTTCTTTTTGTTTTTTTTTTTTGTGTTTTGTTATTTTATCCCAAAAAAAAGGTCCTGTGTCTTATTTTTTTAACCATCCCACACCGCACCGACACACAAGAAATGCATATTTAGTGGAGTGTTAATAATCTTGTCCCGGAGATTGGGGTTGAAGGTGTGTTGGGTATCCTTAATTTTTTCTTTTTGCACTCTTGGGATATACATACATACATACATTTAAAAAAAAAAAAGGAAGATGGATCTAGAAAGAAGTCCTTTTGTCTTTCAAGGAAATACACGGAAGGGATATAAGAAAAACAGAAAAGAACCGAACCAATGCGATTCGATGGGATGGTGAGATGGTGAAAGGTGAAAGTTTGAGATGATAATTTTGTTATTCAAATTCATTTCTTCTGTTTTTTTTTTTATTTTTGGAAAGGTGGGGCTGACAATATCTTAAGATATGGTCGACACAGCAGTGGCGGCTGTATTTTATGTGCAAAAGTCGAGACGTTTATTCATTTCCGCATATTTTCTTATTGTCCTTAGGATTTATTTTCTTCTCATTTTTTTATTTTTTTTGGAATTCAAGATGTGTGCGATGAGAAATGGTGGTTTAACTAGGGTTTGAATATTTTAATTTAGACCATAGTTAAACAAAAAAGGATATCCGTGATTTTTTAGTATTTATTTTTTTCTTTTCAAAATCATCAAAATTATGGTTTGAGGTTTAACGACGACCGACGAACGACGAACGACTTCTTGAGCAAAGATGTGGCCAGAATTAATGAAGTTTAATTACAAAATATCTCAAATAATTCAAGGGGAAGAGGAGATGGTAGAAGTTTTTAAATATGTAAGCTTAAATTTTTAAATTGAGTTCTTTTCTAATAAGGTGCATGTAGATTTGTCTTCTGGTTACCCTACCTTGAATTTAAATACCTAAAAAAAACTGTGGGCTGAAAATCAAAGCTTCAACCTGTCAAAATTTCAAAACGTTAAGCTTAAAAGAAAAATTGTAACAAAGGCATGAATTAATTAATATAAATGGAAGAAATCGATTTAAAGTCCCTTGTGTCATTAGAAAATGGTTTTTTGGGTTTTTGAGATTCCGATTTCGGAATTTCGAGCATAACCCATGTCTTTAATCTGCTCAGGCATAAAGAAGCCCGCTCGCTTCAAACTACGAAGTCGTGAAGTGTTGCACTGATTAAACAATGATCTGATGTTCTAGAAAAAAGTTTAGCTGTTTTTTTATTTTCGGGAAAACCCCTAAACGGTCATCCTTATTTATTTCTCTTCAAATTTGCAACATCTGGAAATATAGTTCGAATATTGGAAAGCTGAAACTGAAGTAATAAGTGGTCCAAAAAAGGGACATAGACACACCGAAGAAAATTTTCTTCAGGACCACCTCCGTAATTATCGGCTGTTTTGGGAGGGACTTTTCTTAGGACTACCACCTCCAAACATATTTTTTTCAGCAGTTTCCTCGGCTTCAGCAAATATGCTAGTAAACCTTAGTCGCATTTTGACAATTTTTTCATGAAGGTTGTAGGCATATTCTATAGGGTTTTTCAATAGGGATGTTGACGTT
The DNA here is from genome assembly GCA_905146935.1 of Scaeva pyrastri. Classification (NCBI taxonomy): domain Eukaryota; kingdom Metazoa; phylum Arthropoda; class Insecta; order Diptera; family Syrphidae; genus Scaeva; species Scaeva pyrastri. The sequence goes on from LR989927.1 coordinate 72,516,940, forward strand.
GACGTATGTTGATTTTGACAGCTCGTGACGGCCATATTGTTTCTTTTACTTTCTATTAGAATATCGTTTTTTAATCAGTCACTAAAGACAAAATCCTCATGGCATGTTATAGCGTCGAGCAAAATTTGTAACTTATAAAATTTTGGGTTTTTGAGCAGTTGGAAGTTGATCCAAATTTTGGTCGAAAAATCATCTTTAGCGATGAGCCCTATTTTGGGATGAATGGGTACGTGAATAAACAAAATTCGCGGATTTGGGATAACACTAATCCACACGAGATTCACGAGGTGCCAATGCATCCAAATAAAGTTACCGTTTGGTGTGGATTTTGGACTGGGGTGTCATTGGTCCGTACTTCTTCGAAAATGATGCTGGTCAGGTCGATGATCACCAACTTCTTGTGGTCTGAATTGGAGGATATGGACACCGAAGACACATGGTTTCAACAAGATGGCGCTACGTCCCACACAGTTAAAGGCACAATTGATATTCTGCAAGAGTGATTTCAGGGCATGGTTATCTCGCGTTGAGGTGAGGTGATGTAAATTGACCATCAAGATCGTGTGATTTAACCCCTTTAGCCTTTTTTTTGTGGGGCTTTCTTAAGTCGCGAGTCTATGCGAACCATGTTTGTATATTAACAATATTTTAAATTTTTGTCGAAGCTAAAAAAAATTTATTACTCTTTAACTATCAAAAGTGCAGTTCTTGAATGTAATTGGCCAAATACGAGATTTGCTAAATGTTTATGCTCAAATATACGTAGTTGCAAAATTTAATGGAGGTTCCCATTTTTAGTTTTTCCTCTATTTTAACTTCCTTTAAAAAATTGAGTATTTGCGGTACCGTCAGAGAGGGAAGGTTTATTTCTTCTACTTAATAATTTTCCAAGTGTTTTCTCTTTTGGCGAATGAGTGCTTCATACTGCTCTAGAATGTGGTCAGGTGTTTCTTCATTATTGTGACAAAACCTGCAGTAGGCTAAGGATATTCAAGTGCCTATTTAGTTTACAATGACCAGTGAGTATGTTATGTCACTATATTCTTAGGTTGTTAATAATAAATTTCATGCAGTCTGTGAAACGTTTTTGGTTGTAGTTTCCAAGTAGAATTTTTGCATGTCTCATTTAAGGAAGTTCCTTTCAGATTTTTTTATCTTTTTGCTTTCTCATCTTTATTGATTTTTTTTTCAATCACATTTTTCTATATTCAACAGTTAGGTTCTGGTCCTAAAAGTTGAGTGGAGGCACCTATTTTCGCTAAGGAGTCTACCTCTTCATTACCTTGAACACCTACTTACATACCTGGGCATACATACCCAATGGATATTTTTGAACTAACAGTGTAGGAGGTTGAGCTTGAGCTTGACTAACTGACATGATGGCTATGTTTTGATTACGATTGCTTCATTCGAGATTAAATTTACCGCATTTAGCAATGGCAAGCACTTCAGCCTTGTGGACTGTCCCATTGGTATCGAAATTTTGGTTCTTGGCCCAAAGATTACTACACCAGTCTTCTCGGACGTTCTCGAACTATCCAGCCTTTGCACTTTCTCTAGTGATTTCCTAGTAGTTTTAAGTTCAGTTCTAGTATGCCATGCGACCGCACCATCATAAGTAAAGATTGATCTTACCATCATGACCGTGATAATAATGTCATCAGAAAAGCCAATACATCATATTTCCTGGGAAATGACTTTTTCTAGCAGTTCCATCTACTCCTTCCTGTGGACATCCTCTAGTTGTGATGATTTTTATTAAGATTATGATTATTATTTTTCAACGTCTCGAGAGTTATGTTTTAAGGAATTTATGAATAGACTTTAAAACATTTTTTTTGGTTTTTTGACTTTGTATATCATAAGAAAAAAAAATACGTATACGCCATAGAGTCCATATTGATTTTTTTCATGCCACAGGCACGATGAAGAAATGATTGTTGTGTGGTTGGTCTCTTTTGAATTAATTTTTGTTAACAAAATAGTTCAATGAATTTATAGAAATTTAGTTATGACTGCAAGTGGAGAAACAAAAATTAAAGCCACTTTTGCAAACAATTAATTTACCAAAATTCGATTTGGAGATGCGGGGCATCGATCCCCGTACCTCTCACATGCTAAGCGAGCGCTCTACCATCTGAGCTACATCCCCGTTGAAAATTACCAGAAATGGTCAAAATAAAAAGTCAAAGAAGTAAAAAAAGTTTTACTGAACTAATATTGAATTGAAGCATAAGTTTTACTTTCAGTTAATTATTTTGAACACGTAGTTTTCTATTACAGTTACAATGTAGGTTAAAAACAAAATAACGTGATAAGGATTTTTAATCTATTTGGATACGACCAAATATCTCATGAATGCATTTAAGTTCATTACTGAAATTGGGAACTTGAAGGCGGATTTAAAAGCAACAAGCTTTTTAGGAAGATGAAGATCTTTCGGTATGGATATCATTACTTACCAACCTTATAAAAGGTGTTCTGATAGCTGCATGAGAAGTTTCGATGATTGTATCTATGTATTGATAGTTGAGAATGTCAAATTTTTTTGAAATATCTTTTCAGTAAGGTAAGGTTCGGCAATTCATAATTGTAATTGTCTAATGGCATAACACCGGTTACAAATTGTGGACGTTTACTTTGGAGAAAAAAAAAATATATCCCTAGGTTCAAAGAGCATTTTTACATCATCATCGGCTCGACAACCGAGATCAGGTCCTGGACTCATTTAATAAGTCTCTCCATTTATCCTGATCGCTAACCGACGACGCATTCCATTTGCGCAATCCTAGGCTTTGGGCGTCGTGGTCCACGCCATCTCTCTAGCATAAACATGGTCTGCTACAAGGAACTTTCCGAGCTGGTTCCTCTTCGCTCATCCGAGTTAGGTTGCCACTCCACCAGAGTCAACAGTCTACAGAGCTTAATTTTTTTTTACGATATATGCTTCGAGGTAGATTGCATACAATTCATTATAGAAGCGTCTCCGGAATCGTCCAAGCAATAAGAGGTCGGAGTGACTTTTACTAGGCACCCACGTCTCAGATCCATATGTAAGTTCTGGCTTACTGACCATAGTTCTTAACAGCAGCAATTATGATAAGGTTTCGGGATTTAAATAGCTTTGACAGTAGGCTATTGACTTAAGGTATTTGAAGGATTGCACTACTTCAAATTCATACTCCGCTACCTCGGTGGTTTGACCAGTTGTTCTGCTCATAGCATAAGCAAAACTGGCTCAAGCAATTAATGAATCACGCTAGTGCATCGTCCGTTAGTCGTCGGTTCTTATGTCTATCAAAATGAGGAATGAGCTTCCTTTACGGTTTTTTGTTTCGAAAAAATAAAAGTTGCCAATTATCGATGACATTTTTGGTTCCAACAAGACACATCGACTTCATTTTCTCGGCCACATCGAGCGAATGGACACTAACGCTCCAGTTAAGAGAATCTCTTGGTTCGTGTCGATAAGGAAGACCAAACCTCTGGTTTAAAGACCAAACTATCGCGGATGCCAGAGCGCTTGGTTTGGACGACTGAAAGTAAAGTTCTCGGGATCGTAGAGGATGGAAAGACATCGCGTCTCAGGCAGAGACCATAGGAGCCTGATAAACTGAAGTAATAAAGGGCAAAAAAAATGTTGTGTCCCTTAAAAGGATACTTCTGGAGATGCGGGGCATCGATCCCCGTACCTCTCACATGCTAAGCGAGCGCTCTACCATCTGAGCTACATCCCCGTTGAAAATAACCAATAACTGTTAACTTCGGAATCTAACGAAACTTAATTTTTCTTTTACCAATTTTGAGTTGTAACTGGAGCAACCGGTTCATTGATATTTTATTCACGTTTACATTAAACAAGTGCAAACAATCGGTAATTGTACAGTCATACCTGCATACAAAGAACGAAACAAGTTTACCTCAAGCTCAGGTGATGGTAAAAAAAAAGAAAAGTTAAATTTATTGTCTGAAAAGATTACGAACATTGATTGAATATGATGAAAGGGCAAGGCGCACGAAATGAATTACAAAAGCCTTATCAAGATTAATGACTTGCAATATAGAACCTTGAAAGTGGCAGTTTGAATTGAAATGGGTACAATCGCTCCACTTCCGGTTTAGGTTTGTAAGTTTATAATTCAAAAAGTAAAAGACAATTAAACAAATTGACATTTTACTAACAGTGCAAAGGGATACGTCAAAAAATGACTTAACGGTGATCGATATCAACACATGATAGCAAAGTTCTGTCGGCCATGCAGTTCAGTGATATTGCTGTGTGACGACGCACGCAGCAAATACTCGTATACAGCGTTTAGTGCGACAATGACATGTCTACTTTACGCCTCCATTCACACTGCATTGACGGACGTGTTTAAAATAATAATTCAAGGTGAAACCGGTGTCTTCTTGATGGTTAATTGAATCCAACTTTTGAGTTGAAATTTGAATTTGAATTGAATTTTGTTGAACTTTTCATTTTGGCCAGTGTTGGTCATGTTCAACGGGGATGTAGCTCAGATGGTAGAGCGCTCGCTTAGCATGTGAGAGGTACGGGGATCGATGCCCCGCATCTCCAGAAGTATCCTTTTGAAGGAAACACCTTTAATGGTTGTAATTATTTTGTTCAAAGTTAACTAATACTCCAAATACCTTGATCCCTAACTAATTATTTAAACTTTCATACATTAAGTTGATAAAGATTTAACTGGACTTTGTCAGTTATTTAAAAAATCCAAATCGGACTAAAAAAAATGTAAAATAAAAGAAGCTTTCGTGTTTTGTCATTCAAATAAATGCGAAGAAAGATGCGAAAAAAATGAAAGTTTAAATTGACGTAAAAATTGGAAATTTCATTACAGGTTTTCTGAGAGACGACCAAAACTTTAGCGTTAAATATTTATTGTTTGACATTTTAATGTGTTACTTGTCATTTAATTTAATTTCGAAAAATGCTGCCAAAACAACATGACAGGCGCTAAAAGTCAACATCAATAAAAATGTAAAAATTATATCCAATTGTTATTGGATGCAGAAGAACGCCATCTACATAATATAATGACCCAATGACAAGTTTGTCATTTCTGAGTCAAATATTCGTCAGTAGATGTCAGACTGTTCAAACTTGAACATCTTTTAGGATTTTATAGTTTAGATCAAAATTTCTATAGTCTTCAAATTTCAAAGAACTTTGTAGACCAACGACGGCGACGATCAAAAGAGTTCACATATCGGGTGATTCTTCGTGATGTTTGATTTTCGATATGCTTTATTTGACAGATCAAGTATGATGGCTTCTATCAAACTACTTTGTCATTTTTGTTCAGTATCATTTAGCAAGTCATCATGGTAAGACTCACACCACAACATTGTCTCGACCAGTTAGACCACATCCAGTACGTAGTAAAGAGACTATAGCAATAGAGTGTACTCGAAGACCTATCGAATTGATTCTTGTCATATTTTGAGTGTTGAGACTCTCGGCTTTAAAGCGTATAAAATTCAACTTGTACGTCACCACCAATTGTCAATGGAACCCATAGACTTGTTGAGAAAACATTTTGATGAGCACTTAATTTCAAGTAAATTGGTCGCCTATATCCTGATGTGATATCGCACCTTTTGGGCTATTTTCTTTGAGGATAAGTTAAGGCTCAGGTCTTCAGGAATAAGCCAGCTACAGCCAGATTTTTTGGAAGCCAACACTACTCTTGCTATTCGAGAGATACCAGTCACTGTGCTCGAACGAGACGCCCACAATTGGACCTACCGAATGGATCAACACTAGATACTGTCGAATTTTTGGACTGTGTAGTTGTTAATTGAAGACCACCAAAGAATAAGTAATTGGAAGCCTCCTTTCAATAGTTACTAACCTATCTAAGCTATTCCAAAATGCGTTAATCCTAATAAATGAATAAAATTCGTGGTTAATTCCTATCACCACATCTCCAAATTCTGATGGGTAAGTCAGGAAATGACACCGATTTCAGTTTTCAGTGAAAATAGTCTCAAAGTATTACATCAAGTATCACGAAGCACACCAACTTAAATTAGTTAAATCTCCGTTCACATTGCATTCACACTTGACAGACGTGTTTGAAATATGAATTGACGTTGGAAACCGATGCGATGATGTGAAAATTCTTTGAATTTTATTTTGGTCATTTTTTGATTATGGTTAACGGGGATGTAGCTCAGATGGTAGAGCGCTCGCTTAGCATGTGAGAGGTACGGGGATCGATGCCCCGCATCTCCAAATTGAATTTTGAAGAATGTTTTTTTGTCGGGGTTTGGAATTTACTATAATATCAAAAGACATACAATATGTACACCATGGCGTATACGTACTTTTTTTCTACTAACAGGTGATGATTCAAAGAACTTTCATCGGCACAATGTCGAGCAACAATAAGTCTATCTTTTTTAATGCAATAAATCCTATAAAATGCAATACACAGATCCTTTAACTTCTAGGAATGAAAAACCGGTGGAAAGCCTAAGAACCTCAAGAGTTAATTAAGATATTTTCGTGTTGCAAGACTTCAGGAAATATGCTTGTTTCCAACGATACCTCAAATTGAATCCTCAAAAATCCGAAAAAAAACATGTTCGCAGCTAAAATCCTATTTCGGTTTGTTTAGAAGTCGGAGAGAAGAAAATTAAAAACAAACTAATAAATGAAAACATCCTACCGCAGCAGGCTTCTACTCCCCGCCGCGCCACCCCTACCGGCCATATTGAGTTGTTTTGTTTATGTTGCAAGTTATGAGAGGGACTCATTCACCCAACCGCAGAGAGATTACCATGTCGCAGAATGAAGGAAAGGAAACATCCTAGAAGCTAGAGAATGTTATCGTTGGAAAAGTTTTCCACTCTTTGTGCCATTGGAACAACAACAACAACAAAAAAACAACAAATGGTGTAACCCACGAGAACGACGACGACTACGACGTCCATACATATTTTCGACGAAGTAAATGACGATGAAAAAACAACAATCCACGACATCTTCCTGTTCCAACGACGACGATGATGACGACGACAACGGACGAGTATTCAGATGAGTCCTTTGGAATCTGACCGGACTTTCTCCGACTTTGGACACTTCGCCGTCGTTGTCGTCGTCATCATCATCGTTGCGAAAAATTACTTTGGTTTCGCGCCGCAGGCGTCATCCACATCATCCCCCCACAATAGAATGTTGAAAGATCCAACTTCGAAATCCTTTCGCCAAAAACTTCTCACTCTACATGCTTAGGTATAAATGAGCACATATTGAGCCAATAACAGGGTTAACACTTGAGTTTTTCAATTAGTTTCATAGTAAGAAAATTTATATACCATTAATTCAATTAATTTCAATTCAATTCAATGCAATTCAATACACTTTAATACAATTAAATTTTGTATTACTTTTGAATTGAATTGAATTGAATTGAATTGAATTGAATTGAATTGAATTGAATTGAATTGAATTGAATTGAATTGAATTGAATTGAATTGAATTGAATTGAATTGAATTGAATTGAATTGAATTGAATTGAATTGAATTGAATTGAATTGAATTGAATTGAATTGAATTGAATTGAATTGAATTGAATTGAATTGAATTGAATTGAATTGAATTGAATTGAATTGAATTGAATTGAATTGAATTGAATTGAATTGAATTGAATTGAATTGAATTGAATTGAATTGAATTGAATTGAATTGAATTGAATTGAATTGAATTGAATTGAATTGAATTGAATTGAATTGAATTGAATTGAATTGAATTGAATTGAATTGAATTGAATTGAATTGAATTGAATTGAATTGAATTGAATTGAATTGAATTGAATTAAATTGAATTGAATTGAATTGAATTGAATTGAATTGAATTAAATTGAATTGAATTGAATTGAATTGAATTGAATTGGATTTAATTGAATTCACATATATAATTGTTTAAGCTAACTTTCTCCTTTGATAAACATTGAAGTCACTTAGTAATTGCAAAATGATGGCAACCCTAATCCAGTACAACTAGATTATATTTTTAGTACAAAAATGAACGAAGGACAACAACTGATGCGGAGCAGTAAATGAGTCGAGTCTGGAGAAGTTCGTAAAAACAAGAAAAATTTCTGTTCGGCGGCGATTGATTGGAATTTTTATTTTTATTATCCATTCCCCTTCTCCCTTCTTACCCATCCTCTCTCTCTCTCTCTTTTTTCGTTAGCTCATCCTTCTTATACACATTATATCCGCTATCCTACCTTAAAAAATTGAAAACCCATATATCCCGAGAGTGAACCACCCTCGGAACACCACCATCACCACCGTCGCCGCCACTGATCCAATGTATGTGTGGTAAATTTCTGTCTGTCTACAGATGGTTTTCTACAAATAAGGATCTGGATTGTTAGTTTAAGTATTTGAATGGAATGGGCCTGGTTTTCGGTCAGTTGTCCAATTTACACGTCTTCTGTATTCTTGCTCACGTCGTCGTCGTCGTCATCTACGTCGTGCGTCGCCTCCCTGGCAATGGTTAGGGAATTTTTTAACAAAAACAACAAGGGATTTGGATAATTGCTATTTGTGATCCAGATGATTGGTTAGGTTGTGGCCGGCGACCGACGACGACGTTGTTTTTTTTTTGCGAGTCGCAAAAATAAAAAATAAATTAAAAAAATTCGTCCTGGAATGGGTAATTTATTGAAATTCTTGGAATAAAAGACTATACCTTAAAATTAGGGTTTATCTGGAAGTGCCGCCTCCTATCCCCTTCACTTCGCTTAAGAATGCCATTCACACTTGGCAAATATTCGCGGGAAAAATATGTGAAAAAAAGAAACGGAAAAATCAACAACACACCATTCCTCGCTCATTTATTATAATCATTCTTCCTTCGTCGTCCTTTTTTAATATCCTTTTTGTTTTCCTAGCTGTTGGTGTTTGTTTGTCACCTTTTGTGTATTTAAGAAAAATTACTTTTCACACCGGACGACGACGACAGCAGCAGCGGACGGACGACACATCGTCCTTCTCCTAAAGGACACACATCACAAAATGGTGTGTGTGTGTGGGGGATCGGATTGTTGGTTGGTCCTTTTTCACCTTTTTATTTGGTGTCCCCGAACAAAAATAAAAAAAGTTTTCGATTTTTCGTTTTTGTTGTTGTTTATTATTTCAAACAATAAGGACGAAAAACGGACTCAAAGTGAAAAATAGGAAAATTAACACATAAATTTCCGCCAATAACGGGAGAAAGTTCTTCTTGATTTTTTGTTGTTGAAGGACTTTTAGTGCCTCTTTAAGCATTCCGAGTGAATTGTCCTGTCAAACTTTTTCAATACGTTTTATTTGTGTTGAAGTGAAGTGGACGGATATGATGGAGAAGAGATACTGATGGGTATAGTAAAGTTTAGTTTACTAGAAAAGTTAACAGAAGCATATCTGGGGAATATATAATTTTTGTATTTCATTTATTTTAGTCCAATGACACCAAGCTGCGAAAATAGCCACTATTTATAAAACCAGAAACCGATGAGCATTCCAAGGAAGTTAATAAGATATTTTATCGGAAGATGGTAATGTTTGCTAGAAAAAATAGGTTTCTCTTTGGGAAGATACGGAGGCGAATAAGAATAAAGTGGAAGCGTCTTGCATTCCTAAAGAAGTTCAGAACATTGTAGAACACCCACAGCTGAAGAAAAATAAGATTACCATGTTTGACTACAAGAACATGGCTATAGTTTCGAGTTCCTCAGTAAATTAAAGAAAACTTCATTAATCCCGAAGAAATATCAAGAAATATCAAATCAATATTATCTATAGTGGAATTTCAAAGGAATTCTATGGACCATACTTAAACTCCTAACAATTTTGTTTAACAACTGTGTCATCAATTTCGGAAAACTAATCAAAATAATTTTTAGTTCTCTTGATTTCAGACTGTATAGATTGATAACAGCAAGAATGAAATAGCAAACTCTATTTATTAAGAAAAAACCCCAGGGAAGAGTAACATACAATCAGCCAGAATTTGCAATAGATTAATACTTGATTTGTCGGAATACTTTCGAATATTGGCAACCAAACTATCGGTGACATATCTGGACACTAATTCTAGCACACCATTAATTCCTTTGGTGAGAATGGACGCAGCCTTGAGAAGAAAACCTTAGGGCATCTGCATTTTAGCAAAAAGTTACTAAATGAGGAATTAGTAGAAATTATATGAACCCAAGAGCAAGAATCGTCACAATCAAAGATTCACTCAATCCGAACCCATTCAACTACGAGCATACAATGTCAAATTACCACTGTGAGGATATGTCACATATTTCCTTCAAAGGTCAAAAGACAAAATTATCAACATAATGATATCCAAATATTTTGCAGACTTTATGAAGACTGATTTACATAATATAGTTTATAAAAAGCCACGCGATTTTAAACTTTTCACTTTCACCATTTCCGAAAGTTGGTAGTGCTCATTTTAATTGATAGCAAAAAGTGGGCACACACAACGCCCACCACGTCGAAAATAGATTTTTTTTAATTTTTTAGAAATTTCAAAGTGCTATGATATCGATAAGAAGTTCATAGCTAAATCACAATATTGCATTATAGGTCGGTCTTGCATTAATGGACGTTTGATCGTATTTACGATGTTATATACTCGTATTACAAAAAGCATAACTTAGCTTGAACTTTGATTGAACATTTTAAATTCCAAAAAAATAACCGCATTAATCACAATTTTCAAAATTAAATAAAAAACATCTGACAGTTTGGCGCCCGAGCAGGGAACTTAATTAGTTTCAACCGACCGTCACCGACAAAGCACTACAAATCTTCGAAAGGTACCACCGACCGACCACCACCAGCAACTATTTCCGTAATCACCAGCTTCAAAAGTTTATCCTTCGCTTTCACTACGATCATCATGTCTGACTCCGAAGATGAGGATGATCAATATGAGGATGATCAATATTTGAAGAATCTACGGTTCGTTTACTTTTTAAAGAAGCCGATAAGAAACTCGACTCGAATTTCTACTCTTTTTCTTTCCCGACATATCGTCCAGTTAAGAAACCCACAGAAGGGCAAAGAAGGGATTTGCCGAGCAACATGTGTGTATATCAAGGTTTCAATTACGAAACAGATGAGAGTGCAGCATGTAGCATAGCATGTTCTAGATCTCCAAATAAATTCGAATATATCCAATCGCCGAGAAGTATAAATAGCAGCACACCGCAAGGCAACTTCATCAGAATTTTGCCAGACAGAGTCGAGGAAACACCAAAGTAAATGGCATCTAAAGGCGACCATCAACAAAAAAAAATCAGCGACAACTATTACGTTCCACCAGCCCAAGGTTCACCCGCTTGTCACCGCCCGAACGCCCTAAGCCGTCAAAACCGTCAGTGATCACAAACCTAAGGGCCGAACTTGCTAGCCGTGGAGTCAAACGCCCGGTCCCATCAGGAGCCGACCCAACCATTCGCCGGCGAACACAACCAGCGCGGGTGTCCGTTGCATCACAGCCTCACACCAAAGAAGCCTTGGTACTGGAGTTACAACCTTACAACCCTGATCGGACGTACGACCGGTAACTCAGAGGGCGACTTGGGCGGAGGAGATGGTGAAAGTTAGGAAGGCCAGGGAGGTAGCTGAGGTGCTGAGGAACTGTGAATGGTCAGGAACCCGAGCCACCAACAAAGGAACCTTCTCCATCTGCGGAAGTTACGCGTGCACCATACCCCTCCGCCGGACCGTCTGCGACCAAATGTAAAGTCGCAGCGACAACAGTTGGACTACTCAGCGCGGCAACTCCCCCCAAAAGCGAGGCGTTCCGTTCGACCAATTTAAAGGGATCCGGCTGAGGGGAAACAAACACCACCGATGTTTTGTAATCCAGAGACCATGGGGCCTATTTCGGTCCGGCTAAAAAGAGCTGGGACTGCATTTTATTTCGTTGGTTTGCTGCCACGGACACTAAGGGAATTGGAGTCCTTTACAATTTTGTAAGGTTCATTTAATAACTTAGCTGGACTCCTTTGATACTATCAAAAATTCCTTAGGTGATTGCTAAAAAAAATAAATTAAATGTTTACTCAACTGTCATTTAAAGTGTCATAATATATTAATTAAATCATTGCCATTAACGATAAATTTATAGCTTAGAAATAGAACAAACTTTTCAAATTATTATAACAAACTTAAATAAAACAAAAGTGGCAGTAGTTTTAGTTAACTAAACAAGAAATTTGTAAAATTTTGAATAAAATTTCAAAAGAATTGAAGCGTTACTAATGTCGTAAGGCCTATGGATCATCGTAATTGCATGAATAATCCCCGAACTTCAAACCTTCAAACAATCGTATGCTGCGAATTTCACAGTTAATGGCAAAATCCAAACTTTAAAATAAAATAAAAGAAAAATTTATAGCTTGATATTCTAAACCCAAAAATGAATGACCCTGTACATCAAAAACCAAAAAACAAACTAACAAGCAAATTAACATGGGGATGTAGCTCAGATGGTAGAGCGCTCGCTTAGCATGTGAGAGGTACGGGGATCGATGCCCCGCATCTCCAATAAGGTTTCTTTTTTTACTAAAATTATCGTAAAGCAAAAAATCAAGGTTCTTCTGAGAAAAATACACCTGCTTCCTTATCAAATTATAAACTATAAGATTATTTTTGAATTAAAATCTAAAAACAGGAACTTTTCTTTTTTTTAAAGCACTGGCTGCATCACCTTATCCACAAATTTATAAACTCAATGAATATAGATATGAGAAATCAAAATCTATATAACATAACTGAAAAGAAAAAAAATAATATCAACAAATCATTGAATCGAAAACATTGGCATTTAAATCGCATTAGGGATCAGCACAAGTGTGTGTTACCTCATATGTTGTGTTATTGCCTTTATTGGTAATAAACGTTAGCAAAAAAAAAAAACCAACCAACTCCTTCTCTCCGTGTTGAATTCAAAAAAGGTAAAATAGAAAATATGTATTACGAATTTTTTCATCGCCGAACCCAAACTTCATCTTATTTTTTTATGAACACGAAAGCCAACACATTTTCGCCATCATTTCGTAAGTGGAAGCCAAACCCATTCCCATATCATCGATAAATTGTTTTGTTTCCTTTTCTTTCTTTTTTATTTTGTAACAGCTGCTTTCAAATCACTAAACATAAGAAAAAGAGTGCTTCCAAAAAGGATAACTTGGTTTTTTTTTACAGAGGATAAGAAAATCAAACTTTTGCAAGGTAAGAGTAATGGGATTGGACTTTATGCTCCCAACCAAGAATATAATTTTTTTATAATTAACTGCGATTAACTGATATAAATTTGATAATGTTTAAATACAAACAATTTTGATAAAAAAAAAACTGGGCTCAACCGGGATTTGAACCCGGGACCTCTCGCACCCAAAGCGAGAATCATACCCCTAGACCATTGAGCCGCTTGAATTATCTGCTTCTGAAGATGCACTAAATCTGAGTGGCATTGCATGTGGAAAGTATGCATTGGCCAAATACAAAGTGTATAATCACGATGATCAATCGCCGCGAACTTTTCTGGATAGTTTTGTAGTTTTATAATTTCCTTAAATAATTCGGTCTTTTATTGAAGTCATGAAAATTCTTTTGCATCGCGACTTCGACAAGATTCAGCTGCGATGACTGGAAGTTGAACATTAACTTCGGAACATATTGTGTTTACCTTAGAACTCAAGGGATACGAGAAAGAACTAGAGAAATTTAGTGATTGTAGGGCCAGACCGGCAATCACTGGCTTATAAAAGTGTACTTAAGTACCTTGCCATCTGGTTGGATCAGTACTTATACCTATACCGACAGACATATATGTAAGTGCTGCGCTGACCAGGGAGAGAGGAGCACTGTTTAGTGTTTAATGTTCAAATCTGCCTGGGTCAGATAAAGGCGCTTATTAAAAAATAAATTCTACGAAGATGGGTCAATAAGTCTTTGAAAATTATACAAATTGAATGTCAACATAGATTTATCAACTTTTTTTTTGTTAAGTCCTACTTTGATTATAGACGATCGACGAGTGAAAGTGCGTGAGGAGTCTGAAGAGACCACGGGCTTATCACATGGCTTAGTAATTTTGGTCTTACATAAATATTTGAACAAAAAAACCTTTCCGGAATCTAATCGTTTCATAACTTTTAAAGAGTAGGTATTTGGCGATTTATTAAAAAAAATAAATCGAGTTTTTGCTTTTTTCGTAACCGTGGATGAAATCTAGATTCACTACATCACAGAAGAAATAAAGGAACAGTCAAACAAATGATGAATTGAACCCGAAGTAGGCCATGGTTGGTTTTTCAGTTCATGGCTTCAGTTTTTTGGGATGCAGGACAACGCACCGGCACACAAATGCAGTGCAGCACCTGTTAAAAAAAGCTTCTTTAATTAATTCAGACGTTTTATGCAAAATAAGTTGCCAACAAAATGAATTAGGTAAAAATGTTAACTTCACCTTAAATACAAATGCCATAATGTGATATTGAAGGATCGAGGATACTCTCCGAGGACTGGTGTAGTAGTATGTAGACCAAATGCTCGGTACCGATACGACAGTCTACTTGCATATTCTAGATAGAATTTTATAGAAAAATGCGCAGAACGAAATCTGAAACAGGCTAAGACAGAAATCAAAATATTTCCATAATATCAGACATCCAAGACGAGTTAAAACCAATCGACTATTATTTCGTCAGTACAACAATCGTAAACGTAGAGTCTAGAAAAATAAAAAAAAAACTCTAACAGCAAAAGAAGTAGTTAAGTTATCGTCATTTTTAATGAGACCAGACCTTAATTGCAAGAAGATAGGAGAGAACGTGATGGAAAACAAACAACTAACCCTACAGGACAAGACAGACTCAATTACTAATTGGGAATTCCAACCAAAAATAGTTGACATCTTGTATAAATTTAGCATTTACTTACGCTAACAGGTTAATGACAGGTCTTCTTCCTGGTCACGTCAATATAAAGACACCTCACGGTAAAATGAAGATATTAGAATGAGAGAGCAGTGATTCATGCAGGTTCTCGAAAGGATACACCGTTATCATTATCATCATCGGCTTGACAACCGGGAAACGGTCGTGGTCTGATTTAACAAGTCTTTCCATTAATCCTGATAGCGATCCGACGACGCCATTCAGTTGCGCATCCCATAAGTACCATAAAATGTACTACAAAGTACTTTCTGAGCTAGGGCGGGCGACCAGTCCACCGGAGTCTAATTTAATCCTTAATATTTTTCACGATATCTGCTTCGAGGTAAATTGCATACAGTTTGTATCACAAGATTGTAGCGTCTCCGTGATCGTTCTTCCCCACATACGGGGCCAACAACTCTAAGGTCCAACAAAATAAGGTAAATATAATACCTTAATTCAACAGAGACCTAGATACGTAAGGCAATACCCAAAAGATGAAACAGAAAATATCCATTACTTAGAATATTAAAAAACCTTGAGTTAATAAAAGGAACCATGGCTACAGAACGAGAAATGCACAAATTTACAGATAACGCCCACGAGTCAGAAAACAAGGCGAATTTCCTAAATATCAAGATCAAGAGATGTGTGTTCCTTAAAAGTGCCATTTACAGGAATCATAAAATACGCAAGCTTTTTTGTTTTTGATTCATAGTCCAATTGTTTTCTTGTTCATTTGGCGGCAATGTTAAAAAATATTAAAAAAGAAAAATATACATATGTATTTCTAAACTAAACACAAAACTTACCGTCTGTCGTTGTGGTCAGAATGCCGACTTGACTTCTTCGGTGATTGATTCGAATTGGACGTGTTCTTGCTGGAAGACGACGACGGTGTTGATGATGATGTTGGTTTGGATTGTGATGCCTTTGGCTTCGGTGGACTTTTGTTATTCTTTTTCTGAGGCGATGGATTCTTTTTCGTTTGGTTAGGTTTCTCACTCGGCTTTGATTTACTATTTGACTCCATTTTTAATTCACAATTACAGATTTATAAAATAAATTAACTGATTTCCATTTCACTTTACACTTTTGGATTTTTTCCTTTTTTCTTTTTCACATAAAAACTTCAACTCATATTTAATAACATTCCATTGATTAGAAACACAAAAACTGTGCTCCATAAACAAGAAATGTTTAAACATTCATTCGAGAAACTTGGTTAAAATTCTTAAATTCAATTTTAAAGAAAATACAAAATAAAAACAAAACAAATTTTTGTTGAAGAAATAAATTCGCGAAACGAGTTGGTTTATTTGACATGTGTTAGTGTGACAAGCATAGCAGCTGACATTTGGTAATGGAAGCCCGGCAATAATAGATGTGAAGTTGGTCACAGTTTGAGGAATTGAGAATGCGTAATGGAGAGATGAATCCAGTTGTTCTTAAACGGTCGATGGGATGAATGGTAAGAGATTTTGTTTTTGTTCTTGTAGAGAATTTTTGAATTGAAAACATGTATTTTAAATGATATTTGTTTCATTCAATGCTTGATTGAATAAATTAGAAAACATATCTAAATTACAAAGATTTTTACACAGTATTTTATTTAATCTACAAACAAAGTGAGGTAAAAGTTGTTACCTTTTAATGATGTGTTGATTTCTTGACTTCTATATGGATTTGAGTGATGCCTTGAGTTTTTGTAGGAATGGGGTTATTTTTTAATCCCGAAATTTTAAAATAATAGTCTTTCGGATTTTAAGATTTGGAGAATTCGCGTCAATTTTCTATTCTATGGTGGTCAGGAAAAACGATAAGGCAAAAAGTGTTTCCGTTTGACGTTTCATCATACATTTTTTTACATTTTAAATTTTATTGAGGCTTTCTTATGTTTGACATGATATATAAATTAGTTTCTTTTATAGATACTTAATGATAACAGGAAAGTATTATTGCTGACCTAGAATTAGCCTGGCTTGTACATAGGTGTAGATTGAATAATGGATAGTGAAATTATTTACATAGTGGTATATAACTTAAGCTTAGTTGGACTGTTATGTTTTTAAGTGTTGCTCAAAGGCACTTGATTTAAGGTACATTTTGTTTGACTTACATACTAACTTACGAACTAAATGTTAAAGAAAGTGCAGTTGGAACTCGAGGGTGGAGAATACTTCCACCGTCGATTTCCGTCCGCGAGATACCAAAACAGGGTTGGGATACATGAAATTGAATTAAGTCTTATTGTAATGATTTGTAATAGAAACTACACAGTCTTAATTTTTAGGGTTTACTAAACTGATAAGTTAATAATTAGACTTTATAACATTTATTTGGTGTAATAAGTTTGACTTTAAATTACATATATATGTTTATAGATTTGTTATGACATAAGTTATACAGTTTTTTTTTTTTTTTTTTTTTTTTTTCTCTTTTGTTTTTAATTCAGTTAATGCAATGGTAGGTGGTGGTTTTAATGGTAAGATATAGAGATATTTATTTTTTTTTATAATTATTATTAAGTTATCGTATTTTGATTTGTATTGTATTTATATTAAGTAAAGTACATACATATTGGTTAATTGATTATTTATGATAACATACAATCGAGTTTTTATAATTATTATTTTTTATCATTTTTTTTTTTTTTTTTTTGTTTTAGAGAAATTATAATAAATGAATATACGAACATATACATATAGATGAAATTATAAATTTTTAAGATTAGGTAGAGTTCAGGATGCGTTTTATCCTCTATTTGTATTTGAGTTGGCCTTTCTGTAGAAGTCAGAGAGGAGCATATTTTCATCGATTTCGAATAGTGTTGACGAAGATGGATTAGCCATACTAATAGGTGAGATATAGTATCTGTCTTCAATGTTGAAATGGATATTTTCCGAGTAGATGTTTCTAATTAGTGGGTTTTCGTGGTAACTGTAGGAGCTTATTCTTTTAGTTGCAAGTTCAAATAGATATACTAGAAGAGGTTTAATTCTTGATTCATTGTAGATTAAGCTGTTTCTAAACCATTTGCCGTTTGGTCTTCTGTGTTTATTAATGCAGAATCTGAGAACGTAACGTTCGAATTTTTGGAGTTCTTTGGCTACAGTTGGTGATATTTTGAACCATGAAACGAAGCCGTACGATAGTACTGGTCTGATGAGGGTTTTGTAAATTAAAATTTTTGTGTTTTTATTGATAAAGGAAGATCTAATGAGTGATTTGAGCCGTGCAGTGGCAGCTTTGCATTTTTGAAGAGCTATGCGAGCGTGTGGGTTCATTCTAAGTTTTTCATTAAGGTTGATTCCGAGGTACTTAATTTGATTTTTAAGCGGTATGTTAACGCCATTCATGTTAAGTTTGATTTGTTTGCTTTCCCTGACTGCCAGGTGGTGTCCACGGGGGGAAGCATTTCTGAAGCATATTAGTTCACTTTTTTGGTAATTAATAGAGATGCCCCATCGGCGAAAGAAGTCTGAAAGAATTTCAATATGGTGTTTTACTGATTGGAGTGCTTCATGTGGTCTTGCGTGTGAGGCAAAGACAAGTGTATCATCTGCATATTGAATGCTTCGCGATGTACCGAATGTTGATGGTAGGTCATGCATAAAAATATTAAATAGGAATGGGCCCAGATATGAGCCTTGCGGTATTCCGCGTAAGATCGGCACATTATTTGATAGAGTTGAGCCTATTTTGATTTTAAATGATCTGTTGGACAGGTAGTTAAAGATAATTTTGATAGAACTTGTAGGGAAGTTAAGAGCAATCATTTTGTAAAGTAGACCGTCATGCCAGACAGAGTCAAAGGCTTTTTTAAGATCAAGTGCACAGGTGACTGTACATTCTCTGTTCCTTAAGTTTTCGAGAATTTCGTTTTGTAAGAATGAAATGGCGTGTTCGGTAGAATGGTGTTTCTTAAAGCCGAATTGTGTATTTGGAATGACGCTATTGTCCTCGCAGAAAGTTTCGATTTGTCTGAAGATGGCTCGTTCTAGTATTTTTCCTAAGTTGGATAGAAGTGAAATGGGTCTGAAGTTCTCAATGTCGTTGGAAGGACTTTTTTTTTTGATTGGCACAAGTGTGGCAACTTTCCATGTCTCTGGGAAGTAAAAGTTGTTAATGCAATTGTTAATTAAAATAGTCAGAGGTTTGAGAATTGGTTTCAGGCATTTTTTAAGAAAGAAATTTGATATATTGTCTGGTCCAGATGATTTTTTACTGTTGAGATTTTTCATAGTTAGTTCAACAAAGTCAGAAGAGACGAATTCATTGTTGTTTGGACAGTCAGATTTGTTTGAGATGGAAAATTGAAGGATATTCGGGTTGTTGTGCCAAGCTAGGAATGCATTTTTGGTGGTAGAGATTTCTACCGAAGATTGGGGATTGAGTGTCATTATTTGGTTTGAGTACAGATTGGTAAAATATTCTTGAAAAGCGTTTATTTTTTCAGCGTCTGTATTAAGAGTTGTGTTGTTAAATGTAATTGGGATTTGAGATGGATCCGATTTATTCTTACGTCCCGTGATTTGATTGATTTCTTTAAAAACGGCAGGTGATGGTTTAAGGTTACGTAGTCTGTTTTGTAGATTTGCATTAAGGTCGAGTCTGATTTTGTCTTTTATAATTTTGCTAAGGCAAGAAATACGTGCAGAGAGATCAATGTATGTCTGGTTATTTCTGTTTCCGTGTAAGTGGAATGTGCGTTTTAATTGTCTTTTCCAGACTTTCCTGGTTTTCATTAAATTTATTGTGTCTGTGCATATGTTTTTGTAGGTACTTTTAGTTTTGAGTATTGAAGAGTATTTTGTCATACACGTTTGAAGTGAGTTGGTGATAAATTCAATGTGGTTGTCAATTTCGTGGTTTGAAAGATTAGTATCGTTGGGAATAGTGTGACTTTCTATGATAGAAGAAAGTTTTCTATTACAGTGTGTCCAGTTCGTGTTTTTAAATGTTATGGGATGTGTCTGGTATTCAGGAATCGGGTTAAAGTCCGATATGTGTATTGTTAGAAAAACTGAAAGATGATCAGAAATTGCATCGAGTGTGATGCAGCCATGATTTTGAAATTGGGGTGGGTAGGATGTAAGGCTTGGAGATGTCATGAAAAAGTCTATATAAGATAATGACCTAGGGAAGGTCGGTTCGCCTGGCGAAATTAGGTCGACCTGCAGGATATTATTTTGATGCCAATTAAATAGATTACGCCCGTTGGAATTGATGACTCTGTCACCCCAAAAATGGTGACGAGAGTTGAAGTCACCACCTATAATAAAATGTTTAAAGCCTGAAAGTAGGCATAATAGGTTGTCCATGGCTTGTTGGATTGGAAGACCTGTATCACATGGTATGTAAATTGACACTAGACCAATTTTTTCACTTTGTCCAAGCGAGTCGGTAGATTCAATGCAGATAATTGTGGTGCAGATGAAGCTGTTATTAAAGGATATGACTGAGTGTTTGATGGTATCTTTAATTAAGATACCTGTACCCACCCCGTTGTCGTTTCTAATAAATTTGTATTTGTCGAAATTTCTCTTATGATGTGGTTTAAGATTGGTTTCTTGAATGAAAATGAAAGTAGGGTTGATGTCTTCAATGAGAAGGTTCAGTTCAGAGCACTTTTCATTGGAGATTAGGGAGTTGATGTTGACAGTTATGGCTTTCATGTTCATGGTGTTAGGGAAGCAATAAACCCAAGGTAAGCCCCCGGTTTTTCGTGTTCGTGGAGCAATTTGTATTTAGGCCAAAAAGATTTAACTTTGGACATCAGAATATTAATTGGAATACCGAAAAGATTAATCGATTCATTTAAGAAGTCCGCAAAGATTGAGGGTTCGACATTATTTTTAGAAATTTTACTAGTGATAGACGTTGCCGGCTGAAGGTTTAGTTTAAGCTGGTCTGCATATGAAATAGAATTATTAGTTATGGCTGAATTTACTTGTTCAGCTCGGATTGTATTGATTGAGATTCTTTTTGAGTTCTTAACTTCTTTAGAATTAATGTATTGAATACGTTTAGGGCATAAGCTATAACTAGCTGGATGCCCTATCTCCTCACAGTTAACACAGAAAACATTAAAAATAGTGCCTTCATCATTTGCTTTAACTGCACAATCTTCATTTTTATCATGAATTTGCTTGCATTTAACGCAGCGTGGATTATATGCACAGTATCGGCTACCGTGTCCAAATCTTTGACAGTTAAAGCATTGAATCGGGCCATCCCTTTTTATGGAATCCCACCATATTCTGTGGTGGAGGATAATTTTAATTTTTTTTAATTTAGACAAGTCTTCATGGCTTTTAACTGTACATAGGAAAATATCTAGATCAAAGTTTTGGCTTTTAGACCATTTAGTTACGAAAGGTTTAATTTGAATAATATTTAATGAACTATCGATTCGAATAAGCTCGTCTCTGACTTCTACAGGGGTGTAGCAGCTAGAGAGGCCTTTTAATAAAATTGAAGGATTACGCAAAGATTTGGGGGTGAAGGAATGACCTTCTATTTTATTTGACATTTTAAAATTATTAAAAAGAATATTATGTAAATCTGGGTTTTTAACACGTACCTGAACTCTACCAAATCCGTCGGTTCTTAATAAAACGTTGCAGTTGTTGATTTCGTCTGGGAATTCTTTCAAGATGAAGTTGCGAATAGCACTGGATTTAAGGCCTGATATATATATATATGGGCACCATTTTTTTTGATTTTGCGCTGTTGGAGCTGGAATGTCTGGTTCAGGTTGCAGGAATTCTTCTTCCATGTCTTGAAGCAGGCTGAATTGATTGTTGTTGTTGATGGTGTATTCGTCTTTGTTCTTCTCTTTTATAGTTATAGTGGTTGATTTTTTGGAGTGGGATGGCATGATGTTCTCGGCTGCTCTTTTCCTTCTTTCTTTAATTTTTACGAAACAGTCATTGTCGTTTGAAAGCATTTGTTGCAGCTTGTTGGAAGATGCCGCTATTTTGAGGTCCGTTATTTTTCTTAACGGGTCACTGGTATTGGAATCGTCGCCATGGTTGTGGCCACTTATCTGGTTTTTGGAAAAGGATTCGATATTTTTATATATATTAGAGTAGTCACTTTCATTTAGTAGCTCCGATGGAGCTTTAAAGTTTTTGTTTGGCTGCGAGGGTGGCTTTGGCGGCCACCCTTCGTTGTTATCCATTTTGTGGAACTTTATATATTTTAAAAATAGTTATATTTTTTTTTTTTTTTTTACTTTGATAAAAGTTAATGCCACCACTTTGGTGGAACACATACAGAATAAATTTAGAAAGGTTTATGGACAAATTGTCTCTATAAAATAAGTCACTTTCTTGATTTAGAATTTCAATATATTTTTTTTTTTTTTTTTTTTTTATAACTTGAAATAATAATTTCACCACACCAGAGAGGCAACCTATCGGCACGACGATCGAACGAAGAATGACGTTTCATCATAAAATACGAGGCTTTTGACAGAATTTGTAACATGTTAAGCAACGGCCACACTTATTGAAATTTGATGAAAAACCGTTTCGGGGGAGAACAAAATTACACTCTAATTTTAAAATAACGAGGCTAATCCGAAAACTAAATAAAAATTTCTGTTCAGGAATGCGGTCAAGTCAACATCAAGTCAAGTCTACTTATAAAAACTGAAATTTGTCTTGTTCCAATAATTTATATTTAATACATTTTTTTATAACGTTTAAATAAGTACTTTTTTTATTTTTTTCGTTCAATCGCCACAAGAGCTGAAATCCTCGGATCAAGGTTTTAAACCATGAATTATAGGAGGTTGAACTGACTGACTTTCAACCTTTATTGAACTTTTTTTGATGTTCGTTAATGTTCGAATGCTAAAGTTCTAGAATCGTTGATCTGTGGATCACCAATTTTGGGGAACTAACAAAGATTCAATCCTGCAGTTCTGGACTTACATTTGTCTATGTAAAAATAGCCACACTCTGCCACGTTCAACTTAAATTTATTCATCGTAGTCAATTATTTCTTCGATCCAAAAATAAGATGCTGCTCTACAAATATTAGAATTCTTAGGTCCACTATAAAACTATGGATAAGATAAGATGAGAGCCATTCATCTTTGAAGGTGTTCCTCCTTATCCCTGAATCCTAAAAAAAAAACAACTCGTAAATCGAATAAAAACAACGATGATTATTTCTACAGCTTCATATTAATGGACTTTATTTATTTTTACTGCTGCAAGAACCGAAAAGAATATCTTCCATTCGAATGGAGACTGTAAGTAGATAAAATTCATATTAAATTGCTTCACACAGAAAGAAAAAGAATTGGCCAACCAAAATGGTCATGGATAGGATAATGGTCGGTCAATGAGGTTCCATTCCGAAGCGTAAAAGGCAACCCAGAATGCTAATTTCGTTTTCATCCAAGTGTATAAACCGATTACAACGATAAACGTCCATTTAACTGACTATACCACACCGATTTCCGTGCCATCAGTGAAGAAAGGACACCCGCAGGACTCCTTCTTTTGGGGATACTATGTTATACACAACTTTACTCTCGCTTTTCGCATGGATTATGATGATTGCGGCAAAGATGACGATGATGATGATGATAATAATTCTGATGGTTGTATCTGCTGTCACTTACATTGGTCCCTCGGGTACCATCGCAGCCAATTAGGAGAACATTTCGGACTAAATCGGTGCTTAGCTATGCAAATGGTGTCCTATGGTGCTTCCCAGCCCAGAATGTGCGTAAGGGGTTATCCGTTATCCTATATCACGCATCCATACGTGTTTGAATATAGGAACTTAACCAGGCGCTCTTGCTGGAATGCAGATTATAAAATTATTTTTAGCCAAAGGATATATTTCTGCGGGCCAGTTGTTATATATTTGTATATGTGGAAACCGGGTGCCGTGTTTTTGGAATTCGGGTGTTGTCTTGTGATTTTGCAATTTCCGCTCCTTTTTGGCTCCTGATAGACGATGATGATGATGTCTTTTACGAATGAATAAACCAATGGTACTCGTATATTTCTCTTCGAAGGAGACTTCGTCCCAAAAACAAAAGGACAAAACTTATCTTAATTGATTGCTAAGAGGCGATAGAGTTCTTGAAAATCTCTTAATTAAATATTTGTCGTCTGGAAGGACATATTATTCAACTCATGTGTATACTTTGTTCTAGGTTTTATTGGGTTGAGTGATAAGAAACCAGTATACTCGTATGTATGTTATTTTATTCATTGGGGGTGGGATATTGTGTTTTTGAAAAGGTTTCATATGGAAAAACATATTATGCAAATGGAATTACTTTTTATGATTCTAAAGGAATCAATAATCAAATATAATATGATGGTGAAGTCAATGAACGGGTTTGGGAACAAAACAGACTGATGATTAGTAGAAAAAAGTGTTTCATTAACCTAGTCTGGGGATTTTCAGTGTTTTAAATTAGGTAAAAACTTTGATTTTTAAATTGCTATAGCAACGTATTTGTCAGCCATTTTTAAATGACCATGTTACAGTGAAATTGTCAGTAATGTGACATATTGTTTTAGCACTTTTTTTTATTGTAAAACATAATTGTAGAACAATAGAGCATTGTCAGACTCGTTTGTAATTTTCAGATGTTTCAGACAACTTTCTTCATTTTTACATTGAATTAATTTCTCTGACAACAGATTGACAAATTTAAACAAATTCCTACCAACTGCCTAAAAATGTTTCGAATACATTCAGAAACGTAATCGTCAATGTACCAACAAAATTATTTGGCAGAAAGGTATTTGCCTTTCACTGCACTCTGACAGATCTGGCAATATTGTAAGATCTAACAAACGTGTGTATCCAGCTTAAGCTTGTGTAACGTGCAAAGGGAGTTTGGGAACTGGGGAAAAAATGTAATTACTTCTTACATTAATTTTAAAATTTTTGTACACAAAAAATCTTGGTTCTACTCTTTAAAGTTTAGTTTTTGGTAAGATTTTACTACTTTTTTTCTAGGTTTTTTATAAAATATAATGGTTGTTTGCACACGTTGATGCCACTCCCTTTATGTGACAAATCTAAAGTGGTGGATACAACGCCCCCTATATAATTTTATTTAATTAAGAACCTTGGATCCAGGATCGTAATGTGGTAGAAATAAATGTTTAAATGATGTACTTAAACCTCGGTGAAACCGCAGTCAACTAACCGAATTTGACGAATACAAATTTTTGAATCATTAGCCTCGTTCCTTTGGGGGTTTATATGGAATGCAAAACTATGCTCAATGCTCTTCTTCTCGCGCATAAGATCATGAGTAGATATGATAGTACTAGGTTATTGTTATCATCTACTGAGAAGTACAAGGCCACTCTCAAAGAAACGCGGCTATTGTATGCAGTAGGAGTTTTAAAATATTAGACGTCAGAATTGACAGTCCTTACTTTCAAGAAAGATGTCACTAAGAAATTATACAGTTAATTTAAGGTGGGTACAGATTAAATCATTTTACACCTTAAAAAGTAAAAAGTTGGTATACATACATTACACCACGCTTCTCATTTACAGTTTGTTGTTTGCACAGTTAGAAATTTCAAGTTCCTACGATATTAGGAAGTATTCTATAATTTTGCTGATCTTACAGTTAAACAGTAACGGTTTTTGTATTCTTATTAAGCTGTGTCTCAGGAATCACTTGCGCTATAAAGTTAAAATTTGGTGAAGTTCATATTCTCGACTAGGTTTGCAAATATTGTGGACTTGAAGTTTTTAACTTTATTTTTTCTGAAGTGAAAGGGAGTTTGAAAGCCCACTGAGTGAGTGTTCATGTAAAAAGGGTGTAGTGCCTAAGAACTCGAATATCCCTTTTATTAAATTACATAATACAAAAACGATTTAGTATTCTTAACATTTGCTGCACCTCATTTATCTACAATCTATCTATTTTGTAAGCTTAAACAAAGGAAGATGCACGGTCAGTCACACACAACCTATAGACAATTTTTAAGAAGCTTCATAACAATGAATAGTGTCAAAAGTCTACCGCCATAAACTCCAATCAAACTTACTTAATTGATTTGAAAACTCCTAAATACCTCCTATATACGTTATTTTTCAGAAGTTACCTGCCCATACCAACCACCAGAGAATACCATCAGAGCCGTATAATTAAAACTTTCGATTACTTAGCCAGAAAATCGTTCTTAGGCCCTCCCATTGAAATCATTAATTGCTTGCCATGTCCTTCTTAACATTTCACACTTTGACTGCTCGAAAAAATAAGCAAAAATGTCTAAAAGCAATTTACCTTAATAAGGCTACTTTTTTAGAGGATACAAAAAAAAATCCATATTAATTGCTTGCGGTTTTAAGAAATAATGAAATGAAAAAAATAGAATTCACTAGGAACAAAAGAATCACTGAAAACCATTTAATCATTTATTTCAATTTTCTTTTTTTTTCCGTTTAGATAACAAATCTGTCTGAATGCCAGCAATTTAAATGAATGGAAGCAAAATCATTGACGCCATTCGAAACAGAAATGTACCTACATAAAGCTAGCTGGCTGCCATCACTCCTGATTCCTGGCCAAAAATGTTAAACCAACCCTGAAACCTCTGTAACCACTTGGAGTGTTAACTTTGGTGAGAATTGAGGAAGGAAAGGGCCAAAAACTCAAAATTAAACACCACGACCAGGACACACTTCCACGAGCGAAGCCGAAGTCGAAGTTGAATTCAAACTCGTATATGGTTCATTTTCTGGAATATGATGATAGTTTGGGAAAACATCAGTGCCAAAGGGTTTCTTTCAGTTTTCGGTTTTGGGGGGAGTATGAGAAATCTTCAAGGAATGTTCGAACTTGGAAGTGTACCTCGACATTTGCTTTTTAATAAACAAGAGAAAAACTTTATTCCTGCTGTCTTAAGTTGGCTTGAGCTGAATTTAATTATTCATAACTCCTTCGGGTTTGGTAATAACGATGTCGTTAACCATGTTCTCTGTGTGGAGCGCCTCCGCTGTTTCTTAAGAGTTAGGGTTCGTGAGCTGGAGGGGTGATTTTCTACCTATGAGAGTTGTATACCTTTTGTTTTATGTTATTGAGACGACAATGTAAATACACGAGAATGATTCTACGAAGAGAAGGAGTACCTACCTACTTTCCTCTTGTTATTTGGTTTGGGGTTAGATCTTCGTCGTCTTGTCGTGTTTGTACCTATATCTGGAGTCATATAGGGGTAATTTTTAAGGACATATTGTTATTCAATGGAACATAAGTTTCTTGGCTTGTTGAAGAAGTTAAAATTAAAGGTATGAGGGCGAGATGTAACTTACGACTTAAAGATACGAGTTTTAATTTTATTTTAATAGCTTTGTGTAAGAGTCATAAACCGTATGAGATAAAAATTTTAACTTGAAATTATTTTCATATTAAACGCGCTTTTTAAAATGAATCCCATCTTAACTCAATGATGGTACACGATGTTAGCTTTTATATTTATATTTCGTTTAAAATAAGTAAACTTAGGTACCGGAACATAACTTGAAAGAAGATTTCTAGAAGTAGATAATTTTTAACTTTTTACAGAAACAAACCCCGAAGTTTTTAAACCTTTTTAATCTAACTTCAAACCCTAATATAGTTAGATTTACAGTAACACTATAATGTTAGAGAAAATGAACCTCAGCCAACTTCAACTCTCAGCTCAAGTGATTGACAATTGACATTCAGTGCTTCAAAGACCGCAAAAACCTTAATTGATCAGATATTGAATAATGTTGACATTTGAAGTGGTTTTCGGCAAATTTCCAATATGATTTATCAATTGAAAGTTGTAGAGCAGAAAGAAGTAAGAAGTGTAATGCAACTTTGACAGGAAAATAAAATTCGACATCAAAAATCATGTGTAACAGATAACAACGTGTAAAGTGGACATTGCTGTTGACATTCATTTTTTTTTGTGTTGATACCCCTACTGAAACTCAAGCTTTGGAAAAGTATTGTTGTTGCTTATTCGATTTTAAATACAATTTTTTCATAGTTTCTTGAGCGGCAGAACAGCCGAAGTTCATGTCCTAGTTGTTGTTCCAGGCTATAAACTGTCAATGTGCCAAATTTCAACCAATTTGGTTCAGCCGTTCTTGAGTTATAAATTGTATAACTAACACGACTTTCTTTTTTATATCATTTTTATATAACATCTTACGTTGTGTCCCAAGATATTAATAATGACAGGAATGCGTACAAATTGACCAGATTCTGACATTTACTGCTTTATCCGAGTGAAACGTCAAATGAGAAGTTCTTGACAAAGTATGGGTTTTAGGACATCAAGAAAAATCGGAAATTTTCTTTAGAACGAAACACAGCTTAGTTGGAACTTTTTTGGGAATTAAAAGTATTATGAAACTGTCCCAAAATTTACGATGGCAGACACATAGGTAACCTAAAAACTTTCACAAACTTTTCTTCTAACAATCCAAAACGTTATCATCTCCTGGTAGAGTGATTTTCACCTTAGCTAAAATCTCCTTTAAAAATTAATAAAGTTTGACATTCGACTTACAAAATTGAGAGAATAACCAATTCCCTGGAAAAGCGATGACAGCGATTAATTTTTCGGTTTATCAAGATTTCTGGAAATTCTTATTATTTCTTATATATATACACTCATATAGATATATATAGCTGGACACCTCCTTTTCTTTTCCACTTGTATTTATGTACAATCCATTTTAGTTTAGAGTTGGTTGCTTAAAAAATAAATGTTATTTAAAAAAAAACTAAAATTTAACAGCTCTGGGAACACTAAAAGCCCCCCTTTCTATTATTATTTATTTTTAATACATTTTCCGATATATCAAACTGGCAGTTATTTCAAACATTAAAAAAGTTTAAAATAGCGGATCAATCTGTTTATTTTTTTTTTAATTTTCTTAGTTTCGGTGCACTTTTATTAATTTTTTTTATTTACACGAAACATTAGAAAACATTTAAAAGAAACAAGAACGAAATCGGTTTAGCCGTTCCAAGTTAAATAGGGTTCATTTTTATATATAGATGGAATACTTCTGTTTCTTGTAGAACGTCAAAAATTAATAAAGTAGTAGAAGTTGACGTAAGTTAAAGGAAAAAATGAGAATATAAGATTTAACATTGTGTTTAACAATTTTCTTCGCTGTTGTATAAAAAACTCCTATACTTTCCAAGCTGAATTTATAATTTTTTAGTTATGTACATGTACACCGCCTGTCATAATCAAAAAGGGTGACAACTGATATTTGACAGACAGAAAAGTAATAAAAACACGTACGTAAACGCTGACAGTAATTCATTTGATTTTTGGAAAAAAATTGCTGTTATTGAATCGGTACAAATGAAACCTTTTTATTTCGACAACATCTCTGTTTGTTGAAAAAAAAGGTGCGACATTTTTTAATTCTACATTCTACAATTTGTTTCAAATTTTAATGTACCTACCATCTCCGTCTCCGTAAAGTAAACAGTTGTCGCAGATTCATAATCGTTCGTTTTCTTAAGTTTTGCAAAACTTATTTCGAATTTAAAAGACCATATTTAAAAAGTTATTCTGAAAACCATTTTTCGAATTTTTAAAATCATAAATTGCTAAACAATAAACAAACTGTATATGATTTGACATTTCCATAACCATTAAAAAAATGTCTATACGTTTAATACGTAAAACGTTCCGCAATGAAATTTAACGTAACGTCAAACACTGTTGCGTTCGATTTTGACATTAAAAAAAATGTTTCTGAGGGCTTCAATCGGAAAACACAAACCGCGACTTTTGTGATAGCGCTGAAATTTGTTACCCTGCTTTACTTTTGGTTGTAGGTACTTTGACTGACGTCTTAGATTTACTTGAGGAGAAAGAAGAAGAACAGCAAAAGTCCAGAACAATAGATGCTGGAGTAAACCGATCGAATACAGTTACAGTGTTCGATTTTTTTTGGTTATGCTGTATGTTTTTTCCATAATATTTTATTTAATAAAAATATTTGTCACCAGGAGTTCCAAGACGAGTGCTTGCTTGAATGTTTCGCGTGGGGTATTCAACAGTTGCAAGAATCATCTATGAAACCTGTGGCACATTATGGGATTACCTTATGTCCATATATCTAACACAAGATAGGAACAAAAAGAAAATAGAAATAAAAAATATTTTTGACTTCTGCTGTTGCCACGTTACGTTCCATCTTACGAATGTCAAATTAAAGGATGAAGCACAATGCTGCTTTTTGATAGCTTGTTAATGATTCCTGTGCCTCAACTTTTGACGTCAAACAACGATAGCACAAAAGTGTCATTGTGTATTCCTATTCCGCTTAATATAATAAACAGTTAACTTTTGACACAAAATTTCAACTTTGATATCGCCGAATGAGGGTTAAATAAAGCGGTATTTTTTATTGTATTACTCTCAGAAAAAGAAAAACTTTAATACTGCACTGGGGGCTATCGGATTTTAAAAACTTGAAGTGTGAACAGTAATTTTATTATTTTTCATGAATTTACATATAAAAAATCCAAAATATTTCTAAACCACCCATTTTTGCAATTCTATGATGGGACACATAGAACTTGCCCATCATTCACTGCATCAACTGTCAGATTCAAATATGATGGCATAAACAATGTAACACTCGCAGATAATGTCATCCAGAGAGGACATTACTAACTTTTTTCCAGAAAATGTTATGTATATATCCAGGTACCAAAAAAAAAAGCAAAATACCCTCGAGCGATAAAAAATATCCACCCCTATGACATTAAATCCCTTATTAGGTGCTTATTTGTTCAAGGATGACCAGACAGCCATTGTGTGTGAGTCTGTGAGTGCAAAGTGAGCAAATTGCCTCCACACAAGGCTGGACATGAACATCATTTTATCCCGGCTCATGGTTACCACCCCCAATACCACATAAATTATGTTAATGCTCTAATGTCCTCCCCTCAGAGATATCACACTAAAAACACCCAAGGTAATGTGGTAGATGCCATCATTTAAGGATGATGTGTCCTTTTTTTTTGTTTTTATTCACAAAATATAATAATGTTGGTCCTTAAACAGTCCACAGAAAAAAAAAAGAAAAAGAAAAAATGCTGACATACCCTGCGGAATTTTTCTTATATGTATGTATAAATTTTCGCATATTTTCACTGCCAGCGATATGGCTCTTCCTTTTATAATGTCCTTTCGGGCCAGATTGCTTTTTATGGTGTCATATTTTT
This sequence comes from Scaeva pyrastri, assembly GCA_905146935.1. NCBI lineage: Eukaryota > Metazoa > Arthropoda > Insecta > Diptera > Syrphidae > Scaeva > Scaeva pyrastri. The sequence continues at coordinate 72,548,170 of LR989927.1, forward strand.
CCATCATATCTTTCTACGCAAAACAATTTGCAAATTACCATCTTTTGTGATTTGTGTAGCTCCATATACTACGATATGTGAATGAATATGGCCTAAAAGTAATAAAGAACTTATTTACTGAGTAAGCAAGTTTCGTCAGTTGGTTTTGGTTCAGTTTTTGTAAATACTTACAATCAGTAAAATCAGCAAAAATCAAAGAGTCCTTTTTGTTTTCTTTTTTTTTTGGAATGAGGAGGAATACGAGTAAATGGCCATAAGTTCGAAATCCAGTGCGGCTAAATGGACAAATGATTTTCTGGCAACTAACACGAATCCGACTAACCATAACAGGATAACCCGCAGACAAATCTCCCAATGAAATAACCCTCATTACAGGATTTCTTCTCCCCTTTCAACAACCGACGACGACGACTACGACGCCAACAACTCCCGATTCGATTCGGACGAAGTGTTGAAGGCTAAAATCCAACTAAATATCCTTATACCTAATCCAATGCTGACCAAAACCATCTATTTCAACCTCCTATCAAAGATGGTACATACATTAAGTTGGGCTTAGTCCTGGCAAAAGTAGAAGTACTTCTTTGTTTTTTGTAGGTTGTTTTTTTTTTGTATTACTTGAGGTCCTTTTTTTCCATTCTTTGAATCGGAAGGACATGGTAATGGAAAACAAGTTGTTTTGTTTCGGTAACAGAAATCAATCGATAGCAAATGGGTGGTTAGGTGGCACTTTCCTGTAGCACTTCCTTATCTTGAAGGATAATCGTTGGCGTTCCTTTGCGATATGGTGGCACGGAAAAGTGTCGGCTGGTAAGTAGTGGGGCTTTTGGTTGAAATAGTTGGCTTTTTTTGCTTTTTGTTTGAGAAAAATGTGTAAAAATACAATTCAAGTATTAATGGAAATTCAGATTCAGACTAAGTTGAGTAGTTCTTTTTAGAATTTGCATTAAGGCTTTGGTAAAGTATTTAAAGTTTCTCAACCCAGCAACTCACGGTTTAATTCCATTGCTTCAGCCTCATATGTGGAATTGCACACTATGAAACTATGCCAAAGTTGCGGGCAACTCTAAGGGCCAAAACTTCCATAATAGGTAGTGGTTCAATATTTAATCCGTTCTTTAGTGATAACTTCTAAGCTATATCATTTAAAAAGGTACATGCTATTTTCTCGAAAAAGTGGAATAGATACCCAGTCAAAAATTTAGTTACATTCTTGTGGTTTTTGACGTAATGTCAAAATGTTTCTCTAATGAGCTATGAATTACAACACCATAATCCATTTACCTATTCTGCCAGTTTGAAGATAAAATGCGGCATAGTTCAATGATTAAATATAATAAATTCAGAATAATTTATACAAAGGCAAATATTTGTATAAATTTAGTTTAACTTTGACATTAGTTTATTATAAACTACTAAACTGCCTCCTACATTTCACAATCCGAAACTCTTCCATGACTAAAATATTTTTTATTGATTTATTAAAACCTAAGAACAGGTATTACTTAATTTCAGACTAAAATGAATTGCAAAAAAACACAAGTTTTAAGTTGGTTGATGTAAAATATCGCTTTATATTGTGGTTGGCTTCATTCTTTGAAAAGAGACTTTCGAAAGTTTTTTGTATTAGTATAAATTTGAAAAAAAAATATTAACATACTTATGTCAAACGTATGCACTTTCCGTTTAATTAGATGTCAATCTGTCATAACTAATTAAAGGCAAATTGTTGAATAAAAATAATCAATTTGCTAAGTCAAGATTAAAGACTTTTTACAACTTAGAAACGACTTATTAACAGCAAATTATCTGCATGACAACTTTTCAATCGCAAGACGTTGTTTGACTTACAAGTGTGTACTTCACGCTCTTTACTTTTCCAATCTCCAATAATTTTAATCAAAAAAACTTGTTGATCAATGAAAGAAAGTTTTCTAGTCACATTTTATTATCAACTATCCTACTGTTTTTAGTGGCGTGATGGAAGTTCAGGCGCTCGAAGTGGTAGCAAAGTAGATGGGTATAAATTATGTCCGTTTGATACTTTTTAGTGAGTTTTCCTTTCTTAAAGAATCGAGTCTTTTATTTTTTGCCTGTTTTTTTTTTTTTTTTTTTTTTTGGAAATTCTTCTGCGGGTTTACTCCCCGTCACCATTTGCAATCGATGATTACGTTTTTTGCTTTAGATTTACAATATTTCTTCTTTTTTTTTTGTTGTTGTTGTATTTTTTCGATTACAATTCATTCGACAGCTCTATATAAGATACGAAAGCTGTGGATATCTTTGTCGTTTGTTATATAGGATTTTGGAAGTATCTTTGCATCTATACTATTTCTGTCTCGGTATCGGTATCTATAGGTATTTTCGTACAAAAGATAAATCGATTGTTGTAATTGTGCGGTGTCGTTGTTAGGAAAAAGATAAATGGATCACTTAGAATCCCGAGGGGATTTTCTAATAGGTGCGTCTCGATTCGACTATATACAAAAACGAATACCAACCTACGCAGGAGTATTTTATGTTGAATCTTGAATTGTGATGTTTAAGGTTTTGAACTTGAGATTGAAATTAAAAGACGAATTTTATTCCTAAACAAATCCGGTGCATGTCTTTTATTTTTATTTATTTTTTATTTTTTGAATTTTGTTAGATTTTTGTTGTTCCTATAAAGTGTTTTAAGTTTTATTGAAGTTTTTGTATATGGTCTTCTGACGTTTTCGCACATTTTTTCAAAAATACAATAACAACACTTAAATGTTTGTAAAAAAAAATAACAATTCAAAAGGAAATTATATTTTTCAGAAGAGCCATTGATATAAACATGAAGAATTTTGTATGCGGAGTGATTTTTTGACATTTTCACTGTAGTAGAAATGTCAAAACTAACTTCTACGAGGACAGTCCGATAAGTACTAAGCGTACAAAAGAAAAACGAAAATTTTGGAAAAGTGGAGACATATTTCTCTCCCTGCGAGTGACTTTTTAAAGTTTGGAAATAAAAAGAAGTCACATGTTACCAAATCTGGAGAATACGGTGGATGGGGCAGCTGTTCGAAGCCTAATGCGACCAATTTGGCCGTGGTGACCGACACGGCGCGGTGGAGGTGTGGAAGAGCCCTTTTTTCTTCGCCAAATGGGGCAGTTTTTTCTGCAATTCGAGGTCGAATCGTCCTAATAGTTCGGCAAAGTAGAGCCCTGTGACCATTTTGCACGACTCAGAAACTCCTTCGGATTGCGCTTAAACAGTGTCAAACACTGCCCTGAAGTGGTCTCGTTGTCCGGAGTGATCATCGCGCCGACAGCTTTCTCATGTCCAATATTTCATACAGGTTATGACTCACGAGGTCCTTTGAGATGCCTACTGTCTCAGCTATCTCGCGCACCTTCAATCGGCGGTCTGCCAATACGCGATCGTGGACTTTTGTAACGATTTTGGGACACCTGGGCTTGGCTCATCAAAAACTGACGTGCGACAACGTTGTGGAATTCGTTAAACTAATTTTTGACGGTCGCTATTAACGGAGAAGAGTCACCTTACACAGCATCCAAGCGCTCTTTGATTTCGGGCCGACCGCGGACACGACCGCTTTTACACGCAGTCAAAACAAAACTACAAATCCAATATGGCTGAAATTTTGACAGGAGCCGCCTGCAAGGATGTACGATGTACTGCACGATAATACACATTTCTTAAGATAGTGGCGCCATTAGGCGGTGAGTCTAAGTACTTATCGGACCTTATTTTATTAAATACGCTTTTTTCGTCAACTAATTTTTGTGAAGTGAAATCAATCTACCTACATTAAAAAATTAAAAAAAAAAAAAAAAATTAAAAAAAATTAAAAAAAACTCTTATTGGAGATGCGGGGCATCGATCCCCGTACCTCTCACATGCTAAGCGAGCGCTCTACCATCTGAGCTACATCCCCGATGAAAAATTTAAAGTCAAATAAGAAACTGATCACTTTCATAAAAATGTTCCTGTTTAGTAACTTGTTCAGATTCACATTAAGGTAAAAAATAATTGCCTGAGCTTACATGTTTGTAAATAATTTGCATAGGTACTTACGATAATCATGCCTGTCAACCTTGACAGTTAAATGAACCGAATAGTATTATAAAAGACAAGTATGATTATGATAATCAGTTTTAAAGTAAAACATAATTAATTAACGACAAAAGAAATTTAAACTAAAATCAGAATGCCACTTTATTTGTTAAATTATTTAAGAATATATAAGTAAAACCCACAAAATTATTATTCCGATAAAAAAAACTTTACAAACTAAACTAATGGTACACTCAGGCGTATGTGCACTTTTTAGTTTCTTAAGTTTTAAATAATTTTCATCTAGTCATAGTCATCGAGAGCAAGTAGAAAGCAAGTATACGTACATAAACACACTTGAAAATGTAAAACACAAGTATTTTCCACAAGTACTTCGTCTTAAGTATCAAATATCGAGTACCTACTCAGAAGAATAGAGTTGTGAGGCTTTGAACTTGTCAAAATCATAGTCATTTGTAATTACCAATGTTTCAAGTTGATTTTAACACAGTAACATAATTGCTCACCTAAGATCTTTGGAAAATAAGATAAAGATTTCATTTTCTATGACCAATTCCTATATTTTAATCCATACCTTAAAATAAATCACCAAGACTTTAAAAATAAAACAAAAATTTAGCTAATTTTATAAAAATTAATTGCTCTCAAAAACAACAATCCAAAAACTTGTCATTATAATATTCCCTAGAGATCCAGATGGCCTCAATTATTCGGATCGGATTAAAGTTCATCGGTTATCAAATTAATTTAATTGGGTTCGAGTCTTTTCTTTGCTTCATCTCCTATGCTTCAAGACAAATAAAAAAAAGAACACACACAATCAGGACCTTTTTTTAAGTGCTTTTAGCAGCCATTAAAAAGTTGAGAAACATTTTCAAAAAAAAAAAAAAACAACAACAAACAATGCCCCAAAAAAGTTTTTGATGTTTTTGTTGTTTTATTTTTAAATCACTTGACCCATCACCTTTTCTGGCTTCGGATGGAACAACAACAAAAACAAAAAATATTAATTATTCATGATGGTGGTTTTGTTAGCTTAAAAACTTGGATGTACACTTTTAAGGGATTGATAGATGATGATGAGCAATTTGGTGTTTTTTTTTTTTTTAAAGGCTTGAACAAAATAGGATATAAGAAAAATAAAAAATAATGTTTAACCTTTTAGAAAAATTAGGATAATTTTGCAAGAAACCTGTGACATAGACGCTTTACGAAAAAGGTACCTGTGTTTTAGCAATATGATCTTAGGTCTGTGTTCGATCTTTGTTGGGCTGAGTCTTGTCACACTAGATAAGAGACGATATTTTGGAGCGAGACGTATTCCTGATGTCTCGTCATCGGTTTTTGTAAAGGGTCCTTTTTAAAAAGAAATAAAATGCAGGTATTTTAAAGCTTTATTGTAAAAATAAGGGTTTGCAAATAGGTTTTAAAAATGACCGCAGCGGCTGGCTCTAATAAATTCCAGCCGGGAGGCTCAATTTTAAAACCACTTTTTACAGCAATTGTCCAAAGCGCCAAGCCACCAATCATCTGAGGCTTATCCGAGTAAACAAGTGACTTCACATAAAAATAGTCCAGTGGAGTTTAATCGCACTATCTTGGAGGCCATGCTACAGGCCCACTACGAGATATAATGCGCTCACCAAAAGTTTCGTTCAATAAATTGAGTGTTTCGTTGGATGTATTGCATATAGCGCCATCAGGTTGGTATCAAAACTAGTCCACATCAACAACATCCAATTCAGTCACGAAAAAGTCATTAATCATGGCTCTATAGCGTTCTTCATTGACTGTAACATTAGCCGCGTTTTATTGTACACAAAAAACCATTTCATGAAGAACTGGATCAGTACTTTTCATGTATTACAACAACACTACATGATCTTGATATTTTTTTGGTTCAATTTTTGTGAACCAAGATTGATCCCAACACGAAAAGAAGGAAAATTTTGCATTTGAAAGGGGTAGTGTTTTTGTTCTGATTTGTCAAATCGAGAGTATTGCCATAAACCATGTTTTTTTATTTAGGACTTGATTCGGAATCGTTATAGCGAAGTTTACAATCTTAAGTTGCGTAGTAAACGGCAGGACACAGATACATCGTCGCTGCAGACCAAAATATTTTGTTGTTGTGAACATAATTTCCTCAGATCGCAAGATGCAAGATGTTTTTTCGGAGTATAATTAAATTCTAATAATCACAACTGGCAACATCATTTTAAAAAAGTGGGAAAATATGATCTGATCTAGTTCATGTGCATAATAAAACGCAGCTATTATGGCCAGCTTCATTTTTGAAGAAATATGGACCAGTGATTCTGCAATGGTTCCATACAGCACTCCGAACAGTGATTTCTTAACAATAGTTTGTTGATTATGATCATTCCCCTTCAACCAAAAATATGAGCTTCATCGCTGAACAAATTTTTTTTGTGAAAATCGGGATCGGTGGCCATCTAGTTTTGGGCACATTCACTAAACGTGCGAAGCGCTCTGAGGATGCGCATTATCCAGTAGAGTAAACCTGCTGCGTAATCGATTCAAGGTTGCCCGAATTACCGACTCTGCTAAGGGATTATGTCGACCGAATATGGGACGCAGCGATTGTCTGTTCATTATGAAATGGCAAACCAAACTAAGTATTAGTCAAATAACAGCTGTCAAAAAAAAAAAAAAACTCCGAAAAAAAGTAAAGTTTACAAAAATACCCTTTACAGTTTGAAACATACGCCTAGTTGAAAAATACGAAACATTTGTATTTCAAGTGACTCTCACTTAAGCGGTCTTTACTATTCTTGTCTAAAATTGATCAAAAATCATGTTCAATAAGCGGGCTCGACTGTTTTAATTTGTTGTTTTGTTTACATGATCTTCTGAGTTTCTTAAGTGCTGAGTATAACCAGACAGAACCATTGTCATAATATTCTATTAAAAATTTCAACAATCTCAATTCAATTTATTTGCATTCATTGGGTTTTGGAAACATAACAATTTATGTTTATTCCTACCAAAACTATTTAACTTATACCTTTTCTTCGACATTGTATTTGAACATTGAATACGAAAAACTTTACATGCATATGTACATGTAGGTACTCCAACGTCATTGTTCAAATATCCTTAAACTTTTGTGTAAACTGAATTTATGGCGAAACAAACAACCAACAAAACGAAGAAACTCCTTCAAACTCTGTCTTCTACATCCTCTTTGTTGCCAAAACAAACAATCTACATTACAACACAATGTGGCAGATTGCCTGGCGATATCCTTTATATCCTTTTATACCCTTGCAATTCCACGGAAAGAGCGTATGTGTCTTTTCGCGGCCACAATTTTGCCACACAAAGAAGCACGATTCATGTGTGGGTTGTGTGCGAATGCGTGTGTGGTGTGTGACATACGCAAAAAGCATTTCCGGTAGCAAAATTTATGATAAGCTCATCAAAAAATATGTGTACGCGCCAAAAATTTGTTAATTAATTAGTGGTAACGGCGTAGCTCGGCGGCGGTAGTGGCAGGCAAACATTAGTACAAGTATAAAATTGCCTAAATTGAAATTTATAAGTTATGCATTATTAAATATTTGGAAAGAAAGGAGTAACAATTCAATTCCGATGGGCTGTATCCTGTGTAAGTCTCTAATATAATGTTGGCTTAGAAAAGGATCTGAATTTTTCATCATCATCAACGACATTTTGGAAGCTAACTGCTTTCGAAGTCAAACATTTTATATAACTACTTTACTTTTCTGTACAAAAGTTATGAGTATAACGAATATCAGTGTAATTATATAGACAGAGCCCTTAGTTCAATAAACGAAGTCCTTGTAGACACATAAATCAAACAATAAGCACTCCTGAGGAGTTTTGTCTTCCGAAATGGCTTATTGAATATGATCCTAGATGTTTTACAGTTTTGTGTTGTGCCTCTTCGAAGGACGATTTCAATTGCCATATAAGAAAGTAACGAGAACGATGTCTTCCTTATTATAAATAGCTCATATTATTTGCATAAAAGCCACGTTAAAGTTCATCGAGAACAACTTGAGTCGGTGTGTCCTTTTTAGCTCTCTGTGGCTGATGGTCCCAATTTCAATTTGGGAAGGTGCCTCTACACTCATAACATACACAGTTTGTCGAAGGATATTTTCATTTTTTTTTCCTCAAAACTTATACGAGTATAGAACTTGAAAAAAAGGACCACAAGTGATGGCATTAATTACAGTACATGTTTTTCATTTTCATATACGATAAGTCGTTTCCAACACACCACCCCTTACGATCGACCGGGGAGAAAGCTATGGGATAAAAAACTTTTAATCACTCTGCCAGAAATATAATTTAACACTCGTCCTTTGGAAACTCGCCCACTCATATGTTTGTCCTTCATAAAGTTTCAATTCCTACTGTGATATACTCACAAGTACTCAGAAACTCTCATTCTCAAAACCAGTGACAAACGGAGGAAGCTAATTTTCAAAGGGAATGGCTTTTTTCTTTCCTCTAGGAGGGTGACAACACCATCGCAGTGATTTAGGACTTTCATTTAGTTAGTTACCTTGTTCCTTCTGTACAAATATGCAAGTGTAGTGTATAGAGAATTTATGAATATGTGTTTGGAATAGGAAGTGTCCAGCCATTTCAAATCCGCTTAAGTCGTTATGGAAACTTGTGTTGTTTTTTGGTCAAAGTATGTTCATGCTGATAAATATTTTAAATGTTATTTTTATTTTTTACTTTTTAATGATAAATTTGACAGGATGTGGAAATACATATATGTATATATTTGGAAGTTGTGTGCCCCAGAATAAATTGGATAAAGTGATAAAAGGAGAAAGCTTATAAAAAGGATTCTTTTTTTAATTTATAAAAAACGAAGTCAATTTCATATCACGTAAATCCAATGCTATATGTCAAACAACCATTGGTATCCAGCTGTCAAAATATTTTTAATGCTTCGTTGTTAATGTCTCTCGGTTGAGTAGACAAGTTCCAATTTTATCGATTTTTAAAACTTGTGGAAGAACCGTCATCAAATTCAGTGAAACCTTCTAAATAATTTTTTTTTTTAATTTTAATTTTTACTGTTATAACATTTATGCATTTTTAACTTTTCCAAACGCATTCAAGATTTACTTTTATACTCTAAGCAATTTACCCATGTAATGCCTCGTTAATAATGTTTGTGTCACTGAATGCATTCATGGATATTGACGTTTACCGATCATCATTGCCATTTTCATTTTTTTGTGACAAATAAATTAAAGGCAGATTACCACACACGCGGCTCTAGAAATCTTATATTTTTCCAAAAATCGTTTAGAATTAATATTACTCTTATTAGAAGTAAATAATAATTTAAAAAAGCGTTCTGACCAAGTATTTCGCAGTATGGAAAGAGATTTCAACTGACTTTGCTACGATATTAAAACTTTGTCAATTGACCCTGAGATTATGTCAGTTTAGTAGCCAGGAACAGTTAGATCATTTTATTTTGGAAGCCAACGACAAAGTAGAGTTTCTTGAAAGTTGAGTTCATCAACTGGTTTTCAATATAGCCTATTACGCAGATCGGGAACAATTTTGTCTCCCATACAATTTTTGTACCAGGACAAATTTTGTCTCATGTTTTTTATCCGGGCAATACGCTGTTCGCAAAACTGTGACGTTTGGCTTTAAAGATGTGTTTAGCAAAGTGTAATCGGTTTGGCGATCAACCCCAAAAAAGGCAATATTTTTAGTTTTTGGCGATATTTATTTTCCAAATCGGAATTATAATATTCTTTTCTTAAATGTTTACTTTTTCTTCGCTGTTTGCGCTGAATGTAGCCATCGAAACATTGAATTCTGAAGGCACCCGAAAACCGAAATTTGATTTTGTTCCCATCCCTAAAATAAGTGATGTATATGTCAAAACAAACAACTGACTTCAATCGAAACAACATATGTATTTAAAAAAAAATCATTGAATTCGAAGTTGATAGAAAAATAAAACAAGAAACATCAAGTAATTAAAATGATCCAATCTTTTTTTTTGCTTAATAAAAGAATTGTTGGTATTAAAACTACAAATTGCGTAATTTTATTTAATTTTTTAATTTGGTGTTTTTTGGTGGAACATTTTTAAATTTGGCGATTTGTATTTTATTTTTGGCGATTTCACTTTTTCAAACCTGACAACCCTGCACAGCACACAAATTTTTGCACATCGAAGTGGACCGACATTTCACAGAAAATCACAGACTCTACAAAACGTCAAAAAAATGTCTACAAAAAATCATTTCAGCAAATTTGATTGGAAAGCACGTGAAAAGTTCCTAATTGTTTAAAATTATTTAAAAAATGGATTTGTTAAAATTGTTACTAATAGAGTGCTCAAGATAGTCTGACAGCTCGATTTGGAACTCAATAGTTGAATTTAAAATTCAATTTAAAAAAATCGTTTATTTTAACGACAAAACTGAAATATCAAATGTTTTTTTTTAGTTTGACAGTCTTGAATTTTCTGTGCACAGAAATGTTTGTGGCTGAAATTCTCAGGATGGGGAAATGTTTTGCTTTCTCAAGAGCTCTCTCTTCTGTGAAAAACTACGAAAAATATGTAACTTGTAACTTTTTTATAAGACTGCTATTACACGATGACTTATGAGTCATGTCGTGACTCTTTTCGTCGTCGGTGCAAGAGAGATACAAAATTCGAAAAAATGAAACGGAAGAGAAATTGCCAGATGCGTCGTTCGAAGTTGTAAATACTTTAAAAAAAATTACAAGATGGTAAAGCGGCTTGGTCCGACGGAATCTCCGTTGAATTCTACAAGTATACAGCATCAATGAGCTGATAAATACGATTACTTCGCAGTTTAACTATATTTTGGATAGTGGATCAAAACCCAGATAATTATCGTGGAATAAGTTTTTTGAACGCCTCATACAAATTTTTTACGTCAATTCTGCAACGACGACTTAATTTGTGGATTACCCAGAATGGTTTATTAAAGGAGTTTTAAGCTGGTTTCAGATCCAGTTACTCCACGGTCAACCAAATATTTGTTCTTAAGAGCATTACCGAGAACTTCCTTGTTTCTTTGTTTCTTCATGCTAATTTTAATTTTGTAATTTATAAATATTTATGTTAAGAAATAAAGAAAATAAAATCAAAATCTTATTTTGCTTTTCCTCTTTATTTAAATTCGTCGTGCTCGAGTTAATATGTATACCTTTATAGTTGAAAGAACGAGACAGAATGTTATAGATATCCCAAAGAACGAAATTTGAATTAAAGAGAGTTGTCAAATTAGTGTCATGACTTAAGAGTCAAGTTGTAATAGTGTTCTACTCAAAGGATGAAATTTCAAAAGAGAATTCGAAGATGAATCACGACTCATGAGTCAACATGTAATAGCAGTCTAAGTTTATTATAAAAAAAAAAAAACAAGTTTAAAGTGCAGATTTCAAGTTACCAAACAGGTATAAAAAAGTCTCCACTCCGATTTTCCGGAAAAATAATGTTCTTATTATTAGCTCTGTTCAATCACAAAATATCAGTGCTTATAATTTGAAATACAAAAATCCGTATTAATATTATGTGTACTCAATTTCTTGAAAAACTGTGTCATAATTTTTTTTAGTGGGATCTTTTTTTTGTTGACTAGTTTAGAATAATGACATCTGCAGATTTTGACAGTTTTCTCCTACATACCTGCATTAGGCGTTTTTTTTTTTTAAGCTCAGAGCAGAGAACTGAGCTGTCAAAAAAAGATCTGTCTTTCTTTTTTAGCTCAGACAAATCAGAGCGCTCAGTTTGTATTTTTTTTTTTTTCAATCGGAGCTAGCTCGGAGCGTGCTCTATGAGCTCTAAATAAAATGAACGAGTGAATGGAGTAAAAAGATGAGCGAAACTATGTCACTTTTTTGTTCATGTGGTATGACAGAGACAGACTGCTTTTGTCAGTTCAGTGCTTAAGTGTGTTTCTTAAATATATTGGAGAACTCTGATCAAACTCTGCTCAGTGCTTTGCTCAGAGCTAAAAAAAGAAAAACGCCTATTAGCTCAAAAAGTAGTGTAGGATATTAAGAACTAGTGTAAATTAGAGCAGCTCATACTTTCTCAACCAGGAAATTTTTTTTAATGGAACGATCTGTCAATTTTAGATCGCCCATTGAATTAATAAAATTTCTACCCCAAAGTTCAAGTGATTCCTGAAATACAGCTCTAGAAATGTCACAAAAACGTCAACTGTCTGGCTAAAGCACTTCACGAATTTCGAACATTAAAATTTCGAACAACGGTAAGTCTTTGGCAAGTAGGTATATAGTGTGTAAAAATATCAAAACAAAAGACTTAAGATTTTCCATAAAGGAAGCGTGACTACCCACATGAAAAACTTTGCAAAAAGGCATGAAAACACAAATAAAAAAATTGGACAACTTTTCAAAAACTCTTCAAAATTATATAAAAAAAAACTTTCTGTCATCATTTCGAATAACAATTTCATAAACACACATATAGATATACATAATTATGAGGTAAAATTGATTTATAAATACGAATATGTTAAAGGACGAAACCAACATTCGCCATTAACCAATTTGAAATTTCTCTAACAAATACCCCCCAATGTGTATAGTGTATTAATAATTTAAAGGAGAATCAATTCTCTGCCAATTAAGCTATTACAGCAAAAAAAAAAACAAAAAAAACTCAAACCGAAATATACCCTGAAGCCTCATCCTTAGGGCAATCAATTAATTCACCAACTTTGAATCTATCCCCCTTCCAAAACATCAATCTATTTGTATACTATATGTATATTCACATCCCTGCTCATGCATATGCAAACATAAATATTTAGTTACCCCGAAATAATAATAGTTTAATGTCTTTGATATAGTCTTGATTTAATAACATCCCCCATGTCCTTTAAATAGAGTTATATACATATGACAGTAGTATAGCGATTGCCACTTGACTCCGTTTAACATGTGTCAGCGATTCCATGTCTCGTTCTCTATATAGAACACACACTCCCATACACGGACAAGGATATGGTATAATTAGTTTCAACAGACCCTTGGAATGTTTTTTAGGCAATCCATAAGACATTCTACAGATCCTTTTCATATATAGACTAGACCAGAAATCACAAATACTCCCCAAAAGGACATTTTATTTATAAGAACTAGAACAGGACGAAGAAGGACAATTCAGTTAGTATCGGTTTCTGTATGTATATAGAAAACCAAGAATCAGGAGTATGGAAGTGCGTTATGAATAATTTAGGTGTAACATCCTGAGTCCTTCGTCTTGTCAGTTGTATATGTAGTTGTTCTTATAGCAAACCATATTTCTCAAATCTTCAACATCTTCTTCTTGTTCTTTGTCAAGGACATCGACCCATCTCTTGCTGGTTCCACACACACCTCAACAGAGTTGCAACACGTCTTTGGCGTATCCTTAAGCAAGAGGATTGAGGATAAGTTAATAAGAAGCATAATTTGAAATTAAATTGATAAATTAAGGTTTATTGTCAGACATGCGGCATCGGCATATCATTGTTTGTTTTTGTGTTTTTTTTTTTTTTTGTTCGTCCTGTTTTATGGATAAGGATGAGACATTCTTCCCTTGGTATAATATAATTATTTAAACACGTAAAAAGGATGAAGATTCCTGCTCTTGGTATAATTTGTATGAGTCAAAGAAAACAAACACACACACATACACACACATAAAAAAAACATACCAAACAAATAAAATTGAGACAAACAAAACGATAATTTCCCTTATCTTGTTAAAGTTAATATTTCTTTAATGGGACTTCTTTTTTAAGGGCGAGAGGAACAAGGGCTGGGAAGCTGGAATATACCTACAACCTACTTCTCTCACGTGAATCCGAGAAGGGTAGGTAAGGTATAGTAGAGGTATGTTAATGGGAAGAAAAGGACTAAAGGAAAATTAAAGAAGAAAAAGATGTAATCCTTCGGCAGAGGTAATTTCTTGTTATTCTTAATTGTGCGGTCGTTTTACAAGGCTTTACTTTAATTAGGAGTCAAGAAGGCGACGAACAACGAACGACGACCGACAAATGTGAGACGCCGCCTGTCCTAGACCGTCGATAAGACCGACCGACGACGACGACAACAGCAGGGTGATAGTATAATGATTTTACAAGGTTTGTTTGTGTGTGTTGTTTTTTTTTTTGTTGTAAGTTCGTTTATACTATCGAAAATTGTTAACGTTTGAATATAGAAAATCCCTCTGTCTAACTGGATACTGGACAATTACCTAATTTGAAGTTATTAACGAAGGGAATACGGGGGAGGGTATAAAGTGGTCTTACAGTTTAATAGGCATTGTGTTAATTATTCCTTTTGTATATAAATATATGTAGATGAAAAAAGGACAACAAAGGAGAGACAGGATTTTATGGGTATTTATAATTTTTGGTTATTTAAAAAATAATATTGCACGCCTGAATTGCACGTGCTGGTATACTTTTATTGTTTAAATGACTAAGAAGTTTAACTTAATATGCATAATCAGCGAACGACGACAGTGGTTTTATTTCAGGGATGTATACAAAACTTGGGTTTTATTATTTTTATATGAAAAATCAAATCGAAAGTAAAGAAAATGGCTGAATAAATGAAATGACACCAAAAAACAAATTTATTTACAAACGGAAATGATATACAAAAATACATATAAGTGCAAACATATTGCCTTATTATCAATCGTAAAATTGTATAAACACTTTGAAAAGGGTTCGGTGGCGTATGTGTAACATTTTTTTTTTTAATCGGATGATTCATTGTGAGGTGGCTTTTTTGACAAATGACGCGTGACACTTAACAAACTGCTTTGTCATTTTTGTTCAATATCGTTTAGTAAGTCATCATGGAAAGAATCACACCACAAAAGCGTCTCCAAATATTGTTCAGCTGATTAGGAAAATCCACGTTCTGTCCGAATTGTTTAACGTGTGATTCGAGGAACTTATGGTGCAACTTGGGGTATTTTACATGAGCTAGAATTGTTGCTGGCTTATCATCGAACCCTTTTTTTTTAAATATTTACAAAGAAAGAAGTCCAACGTTGTCAAATCACGTGATCTTCGCGGCCAATTAACATCGCCACCACGTGAGATAACACGGCCATTGAATTTTTCGCGCAAAAGAGCCATTGTTTCGTTAGCAAGAGGCACCTTCCTGTTGAGACCACATATCGTCCACATCCATATCTTCCAATTCAGGCCACAAAAAGTTCGTTATCATCTCACGATAGCGAGCACCATTCACAGTAACTGCCTGACCGGCCTCATTTTGGAACAAATACGGCCACTCTTTGTGAGTGCATTGGTTTTTCGACAATCAATCTTGGATTATTATTCGCCCAAATGCTAAAATTCTGCTTATTGACAAATCCACTGAGGTGAATATGTGCCCATTTTCGTAATAAGCCTGAATAACTTAAACGCGTTTCTCAATTGTCTATCTTTCCATGGTTCAAATTGAGTAAGTCTGAAATTATATATTTTTTGGATGTCACATTTAATGTCATTACAGGGTTTTCCAATAAGAGATATGATAGATACATAAATGATAGGATGTTTATTTCGATGTAAAGAGGAAGGTGTGCCATTAATAATGGAAAACAATATCAGTCGAATGGCTACCTTGGCTACGCAGAACCGCATCCTTTTCATGAAATTTTCAATGACCAAATCGCAAAGTGGCTGCTGTCCGAGTATGCTCGAATAGCTTCACGAAATCCATCTTTGAGGTCTTGAATCGACGGTGGGCTGTTGGCGTAGAGTTTATCTTTCTCGTAATCGTAACCCCAAAGGAAGAAGTAACAAGGTGTTAAATCACAAGATCTCGGTGGCCAATTGTGATCATCCCTTCGTATAAGATCGATGGTTTATTTGCTTGTGATGTGGCACCGATCACCGCACGATCGCGTCGTCTTGTTTAAAGTAAACGTTGTCCAGAATAAAAAATCATTAATCATCTCTCGATAGCACAATCTATTCACCGTTACTGTTGTTCGAGGTCCAATAAACCCACCGGACCATAAACCGCACCAAACACTTACACGCTGAGGATGGAGAGGCTTTTCAACAATAAATCATGAGTTTTCCGAGCCCTAGTTGCGATAATTTTGCTTGTAGCCCACCGAGGTGCAAATGGGCCCCATCAGTCAAGAAGAATTTTCGATGAGATTCCGGAATATTTGTATACATTTTAAGGACTCGATCAATCAAAATACAAAGTGCGTTGGTGAAGCGTGTATTGTTCCATTTTTAGTAATGGCGGAATTTCTACTTGTCAAATGTCAAAAAATTACAGCTTACCGAAATAGTAGGTTATTCAAAAGAACACCTCTTATTGGGAAATCCTTTCGATATCCACCAAATTTCAAAAAGTCAGATTTTTTCTCCTAAAAATGATTTGTTTTTTCCTCCTGAAAAACGAAGCAGTTTTAGAATTTGAAAGTGACTTTTACATACTCGTTACTTATATGTATTTCGAATGTAGACTTCCTTAGATAAAAAGAAAAGGAGACTAAAAATTGAGCTATTAATGAGAAAAATAACGGGATTAAAACCGAGTATGATACCAATGCCAAAACGAAGCTGGGATTTTTCAATTCTAATTTGACGAGTGTAGTACAAATTTCTTCTCGTTTAATGTCTTGTCTTTTCACTAAAGTCGCTTCATAGAATTCAGGACTAATACATGAATTTAACTGATGGGAGGTATCACGCTGGTTATGTTCTGTCAACTGTATTCCATCAATCTGAAATTAAATCCACAATTAGGTGTCAAAAACTCGTCTTCAAAAGGAAACATTTTGATCGAAGTAGCATTGTAATAAAAAATAAAATCCTTACTCACCCCAAAGTGGGAAGGTCCTTATTCGAAAAGAGAATACAATATTAACAATTATTTGAAGTGGTAGTAATATCCCCCGCAACCACAGCCCCCACGGCGCGGTGTGTATATTATAATTTAAAATCATTTGTTCCAAGTCAATATTTACTTAGCAAAATAATAAAAACGCCATTGTTTTGTGCGAAAATATTAGCAACCTTCAGACATTTCTATATAAATTCTCGAATCTGCATTGTTTTGAATTCGTTCATCATGTTGGTTTATTTTTGTTAACCTGCTGATGCATATAATTATGGAAATTTAAAATTCTCCTCCGAATGCGTATTCCTTCAGGATTGAACGTCGTCGTAGTCGTCGTGGCATCGTGAGTCGTCCTCGTGGGTCGGTCGGTTGTCTGGAAGGAGAAGTGAAATCCCAGTTTTTTTTTTTTTTACTTCAACGGCAACAATTGGAACTGGAGTCGTATGTAAATAAAAGAAAAAGAAAACAGAAAGACTTTTCATTTAGATAAACAGTGATTTTATATTTCTTTTGTTTTTTTTTTTTTCTTTATTCTTATTATATTTTTTCATCTTAACTGTATCTACTACATCCACATTTACTTGTATGTATATCGGTGTTCATTTTTGCTTTAGTGCTCCTGATGGTGCCATTCCATTTTCTTATGATGAATGTTCTTCAAGGATCTCAGAAGGTGCTGGATAGTAGAATTACAATGACGGAGGATGAGCAAGGAAAATAAGACAGAGAGTTGACATCTGCAACAATGTAAAAGTTTTCCTCGACGAAAGTTGGATTTTTTCTTTATTAATAAAATTCATGGATACAAAAATATCATATTCAAAAAATGTTGTCTTCTTTTGGTAAATTCGAAGATATTTCTTGAAAATCATTGATTTTAATCAGAAGGGTAGACAACGAAATGAAAGCTAAAGTCAATTAAAAATTTGGACAAGAGATTTTTTTGAACTAAATAAAAAATGTTAAATGAGAACTGCAACTGCTTTTATGAATCTAAATGCACTCAACTAAATGCAGCGGCGGACAAGAAGTTGCCATTAGTAACATCAAACGTATTTTGCTGGTTTAACACTGGAAGTTGAAAAGCGAAGATCCGCTCTAAGGCCATGCAAGAAATTGTGCAAGTTTTCCCAGCTCTTCAACTAAAAATTTTGCAATATTAAAGGACAACTGTGAGCTGTGGTTCCAATGCTTACCTCGACATTGACATGGAAGCTGCAAAAATACATTCAAAAGATGCAGAAATTTTGAAGATTCATTGTTAAGTGGGACTTTTAAGACTCTTTACTGAGTCTGTCATTGGTTATGAGTTTTTATTTAAAATTTGCATTGCAGTGGCATCGTGTGATCAAAGCTAGATATTAATGATTTAATCGAAGCAAAAAAGCTCGAAAGCACCTTTGAAAAAATTTTATGTTCGTTCCCCAGTTTCCACTGCTTTTAAATTCGTCTTTGTAAGGGGTGGTTAAATTTTAGTCCAGGGAAAGTTTAACAAGTGAGAAAATATGAAAAAACTTTGAGGAAGACAGTGAAAAAAAAAAACAACTCAATTTTTCCATCCAATTTGTTCTACCTGCAAAAGACAAATATTTTTGATTGTCAGTTGGTTGTCAAATTTTTATAAATTTCAGTCAGTTACCTGCTATTCTGTCATCATTTAATAGTTATTAAAATCTTTTATCATCAGTTTGTTAGTCCTTAAGATTACTGGTCTTAAAACGCCAAGGAAAAAACGAACTTCCATTAAATAAAGGGTTTTTCAATAAGAGCCCAACAAAAGTGTTTTTTTTTTAAATAAAACAAAAACAGTTTTGGATATCAATGAAATTCTTTATTCCTGTGAAAGTAGGTTCGATGCCGTTATGTATGGAACTTGATTTCTTTTGCATGGCCACCACGGGCACGCTTGCAGAAGTCCAGACGCTGAACCCAATTTTCGACGGTTTTCAAGCATAAATCGGCCGATACTGCTGCAATTTCATGTTCGATATTCGTACGAAGTTCATCAATCGTCGCTGGCTTGTTGGCATATGTTATAGACCCACAGAAAATAGTCTATCTGCATCAAATCGCACGACCGAGGCGGCCAGACGACTGGACCATTTTGTGAGATAACATGTTCTCCAAACTTGGTTTCCAATAAATTGATTGTGAATTTCGCTGTGTGGCTTTTGGAGCCGTCTTGTTGGAACCACATGTCCTCCAAGTCCATATCATCCAATTGGATGATTCAGTTATCATTGAACGGTAGCGATCCCGACGACGTGTGAGAGACACACTTGGGCTTTCTGCAACTGAAGCCTCAGAGGCAGCAATATTCTCGACACTACGGGCACTTCTTTGTCTCACTGGCACGGGAAAATTTTGTACTGTCCCTGTGGATTCAAATTTTTTCCACTAGACAGGCAATTGTTGATCTACCATAAATTGGACGTAGCGCTCTTAACATTGATGTCACTGACTCCGAATTTCGGTAGTAAATTTTATTAATTTTGACTCGTTGTTGGGTCGTATATCTTTCCATCATGAAATGGCAAACCTTACTGAAGAGAAATGTCAAAAGAGCAGCAAGGGGTCCTCTTGTATTCGTATATTTTGTTTGTTTTCTATTGAAAAAATCATATTAAAAACCTAATGGAGTAAAAAATATACTTTCATCCAAGTATCATCTATTTTAATCAACGAACTTTTCAACAAAGTTTATAAACACAACAATTGAAGACTTTGATGAGGAAACCTTTCGTCAATTTTAGCATTAATTCTTTAAAACAAAATCATTCCGACTCCAAATGCAATTAATTAATCGTGTGAGTATTCTGTTAAACATTTAAACCTTTTTTTTTTTGTTCTTCATAATTTAAACAATTTTAGAAAAAACCTTTCTTCTTTATTTTGTTGCAGGACAATTGATTAAGTAAATGTTCACATATACTCGTATTTTTTTTTCAAACATGAAAACATGTTAAATATAATAAAATCTCAATATTTACAAAGGATTTTTACAACGTATGGATGGATATTCGCTCTGTAAGCAATATCCTTTCATATATCAAAAAACACAAAACATTGCATATGGTTAAATGAAAATTTGCAAGGACGTGTCCCTTGGTTAACGAACCGTGCAAATGCGGGTATCACCCTTGAAACAAAACAACACAAAAAAAACGACTAATTTTTTTTATTTTTTTTCATATTTATTTACTCTCGTTTTTTGGATATGATTCAGTTGTTCAGTATAGGATTGTGATTCTGTAAAACAAATCGCCAAATTTCCAAAAGAACGCTTCTTGTTCTCATACTGAACATGACACTGAACACTGTGCAGTGGCATTAGTGTACGTAAAAAGGATGTTTCATAATAATATGTAAACATGTGCAAGCAATGAAGCGCTATTTTGGGATATTCCAAGTTTACGTACCTTTTTTTGAAAAAATACAAGAAAATCAAAAAGGTGAACTACTGGGTTAGCTTTCAAAGTGATTTTAAAAATATGATTTTGACATAAAGTATGTATCTAACCTGCTCGTAGCATATTGGGCGGATGTCCTTGTCCATTTTGTATGTTCTTAAAAATTAAGAAAATTCAGATTGGCTCTTGCTTTGGCTTTCAAATAATAAACTTCGAAAAGAAGTCCAGACTAGTAAAACAATTTAGGTATTCAAATATTCAGTGGCCCGGAAATGTAGTCGTTTAATGACAGCCCATCACAATAATGACATTTTCGTTTATTGATTTTAACTGTGGCAGAGTGGAAACCAGTCAGTTAAATGCTTTCAATAGCCACATCCAAAAATTTGTGACATGAGATAAAGATTTCTATTGACTGGTTATAGCATTTTTTGAAGAAAGACCAATCCTTTGACGTTTCATTCTTTCCAATAAAAAAATTTTAAATTTTATTTTCTATTCGAACAACCTTGTGTCAGATAAAAGAATATGAGACAACAAAATTTAATAGCCTACAAAGAGTCCAATGTAAACAGCGTCATGGTTAAAATTAAAATTGTACAAAATTGACGTTTCAAAAACATTTTTTTATACAATTCAATCGTTTGATAAAAATGCCAAAGTTATTCAATTGGCCATTTTATATATTTCTTATAGATTCCTGGGATGAGAATTTTTAACGTCAAGTTGACAGAGAAGGAAAATCAAATTATAAATTCAGAAGTCAAGCGTCAAATAGCATTTGACATATTTAACGAAAGAATTAAAAAATTTAACTATATTGTCAAATTTATATTTCTTCTTCTGTCAAATTAGGGGGTATTCGCATTCATAAATATTTTTGACAATAATATGGTTTCATTGCATCGAATTTGAAAATATAAATGCTTTATAGAATGTATTGTCAAATATCTTAGATGAATAACAAAATATTATGAAATATGAGAATATAGATGAATGCTTGTCAAAACCAAAGCAAGACTCATTTAAAAGGAACAGTTCTAGTAAATGGACAAGTTAACAATTCAAGGGTTATTGGATAAAAATGTAAGTTTGTTGAAGCAAGTTAAGGCAGTTTCTACATCTTCTATAATTTTATTAAAATTCAGATTAGGTCTTAGAAGTTATGTTTGACAGCATGTTTGACAAATGTGAACAATAACGGTTTCGAACCGTAAAATACTCACTAAGTCATAAGATATATTATTTGAGAAAGTGAACCCTATAATTCACTGTGGTGAATTGTGTTCCCAAGCACTCTTCCCTTGAAAATAAAAAACTCAACGAAACTTAACGAAGAACAATTTTCAACAATACTTAATGACGCGATTTACTTAGACGTGCTTATTTTCGTAGAGTCTTTGCAGCACCTTCCCATAAATTATAAATTGTAAATCTATCTTAAATACAAATCGGATAAGCGCCATTTTGTAGTTGACTAATCTGTCAACTGTCATTTGAATGTTTCGTTTGTTTGTAGTCTCAAGTTCAAGAATTTTTTCGGGATTCACATATTTTCCCTTAAAATGTTTCCCATAATTCGAGTTCAAAGATCACCCTCATAATATACGAGTATAAAGTAAAACACAAGGTTTGTACAAAGCTGTACAAAACATGCGAGTATAAAAGGATTTTTTTTGTTGTCTTATTGTGTTTCGTCAAAAAATAAAGAAAGGTCAAATATGTATACTTCTTATTGAATGCCTTAAGTTTTATGCGGTCGTTGAGTGTATAAATGTTTTTTGTTCCGGAAACGGCAGCATCAACAGTGGCAGTAGGATGGCATCAGCAGGCGTCTTCCTATACTCTTATATTGACATTTGGATCTTTTTTTTTTTTTATACCGTACCCATATTTTGTGTATGTGTGTGTTTTCTTTTTTCTGTTTTTTTTTTTTTCTGAGGAGGGGGAGATTTCTTTAGGAATTTCTTTGGCGCAGCACCCGACTTAAGTGTGTTTGCTATTTGGATTTTTATGCTTAACAATAAAAAATCAAACTTTTTTCTTTCTTTTTATGAGGTCATCTATTATGGCTAAAGACTTTAGGTAAACAAGAGTTTTGGTTTCCTTTTTTTTTTGCCAGTTTTTGAAATCTGTATAAAGGGAAAGACTTCAAGTGCAGTTGGTGAAGGTTTAGGAGTATACTGAGGGGGTGGTGTTTGAGAAAGAAGACGCCATCATGAACATATAAAATTATTGGTTGTATTGATTTTATTTTGTTTGTCAGTTTATACATTTTACTTGTACGTTAATGAAAAAAGGAAAGGTTTCATTCTGCGGAACAGCTCATATTCGATTCCATTCGGCTGTCAATTTATCTGTCAACTAATTTGATTGATAGCTGATAGCTACTGCAAATCTGAACATTTAAAAAAAAAACTAATGCTCCAACTGTTAAGATAGTATATTTACATTGATCGAGCTTGTTGACACATCAAAATATGTTTTAAAAGCTGAGAAGGGTTTGATTTGACAACTAAATAATTTAAAAGACATGAATGACTTGTAAATCATTTTAATATCATTTAATCGTCAACAACTGTCAAAATGAATAAGTGTAAAATCGGATTTGGTGACAATCGAGTAGTTAAGTTGCCGACAACTTAACGTTTTTCAAATCTGCCTGGCACAAAGAGCAACTTACATAAGTTGCCATCATTGACCTTTTGAGCAAATCTTATATCATTTTTACTCTGTTTTTTTTTATGTTTGTATTGTACAGTGGGCCAACCAAGAAACTATGAAAAAGATTGCATGCAAAATCGAATAAGAAATATCAATATATTTCCATAGCTATAGAGTTATTGCATTAAATTGGGGCGAGACGAGGTCATAAAAAAATAAAACTGACATCAATAAAATGAATATAGCAGGTTTCACAACAATTAACTTAAAATAACTCCGAGTTTCTCAAAGTTGCTGGTAACTTAATAAAGTACTTGGCGGAAATTTTCAAGTGAACATCGTTCAATTGCCGAATAGATTGAAACCCTTGATTAAATAGAATTTGAATAAAAAAAACTGTATTTCTATTTCATTATTGCTTCTTAGTATTACTTCTGTAAAACCAAGTGATTTGGTTGCATTAATTTGATTTTAAGTTGCACAGGAATCCACAACCTCCATAGATTTACAAAAAATAAGAAAGACAAGTTCCATCTGTAGATAGTTAAATTGACTATAAATTTTGGAAGTAAACTACATACTTTAAAATGCCAATCTTGCTGTCACTTTTGACATTAACCGATGACATCATGCAATTTAGATAATTCAGTGAAAAACTTTAACTTTATTTTGAACTGCGTAAGCTTCAAGGGTCTCTTCAATAAACTTTGACAATTCTGGAAATTGATGAATGGATATGTTAATAATTTTCACATTTAGTATGATAAATAATTTTGACAGATTTCCATTTCGTGAATTTTGAATCGAAATTCTTTTACTTGGTACAAAACAAAATTAACCATCCCAGGATGCTCCTGAACATTTTCACGGTCAGAGGCGATATTTTCGGTAGAACTTCAAGCTCATTATACAGATATAATAAATGACAGCCAATTTGACAGATGTACCCTCAATTATATAGCAGCAATGACACCTGTCAAAATTCAATTAAATTAAAATCTTATGATTCATCATACATTTTAGATCTAATTTATGAAAGCTTACCTCCTTTAAACAGAATATTCTAAGAACACAGAACAAAAATTAAATTTCAACTTAAATAAAAAAAAAAAAACAAGTTAAATACTTTTAATAGTAAAAACAATTTAACATTAACGTGAAAAACTTTTAACCGCTTTCGAACTTTGAAGCCATTAAGACAATTTAATCTCTCTTCAAAAAATAATGCAAAACTTTTGTTTTCAGTTGCTTCTAACTTTTCTGCAGATAAATCGTTTACTTCCTTGCTTTTGATGGTATCCACTTTGGTTGGTTATGGTGGTTTTCTTGGGCTTGTTCCCCAAGGGCCACCCGCCACCGCCGCCGCCGAAAGTCGAATCATCTTACCCCAAAAATTATAGGTATAAAAATAAAACCAACCACTTCCACTCGCTCGAGACTTTTTTAGTGGTGTTTAATTTGGTTGAAAAATAAAATTGTACATCAACATCAGTGTCGGATTGTTTTGCGGCGCTGTTTCTTTGATAATAATGATTGCCGAGGAAAATAACTTAAGAAGAAGTTTTGGAATTTCCTTACTGCCCCGTTCCAGTTTCTTTTTCACACCATCAGAAAATAGGGACTCTCCCTTATTTCGTGTGCCGTGCTGTAAGGCAATACAAAAAGTAAAGGACTAAGGACAGAATACTTTTGCCTTGGCGAAGTTGCCTTCCGGATTTTTTGAAGGTGGCAATCAAATTCATGCTTTGCGGGTATTAAAAGTTTAATGATGGATAATTTGATAGTACTTTTTTTTATTTCATTTCATTTTATTTCAGTGTGATTTTCATCGAAAAACAATTTCCTCTCTAAAGGTAATCAAAAATTGAGTACTGAATTATTGTTTGGTTTTCGGATTGCCATTATGTCTGAAGTTATTATGAAATTTCAAATTTGCGGGATTGAAAAAAATATTAGTGAATATAAATTAGTGGGTAAGTGTGCGCCTAGCCTTAGTGTTTTTGTATCCCAAGTAAGTATACATTATTTTTGAACTCATGTTGCGTATTAAGATAAAATTTCGAACATCACACAGATTCCAAAATTCGGTAAGTGTCAGTTTTGACGTTTCTATAACATATGGAATCAGAATGAGAATCCATTTTTTACCAATTTGTATTAAATTAAAATTTATTAATCCTGAAACACTCCATGCTGAAATGACAAACGAGACTTATTATGTTACAGACTGGAATGTCAGTTATTGGCATATTTGACAGCTGTTGAAGTACACAAATAAAAAAAAAACTGTCAAGCTCTCTGAATTTTGTGAGAGAGACTTTTTAAATAGTGCTCTTTTTTTATTAAAAGATTATCAAGACCCCTTGCCAAACGTTAGGAACCAAACATCAGGTCTGTTCCAAGTGTTTTGTGCACAGAAATTCACAGACTCTACGAAACGTCATAAAATGTCAACAAAAAAACATTTCAAAAAATTTGATTCGAAAGCTCGTGAAAAGTTTCTAATTGTTTAAAATTAATAAAAAAATGGATTTGTTAAAATTGTTACATGCTAATAGAGCGCTCAAGAGAATCTGACGAGTCGATTTGGAACTCAATACTTGTGTTTTCCATAATGAAAATTAGAATTTTAAATTCAATAAAAAAAAAATCGTTTATTTTAACGGCAAAACTCAAATGTCAAATGCAATTTTTCAAATTTGACAGTCTTCAATTTTCAGTGCACAGAAATTTTTGTGGCTGAAATTCGCAGGGTGGGAAAATTTTTTGCTCTCTCAAGAGCTCTCTCTTCTGTGAAAAACAACGAAAAATGTGTAACTTGGAACAGCTTTTCACAGTTTTTCGGTGATTTTTGGCGAATTTCATACACTTGGAACAGACCTATCAATTACAATTTAAAGCAGAAAAAATAAATGTTATTATTTCCGAATCTTACAAGACCAAGACCATGGATAAATTTGACAATTATGACAGATGAGCCTACTGTTAAAGAACTTTTAATTTTGGTAGCGACCAAAAATTGTATTATAGGGTTTCTTTATAAAATTTGCAGTCTCGGTTTCCTATGCATACATTAGTATGTCAAAAAAATGGTACCGTTTTAATTAAAATTTTCGAAAAATTTAAAATTTTTTTTCTGCAAATTTTCACAGAATATGTTTATTAAAGGACAGTTTCGACTTCGACTTTTGAAGTGACCTTTAAAAACATTTAAAGAATTTAGAATTTAAATAAAATTACAATGACGGACATAAGACAAGGCCTGTTAAAAACGTACATACCTTGTAGTCGTAGTATAGCTTGTTTCATTTTAATTCTCTGAGGCTTTTTAAACCAAAAATCTTAACGGCTAAGTAAAGTATTACAACCTTTTGAATATTTGAAGTAACAGTTCTGGAAATTCTAGGAAAGAGATTTGTCAGCTTCGTATGGAAGTCCAAAGGTGCAAATATACTTCATAACCTTAGGTATACAAGGTCATCGTTCAACTGATGAATTTTGATTCATTGTGTCTAAAAATTTTGTCAAAATATTACGGGCTCAACCGGGATTTGAACCCGGGACCTCTCGCACCCAAAGCGAGAATCATACCCCTAGACCATTGAGCCGCTTATTTAAGTCACTTTTGTGTCCAAAAATAATGCATTGAGTTTTGTTTCCAGTTGCGTTATCGTTCACTGTAAAAGCAGTTCCAACAAACTGGTGTAGGTAATTGAAATTGGAATATTTAAACTGCGTCAATGTCAATGCACTCATAAGCTAAGGCAATGCATTGAAAAATATGCAACTAAAGTGTTTTTTAATCATGTACGTATAATTCTGGTTAATTGAATACCAACAATAAAATACAACAAAACTTAGTTTTTTTATTTTGTCAAAAATATATGTAAATAAACAAAAATAGAAAAAATAAAATATAATTTCTTTCAAATAATGATGACTGTACGACATCACATTCAAAAAAATTCGTGCATTGCTTCAAATAATTCACTTTTGGTTCATTTGCATGGATTATAAGCCCATGAATTTGCTATGAACTTAAAAAACTTCCAGAAAAATGCTGGCCAATCGTCTATCGATTTTTGGTCCAGGAAAAAGTAAGTTGAATTTCATACATACATATGTACATACACACATACATACATATGAATGTACACTGACAATCACTAGGATGAGGCCACATATTTTTTAATCGATTTTCGTTCTTTATACCTGCTGGAAATTTCGTACCCATACAAATTTACTACATTTGAGTAGGTAGATATTTTCTTTAAAAAAAGTAATAAAATTAAGGGGTTAAATAGAAAAGACTGTTGGAATTTCCCTATATTAATTAAAGAGCTACTTAAAAACAGTATGAAAAAGTGCGTCACTTGGATGAGGCCACATGAAAAATCTTATAAAATATCAAAAAAATTAAAGAAATGTTAACAGTTTTTGGTTTTCAAACATTTATTTATTAAGTTTTTCTCCATTAATAAGGAGTATGCCCCCCATTTTTCGATATGACCTCTATTAGACGGTTTGGAATGGAATCATAAAGTTTTTTTAAATAGTCAAGTGAAATCTCGTCCCAGGCATCACGGATAGCTTCAATTAAGGAGTCCTTGTCTTCAAATTGTCTACCGCCTTCATAAACTTTTCGAGACAGCGATGCCCATACGTTTTCGATTATGTTCAAGTCCGGTGAATAGGGTGGCCATGACAAAAGCTCTACGTTTTCTGATAAAATCCAGCTTTTGACAACCCTGGAAGGAAAATCCAAGGCAGAGGTCCAAAAATATTTTTCATCTTCGGAAATGACCGTTCCAACAAGCATTTGTAGCTGTTTCCGTTCATTGTTGTAGAAAGAAACTCCAACTCGATTTTGCCATACTAGGTGATAGCTCCCCACACCATAACACCTGATGTACGGCTGTGATGTCTTCCCAAAATTAGTTCTTCTTTTCTTAAATCATGGAAATAAAAGTTGTAACCATCGGGGCCGTCAAGGTTAAACTTTTTTTCATCCGAAAAGACGACGCGTTTCCATTGACTGCTCCAAGAGACATGTTCTGTTGCAAAGTTCATTCGCAGCTCCTTGTGTATTACTTGCTTTAGAACAGGTTTCTTTTTGAGTTTTCTTCTCTGGATAGTACCATCTTTTCTTATTATCCTTCGGACTGTCGAAATACTGGCTGATACTCCGCTTTTGGACATTATTTTAGTAGCTGATTGAGTAGAATTTGAAGCAATACGTAAAATTAACGGCTTTTCTCGGGATGTTGTTGCTTGGGCTGTGCGTCCTTTTTGGTTTTTTCCATAGTTTTGAGGATCAGCAAGATAGTTGTTTACAACTGTCTTACTTCTGTTCAGCTTCCTTGCTAATTCTCGGCTTGAGAGTCCCATTTCCTTGAAAGCATCGATTTGTCCTCTTTCTGCCACTGTCAACGTCTTTCCGGAACCCATTTGTAATTGAAATTTAATAAAAAGAGTTATTTGTAAAACGTTCTTAAATACTGCAACCAAAATTTTGAAAAAAATTGCTGATGTCAACTTCTACAACGAAATATTCGCAATGGCCTCATCCTAGTGACGCACTTTTTTATATCCTTTTTAGGTAGCTCATTCAGTAATGTAGGGAAATTCCAACGTTCTTTTCTAATTAACCCTATAATTGTATCACTTTGTTTTAAGAAAATATGTATCTAAATTCCAACAGGCATACAGACCGAAAATCGGTTGAAAAATATGTGGCCTCATCCTAGTGATTGGCAGTGTACCTACATGTGTAAATTTATAGGAGTGTTAGTCAGTCCTATATGTATTTAAATAGAAACACTATGGACTTTTGATTTACGTAAGACGGCCAAAAATCGTTAGGGATCGGCTTAATGTTTAGTGGGGAACATAGATATCATTAAGACTTCGGCCAAGTCAATACATAAGGGATATTATATTAAGGCAAAAGGTTTTTGATGATACCAGTTGCTACTATATTTTTTATCTATATACTTTTATTAGCTGTGTTTTATTTTCCCCGTGATCCAGATCAGATCATCTATTTATTTACGTTGCAACAACAAAACGAAATCCTGTTTTATGCTTGGATCTATTTTTGAAATCCAAAAATTAGATTTGAAATACAAAAATAACATAATAATGATCCGAGTTGTTTTATTTTCCTTGATCTAATCCAGATTGGATCATTGCTATAATAAAACAGAGCTATTATAAGGATTAAATAGAAATCCTTATTCAAACAAATTTTGTATTCAAAAAATATGAAAAAGTCGAGAAATTATTAAAAAAATGATTCTGTAAAAACAGAAAAAATTAGAAAAAGTTTTGCAAGTTTTTTCTTTTATATTATTGTATTACATATTCAATTATTTACTGAACGCAAATATGGCGGAATAAGGTGATGAAATTTATACAGAACCTTTATCAGTGGAGGACTTAGAGGCAGTGACACCCGGGGTGGTAAAGTAAGCTTACACCCCTTGAAAAATTTAAGAAAAAAACACGAACAAAGATTTTATTTAAAGGTGCTTACGAGCTTTTATTGTACTGAATGTTTCGATTATATCATTAAAATCTATATTTTTTGTGTGCTCCGTTTCGATTGAAAGTATAGCCAAATTAGTCAACCTATTTTGGCTCATCGTTGATCTTAGATAAGTCTTTATTAATTTTAATTTGGAAAAGCTTCGTTCACACGATGCCACTGAGACGCAAATTGTTAAATAAATTCTCATCGCCAATGACAGACTCGGTAAAGAGTCTGAAAAATCCCACTTAACAATGAAGCTTAAAAATTCAAAGGCTGTGCAAATTTCTGCATCTTTTAAATTTATCTTTGAAGCTACCATGTGACGCCGAATTCGCTGGATTTCCAATATGATACTGTTGTCTGAAAGTTCTGTAAAAGCATTGGAACCACAGCCCGCAGTTCTTCTTCCGTTTCATACAGCAATATTTTCGGTTGAAGAGCTGTGAAAACTGACGCAATATCTTCCATGGCCTTAGAACGATGCACAAGTTCAGTATAAAATGTATCCTGACATTCTAACATGGCTCTTCGTGTTTCCTCTTCCAACGTCAAACCAGTGTGCAAAGTTATTTTTCTGTTACTGATGGCACCCCTTATTAGTCTGCCACCCGGGGCGTTATTTCAGCCGTTATTTAAGCCGTTATTTCAGCCAAAACATTGTTTTTAACCCAAAACCATGATCATATCCGTGTGAAAAATTCTTTTAGAAAAGTAACAACTTCAAACTAAGCACTTCGAAAAATTGATTTTTTTTTCTACTACGTCCCCACTGTGTGACGTAAAGGTGTAAAATTCAATGAAAACTTCTGAAAATTTTGCACGATTCTAAAATTCATTATTACGCTATCTATGTTTTATTACTTATGTACTCTTGAGTTTATGTTAAGACGTTAAATTTGGGTGAGACGAAGTTCGCCAGGTCAGCTAGTAATATATAAAGTTTACAAACATTTTGATAATTATAGCTAAAAGTCTATTGGATTGGTCGTCTACCAGACTGAAATAATTTGTATTATTTTCATTTTGATTATGTTTAACAGATAATATATACCTAACCTATGTACATTTTTTTTAAATCTTCGTTTACAATGCAATTGCTATATTTAAATGTTTGAACGGTGAAATTATAAAGCACTTTCCAGCCACGAGATTTATTTAAGATTTGTAGGGTTTCTTTTTAATCCAATGACTGCACTCCAAAATAATAAACTCGAAATTCTTTAAAAACGGGACAGACAGCTATAAAATGAAACAGGACGGTGTGGTATAAAATTAAAGTTTAATCTTCTTAATCAGAAGATTATGCTTAATAATTCCGTCGAATGTTCTTCTAAAAAATAAGTTCTTTCATTTAAGTAGTGATTCAACTTGATATAGTACAATCTATACTGCGAATTCTGAGTTTCCCCCATGAAGTTTTGGTACATTTTGTTTTCCGTTTTCTACAGCAATTCTTCCAGTTTTGGTTTAAGGGATTCCACGTTATCTTCAGCTGTAACCACCAAGTTTCCGACACCAGTTTCTTCTTTAATTCTCGAACACATCTTCCTTAATTCGACATTAACTGCATAAATACTATTTTTGGTATTGAATCTTAAGAGTATGCAAAATCATAGGGAGAACACCAGATTCTAAATGTAACATATAGTTGGGCGAACTAGGGGGTATTCTAAGGAACCTCCTAATAAAGTAACGTAGGAACTTCTCTACTGTTTCGTAGGGTCGGAATCTCCAAACTGGTGCTCCATAAAGAAGAATAGAAGTTCCAGTTGAACCACATATTGTTTGTTTTGAAGTATGTGAAATACTCTTCTTATGGATACAACTGCACCAAACCGAACATATGGCTCGTTTTGCAACTGCTTGCTTGAAGTTGTTTTTTCATGTTAGAGTTCGATGAAATCAACACTCTCAGATATTTGTAATCCTTTACAATTCCTATTTCCTCGCCTTAAAACTCCCATTTCTCGATTCGTGCGTGTCTGCGTTCACTATGTCTTAGGATCATTATTTTTGATTTTTCCAGGTTGACAGATAGGTTCCAACTTTTACAATACCTTTCCAATCTGTTTATCATAAGCTGCATGCCATCAACTGCCTTTGTGAGGAAAACTATTTCATCTGCAAATAGTAAGTCTGGAATTTTTGTCCGATGGAGCTCAATTCCAACTCTAACAGCATCTGTGATATCGTTTATATATGGTGTAAATAGTAGTGTGCCAAGAACACACCCTTGCCTTACTCCCACTGTAAACTTCTATACTAAAAAAAGCATCCAAGTTTTACACACGTTTAGACGATTTTTATCAATACACCAAACGCATCTTAGATGGTTTTCAACTGTTTCAACTGGCAATTTTTGGAGTTTACACTACCATATAATCTTTAATTTAAAGTTAACTTCCAACAAAAAACAATTTTTATTCACCCAGACCACTGTGTACCGCACGTGCCGTTTGGCTTGACAACTGAAGAAACAAGTTTGACTCATTTGTGGAACGGCAACTTAAGTAACTGTTTAACTTGTCTGTTGCTTGTTTACTGTTAATTTGTTGTTTGGCTATATTTTTTTTCTGTTATCTGACAAAATAAACCGGGCTCAACCGGGATTTGAACCCGGGACCTCTCGCACCCAAAGCGAGAATCATACCCCTAGACCATTGAGCCGCACATTTGAGTTACTTTTATTGGCGTTTATTTATGAAGACAATTTTTCTGCATAACAATTTTATTTTACTTTCTCTTTTTATCAGATTTTACTTTCAATATACCTTTTTGTTCTCTTCATACATATCCGAACAAAAAGTCTAAAAATAAATTAGATATTTGATATTCAAAAATTTGTGAATCGCAAAAGTATTGAAGTTTTTTTCAAATACATATTTTTATATTACTCATACGCCAGAGTGAACCCAATAAGGAAAAACAAGTTTTGACCAACTGAGATGTTGTTGAATATATCCGATCAAGTTATTTATTCATTTAAAGGTAGTTTAATGTTTTGATGTAATGCTTTAAAGTTATGTTGGAAGAATTAGATTTAAAATGGGCCGTTTTAAACAATAAGCAATCAGACATTGATACGTAGTTAACCCAATATACAGCTTGTTTCCGCTTGACACGTATTTTCTTCTAACCCTTTTATAAAATGTGTCATGTTTATCACAATCATTTCATACCTCAAGACTTGTGAACTAAGTGATTTGAATCTATTTTTCGATTTTCCCTGTTACATCTGTGATCAGAAGTTTAGATATTAATTTCTGCAACAGATCAATTTTATAAATATAAATGTATTTTTTTGATTGGATTTAGTAAATTATGACATGGGTTCTGAAATGCAAGTTTTTAATTTT
Source organism: Scaeva pyrastri (assembly GCA_905146935.1). Classification (NCBI taxonomy): domain Eukaryota; kingdom Metazoa; phylum Arthropoda; class Insecta; order Diptera; family Syrphidae; genus Scaeva; species Scaeva pyrastri. Next base: position 72,581,113 of record LR989927.1, read on the forward strand.
TTTGCGTATTTATTATCCTTATTATTTTTGAATATAGTTTAAATCTTAGTTTTGATATAACCAAGCAAGATAATGTTTATGAATTGAAGTTTAAATGCAATTTCCAAAATTCAGTTAGTCTCCAAAAAATGTTGATCCGTATGTATATATTTATTGTAATCTGAACCCTGAAAAGACGATTAGATTCTGAAGTTAGATTAAGACATTCATAAATCAGACATTCATAATCCTTTGCAAAAATTATATTTTGAAGTACATATACAAAATTCCTAAAAACGAAGGTGAAGTATCATCATGTATTTAAGTTATTTAACCTTAACTATTAATTCAATAAAAATAACTTAATCATGTAAAAGTTAAGCAAAAATAAGTCGGGCTCAACCGGGATTTGAACCCGGGACCTCTCGCACCCAAAGCGAGAATCATACCCCTAGACCATTGAGCCGCACATTTGAGCTTCTTTTAATTATAATTTTGATATTTTCAGAAATTAAAAAAAAAGTTACTCATACGCCACAATGAATAAAATTATTGCTGACGATTTGTCACCCTCAGTAATATTGTGTTCGTTTAATGTTTTACTTAAGACTCAAACGAAAAATTTGAAGTTATAAATAAGAAATATTAGCTAAAGTGACCACCTTGCTTGGTTTACTAGGACAGTATTTGCATGGTTAAGTTTATGTTGTTAATCATAATAAAAGAAGGGATAAATAAAGACACAAATCATTGATTTAATGTATTAGTTTTTTAAGGCTTTAAAACATTTTTAAGTCTTTAACTTTATTTAATAGTTTTTGTTGTTTATTTAAATTTCTCGTGTAGAAGCTCTAAAAGTTAATCCTAGAAATTTACAACAACTGTCTCTAAGAATAGAGATGGTAATCCGGGAAAAAATGATTGCGAATATGTAGTTGACTATTTTATTCTGATTGAAAAATGTGTCAACCAATTTTGAGGAAAATAAATCTCCGGGAATAATATTTTGAATAATCAAGTTAAAAAAATCGAATTATATTTGCCGTTCACTAGTGATTAGTGATTTTCTTAAAATGATAGCAACTTCCACTCAAATGTCAAGTCCGTTCGATTCCATGATGAACAGAGTTAAAAAATTATGTTTGTTGTATTTTTCCATTTTCATCACTTTTCCCTTTAAAATTTTCATACCAAATTCGAATTTAACTCATATTAATATTATTAACAATTTTTCTTTGGTAAAATGCACTGTGGCGTATGAGTGTTTTTTTGCGACTTTGAGTGCTTTTTGTAAAAGCAACAAAACTATAATTTAAAGCAGGCTAGATAAGCGGCTCAATGGTCTAGGGGTATGATTCTCGCTTTGGGTGCGAGAGGTCCCGGGTTCAAATCCCGGTTGAGCCCTCAGTTTTTTTTTCCATCGACGTAATAAATTATTAAATATTAAAACAATTAAAACTCAAAGTCGGGTTGTGATATGAACCTATGCATATCATTCTAACATTTAGAAAGTCGCCAGATTACTTTCGAATTATTGGTCTATAAAAAATCGAGGGTATGATGATGAATGATTAATTTCGATAAAGCAATAAATTTTGAACTGTATACAAAGGTCATAGTATAGGTAAACCTTTTTATTATGTATCATAATTTGAACTGAAATTCAGATTTAATTGAAAAAGTTTATGTCATATTTTCGAAGAGACTTTGGAAATTAAATATTTGATGAACCTAAAAATATGATTTGTTGTCCATATTCAAAATCAAAAGTTATAAAATTTCCTCTAAGATTGGTACAACTTCGATAGCTTAAAAATTCTCTAAAATTTTTAGCTTTTTATAATTCAATAACTCTTTCAACAGAATATTAGAGGAAATCTTTTGTCGAATTCGGTAGTTCTGATTTTTGCTTTTTTTTAAATCACAACCTATTAACGCGTGTTTAAACATTAAGATTTTATTTCAGTACAGCAAAAAATCTGAGGGCTCAACCGGGATTTGAACCCGGGACCTCTCGCACCCAAAGCGAGAATCATACCCCTAGACCATTGAGCCGCACATTTGAGCTTCTTTTAATTATAATTTTGATATTTTCAGAAATTAAAAAAAAAAGTTACTCATACGCCACAGTGAATAAAATTGTTGATGATTTGTCACTCTCAGTAAATATTGTGTTCGTTTAATATTTTACTTAAGACGCAAACTAAAATGTTGAAGTTTTAAATAATAAATATTAGCTAAAGTGACCACCTTGCTTGGTTTACTAGGACAGTATTTGCATGGTTAATTTTATGTTGTTAATCATAATAAAAGAAGGGATAAATAAAGACACAAATCATTGATTTATTTTGCTTTAATTTTTTAGTTTTTTAAGGTTCTAAAACATTTTTAAGTCTTTAACTTTATTTAATAGTTGTTGTTGTTTACTTAAATTTCTCGTTTAGAAGCTCTAAAAGTTAATCCTAGAAATTTACAACAACTGTCTCTAAGAATTGAGATGATAATCCGGGAAAAAATGATTGCGAATATGTAGTTGACTATTTTATTCTGATTGAAAAATGTGTCAATTAATTTTGAGAAAAACAAATCTTCGGGCATAATATTTTCGAATTATATTTGTCGTTCACTAGTGATTAGTGATTTTCTAAAAATGATAGCAGTTTCCACTCAAATGTCAAGTCCGTTCGATTCCGTGGTGAACAGAGTTAAAAAATTATATTTGTTGTATTTTTCCATTTTCATCACTTTTCCCTTTAAAATTTTCATACCAAATTCTAATTTAACTCATATTAATATTAATAACAATTTTTCTTTGGTAAAATGCACTGTGGCGTATGAGTGTTTTTTTGCGACTTTGAGTGCTTTTTTGTAAAAGCAACAAAACCATAATTTAAAGCCGGTTAGATAAGCGGCTCAATGGTCTAGGGGTATGATTCTCGCTTTGGGTGCGAGAGGTCCCGGGTTCAAATCCCGGTTGAGCCCTCAGTTTTTTTTCTATCGACGACTTTATAAATTATTAAATATTTAAACAATTAAAACTCACAGTCGGGTTGTGATATGAACCTATGCATATTATTCTAACATTTAGAAAGTCGCCAGATTACTTTCGAATTATTGGTCTATAAAAAATCGAGGGTATGATTATGAATGAATAATTTCGGTCAAGCGGTAAATTTTGAAGTGTATACAAATGTCATGGTATGGGTAAACCTTTGTATATGTATCATAATTTGAACTGAATTTAGTAGATTTAATCAAACAAGTTTATATCATATTTTTATATCATATTTTATGAACATAAAAATATGATTTGTTGTCCATATTCAAAAACAAAAACTATAAAATTTCCTTGAAGGTTGGTTACAACTTCGATGGCTTAGAAATTCTCTAAAATTTTTAGCTTTTTAAAGTTTAATAACTCTTTCAACAGAATATTAGAGGAAATCTTTTATCGAATTCAGTAGTTCTGATTTTTGCTTAATTTTAAATCACAAGCAAGGAACGCATGTTTTACCATGAAGCTTTTATTTTAGTACAGCAAAAAATCTGAGGGCTCAACCGGGATTTGAACCCGGGACCTCTCGCACCCAAAGCGAGAATCATACCCCTAGACCATTGAGCCGCATGTCTAAGCCATAATTTGAAAGCTTCGGTAGCTTGGTTCAATAAAGACTTTAAGAAATTCTAATTTCGGTAAGAATTTGTTCTAAAAAACGTGTCAAGAAAAAAACCAAAAACATTTTCATTCACTTCATTCCTTGTCCATATTCAATTCAAGAAGCTATCCAATAAAGTAGTCACTCTCTCAATTCATTTCCACACGACTTACCTTTATACAATCTTTCCTATGTATTATCATTTTCTCAAGATTCTTCCACCTCCTTAAACAAAGGATCTTAACTTCCAACGCCAACCCTTATATGTGTACATTGTTCATATTTCCGAACGAAACGATGGACATTTTTCGTTTCCATCTGTCTACAAATAGATAATCATCCAATAAATCTTGACAGGATTATCTAGTTGATTTATTAAGACGAAATATGTACATCTAAAGGTATCATGCCTACCAACAAAATGATAAAGGTGTGTATAAAATTCGAGATCCTTGTTACGTGCGATTGTCTGGAGGTTTCAGAACACCTTTTGAAATCAAAAAAAAAAAAAACAAAGAATAACTTTCCAATTTTCATATCGTGCATTGCCAGGATACCTATTTCTAGTAAAAAAAAAATATATTTATTTATATGTTCCTACTACGAAGGATTGTAAAATCCTTTAAGCCGATTAAAACAAATGAATTGAAATAAATTATTATTTTGTGTTTATGTATTTTTGAAGTTTCTTTTTTTTTGACAATTTTAATCCTTAAACCTTAAGTCAAAGACAACTCTGTGTTGAAACTTCATAAAAATTCACTTTGTTGGTTATATGCATATTGTGCATACATATATATACTGCTTATGGGGAATATCCTTTCGAAATCAAAAACGCCCATTCGTTAAATTGGCTACTAGGAAAAAGACACTATACTTTATAGCTAAATACAGTGAGGGAAAAAATAATAGGAACAAACAAAAAATTTACTTAAATCTGATAAAAGTAAGTTGACACTTTTGAATCTGTCACTTTTGACATTTGGTAAAAATTAAGACTTTACCAAGTAGTTGCATAAAATTAGTATAGTTCACAAAACTAAAGCACAGTGGGCAGTAGTGCAATTGATGGAAACATTTTAAAAGTAGGTAACTGATGTAAAGAATCAAAACCTTATGCATTTCTCAAGAACAACTAAGACTAGCCGTGTTTTATTGGTAAGTGAATATGCTACCCAGTATAATTTTACAAGGCAAACAACAACACCTCATTAGTGAACAAAAATAAGCTAGTTATCAGCAAAAGTATTTTAGTAAAGATGAAGTTTCGTCTAGTGAAATGTAGGAGGCAGTCAAGAAGTGCAAGAAATATGTATATGTTGGCAAAGATGAGGGTGTGTTCAGTGATAAATATATTTGTTTACACTTGGGTAATAATTTAATGAAAATGCATAAGTGAGCTACGATTAATCAATTGGTGCTTAAAGTTGCTGGAAACTTAGTTGCATAGTTTTTGCTCTTCCATATAAGCCAATGAAATTGATAAAGGGAGTTGCTCAGGTGGTAAATCTAACAACAAAATCAATATATTTTCAAAGCTTTACTCCAAATATAAGTAAAAAAAATTCTAAACCAACTCGGTATGCATTTACATGCAAACTTCAACTCAACTAGCATTTTCATGGATTTTGCAACTCGACCCAACAATTACACATAATTACACATTCTTCGAACACCCCATGTACAACAGCTGTTTTCAAACTCAGAATGAATTCGTAACTAAAATGTAAAGAAATAAGCCAGAAATTTATTAAACAAGTGAGTTTGTATATTTACAACTTTTATTTAATTTTTTCCCTTTTATATTTTGTGTGTGATAGAAGATTTTGAAATTTTGACATCAGTAATTTGACAAGTAATGTAGGGATACCAACTTTGTGAAGTCAAATTAAGAGTGAGTTTAAAACTGAATAAAGCGTTTTATTGGTACTCTTATTATGAGATAGATTACCAATAAAACACGGCTATTATTGCTGACCCAGGTTTGCCGATTCCTTAACGATCTGTGAAACTATGCATTCTACAAAGACATTATTTTGCATAAAGACTTACATATGTAGGAATTAAGTCGTTTTTAAAGTTCAGTTAACACGAGAACAGAAGGCTCATTTTCAACTCAAAAGCAGGTATGATTGCTAAAAAGCCTCTCCATCCTCAACGTGTTATGTTGCTTGTGGTTTTTGGGCTGGAAGTATGATATGACCTTTTTCCTGACCATGTTATTTCTCGAAGAAGTAATCACATGATAGGGCCGATGAGATCTTGAGATTTAACATATTTAGAATCTTTTCTTTGAAGCCACTTGCAAATTGAAGTGCATGCCAGTATTCTACACTCATTTCAAAACCTTAAAGATAGAATACTCGAAGTTATCCAGAACATACAGCTGAAAACGTACTAATTGGTCATGAAAACATTCCTCTTAAAAAGGAAAAAGCACCCATTGATTTCCTTTAAAATACTCGTCATTTAAAAATCAAAATGACAATCTGACAAATTGTAATACCTTACTTGAATAGTTTTGTAATTTCTGAGATAACTTTTCTAGAAAGTCATCGAAAAATTAGAGGATAGTTTGAGTCCGGGTTCGAATGGCTTATTGGTTTCTGTTCTACTTTGACAAAAATGTACCATTCATATGTCAAAATTATCTGTTTGTGTTTTTCAACAAGTCGATAAGTGGTTCTTTGTAATTACTATTTCCTGTCATTCGAAAATGCATTTTCTTACTCTTATTCCAAAGGAAGTTTCAAAAACATAGCAACAACCCAACGCTTTCAGACGTTCCTAAATTATTTCCTTTTATACGTGTATTTAAACATCAGCATAGTTTTGTGAAAAGGAATTCTGTTACTGATTTTAGTAAGAATTTCGAAAAAATTAATGGATTTCCAAATGGATTCCAAATGTCTTATAGTACTATAAATTAAGGTATTCCACAAGGTAGTAATCTTTGTCCGTCATTTGTTGCCTATTTTATTAATAATTTTCCTTCTGTTTGAAGCAACTAAAGACCATAATTTATGACGATGATGTAAAAAATTGATTCAGTAGTTGGGAATGGTATGAAGATAATCGACTGTCTTCAAATATTGAAAAGTGTAAGATTTACTAGCAAATACAATGTACCAGTATCAGTAGAGAAAGTAGAGAGCATCCAATATCGTTTCTACTGAAGGAGGAACCGAACTATAGACATCGCCAAGGGAAAAGCAAAGGCTACGTTCGGGATATTGTCCAATGTTTGAAGGAACAAACCTCTCAGCTTGAACATAAAGCTACTACTGTTTAACTCTAACGTTGTCGTCGAATCAGTTCTGCTATATAACAACAACAATAACCAGGAAGCTGCAAACCTTCGTTAAGAGGTGTCTTTGAAACATCTTACGGTTTTTTTTAGCCTAATCGTATCTCTAACGAGGACCTATGTACATATGTACATAGACGAACAGGTCTGGAACCCATAGATACCATTACACGAAGGCGCAAGTGGCAGTGGATTGGACACGCGGGTGCAGCGGAGCCCACTCACAGAAGAAGGAAGAAGAGTTGGTGGACCGAGAACCACGTGTAGGAGAATGGTTGAGGAGGAATCTGCGAGATTGGGAAAGAGCTGGAGGGATCTTAAATATATCGTTGGAAACGGCACACGATATGGTGCGTAGGAATAGTTGAAGCTCTATGTTCCGGAAGGAAACACCAACGGACTTCGTTGCTCGGAGGACCTAAGTAAGCAAGTAAGTAAACACAGATTTGTTACAATTTTAAATTCTTGAGTTCTGGTCGGGTGTTTCTAACCAAAGAACATTCTTGTCTTTGACTAGGAATACCCGATCTTTCCTTTAAGTAAAAGTTATCATTTTCGGGCTCAAGATTCGACTTAGTGAGTTTTTGAGTGAATATATGTTTTTGCCCACCACTGTGCATAAATATTTCGTATAAACCAAAACCTTCCCACCCTAGTTTCCTCTCCAATTTGATGGGCTGTGAATTTGAAGTTCTTTTATGCAAATTTAAAAGGAAAAATGGGGGTTGATCGCACCGGAAATGAGCTGGGATTTTCAATAAAACAAAATACTTAGTATCCTCTTAATACATACATATGCAATCCTACCTTCACACATAAGCACATAGTAGAAATTGATTAATGCGTCTGGTGTTGATGTACATATGAATTTTGTGTTGACAGACGTTAAAATAAAAAAAAATATTGAGTTGAAATAGTTTTGTTTACAAATCCTTGACCGCGAACATTTTATGCATAAATCCACATCAGTGATGCCACTTAATTTTTTTTTTTTTTGTATCTTCTGTTTGTTGTTGTTTTAAGTGAGAAAGTGTGGAAGATGGAATGTTTGTTTCTACTTTATTCCTGGAGGATGATGGTGAAGTGAACCTAAACAAACATATTCCTTCTACCGACCGTGTTCCTTTACTCGTACTCGTATATGGACAAGAATACGATTTGATTTTAATTGAAAAAGGACCTTAAATTGAAGAAGACTCCTTTTAATGGTGGCTACCGCAACACCACACACAGATACCTACTATACATATTTTCTGTTTTTTTTTTTTTTCTGTCCGTGTGTTTCCTTAATTTTTTTCTTTCTTTGCTCCTCCTGTGGAACTTCTGAACAGGATTGTCTTGTTTGTGTGTGTTTATTTTTCCTCATATCTGGATTTGGGCAGAGATGAATGCCTGGAGTAAGATAAATATCCATATATCCCATCCATCCTCTTGGTGTCTGGATGATATTAAGGATTCATATTGTTATAGTTCTGGAGGTAGCATAACGGACATACGAGTAGGTATACAAAGCTTCTTGATGATTGTGACCAGTGATGATTGAGATGGAAGTAAAGAATGTTCCATGTCGAACGTCATCATCTTTCGAAATTGATTTAAGGAACAAGTGAGTTGATACAGGAAGACACACGACACACGAATGTAGGCAGAAAACTTCATTGAGTTTCTGACTGAATAAAAAAAAAATAAAAACTACATACAAGGATACCACATTCCACTATTCCAGCCACATGATTGGAGTCAATGATTTTTATGAGCAAAAAAGAAATTTGAATTTATAGGCAAAGCGATAGTCTACTCTGCATCTAAGATTCTTTTTAATCCAAGGTAGTTTGTGTTACCCTCTTTCTCTGTCAAAAACCGATATAATGTATTCCATCCTTGGATGAACCATTAAATCTATACATTTTGTATGGGCTTTCACAACTCATCCAAGTCTGTATAGGTTGGAAAATTCTTGTGGACTTATGGGATACAAATTGTTAACTATGGTGATCCATAAAAAATGAAAGCGCATTTTGTTGGTGAGTAGGTGACTGGCCGGTGACTTTTGTTATCCCCTTATTGATTTTGACACTATTTTTGTAGAAAAGTCTTAGCAACTCTAAAAAATATTGACAACTGCGAATCTAGCATCATGAGCTTGGTTGCGCAACATTTCATATGGAACCTTAACAAAAGTCACATTTTTTTAATTATAAAAAGTTTAAAAATCAAGTTTTTAAAAATTAAATTGGCAACTTAAAAAATTGCATCTTAAAAAAAATACTTAAATAAGAAAAAATGATGTCCTTAATTTTTGTGACTTTCAAACTTTTATTATTGTTTGGCAAATTGTGGCAGTACATTCATCCTTCAATCCTAATACTAGCGGAACCGTCAAACTTTGCCTCGCCCGAATTTAATTTATTAATATAAACTCCAGAGTGATAATAAATTACAAATGAAATTACTATAACTGTTGAAGACATATAAAAAATTGATAAAAAATTTAATACTGCGGATAAAACCCAACTGTGAAATGAATCAGCTGTCAAAAGTTGGTCCACACAACGCCATCTATAGGAAATACCTGAACCAGCATTTAAAATTAAAAAAAGCCAATTGAAGGAAATCTATTTATGGAAACACAATTTTTGCTTGTTCTTTCTAAAAAAAAGAAAAATATGGTTATAATTTTGTCCTTTATCCTCACCGAAATAAGGCTTCAGGGAGTGTGTCTTTTAGAAACATGGTTGACCATCTAAAACCTAACGTGTGCTGTTGTCATATGTGTTTCTTATATTGTTCGATCTTTTTTCTCTCTGTCTATCTGTCTTGTATTTTTGTTGTATCATCTGATAGCCCCAGTCACTAAGAAATACTGTTTCTACTCCGTACATTTATGAAGTGTTATACAATGTATTACACAAACGTACTACAGAAAAGTTTAATGGTTGAAATATTTTATATAAAATATTTGTAAATTCATACTCTTAGTACATAAAGGATTAATCGAGAGCTGAGAGTTCATTGCCTAAAAAAAAACCGCTTCAAATGCATCGCTTCTTCGCATTCCGACGCTCAAAACTCACTGATTTTACTACACGGGCTTAAAAATCCTCGATCCAGCAAAGAAAGAACGTCTTTTGAATCAAAATATAAATTTTGTTATCAACAAAATTTCTATCTAGAGTAATGCCTTGCCTTTATTCTTAGTTCTCAATTATTTCCAGGGACGGACCAACCATGTGTGCAAATGCACAGGGCGTACAATTCTATCTTGCAGAAAAAAAATACTGCCATTTCCATTCTAATCACAAAACTTGTTCAACTTGGTGCTTCTACAAATCTCACACAGGGCGCAATAGAACCTGGAGCCGGTGGCGCTGATTATTTCAGTACCTTTTCGATGGTATCTAGAGTCAAGGCCTTGTCTCATAAACAGACGTTTGTTTCCATCTTAAACTGTGCAATTTTAATGAAATATTTTTTTGAGCCATCAGCCACTTTTTGAGTGTGGGAAAGATGAAATAGTCACTAAAGTCCAAAATTGTCTAAAATTGCGATTGGTGAACAGGGGCGTTTTTTTCTTTCCCAAATTAACTCGATTGTTCTAAACAAAAATTACATGCTAAACCTTGCCCGTCAAATGTTGTATTTTCGGGCTATTTGACCCCGACTTTCGAATTTCGAAATCGAATTTCTTTACATTTAAATAATTTGGTCAATTTGATGTTCCGCTAAATATCCTGTAGTCATCGATAGATAGTGTAAATACTTTGAATATTAAATGTAATTTCGTAAATAATATTGAAAGGAATGAAAAGTAGTGGTCCAAGATAGCTACCCTGTGGTACACCTGAAAAAAGTTCGATTACATATCGTCGCTTGAAAAGCAAACTGACATAAGTCAAACTTTGTCGATTTTGAGTTGAGTATACAGATCGAATTCAAGCGACGATATGTCATATTTTTTTCTACCAACAAAAAATTCAAATGATTTAAATTTTTCAACAAGAACATGGTTGAAGTCTATCAAAAAATCAGTGTAAATAACGTCATCTTGATAATGGATTTCTTAACTACAAAAACCGTAATTCCATAATCATCTTTCATTCGACAAAAATTTACATAACTCTTAACTTGTGAATTGTGAAAACTTGTTTCTTTCGATTTTAGTAGAAAATTTTAACATAATACCTACATAAAGAAAAATTTTAACAAAACATTTAAAGTGGATTCTTAAAGTAAAAAGTTTACTAATTTAAATTAAATGTGTTTTGTGACATCAACATTTTTTTTCAATAGTTTCCAACACCAGAAAAAAAAACATACATCGCACCCGGCGGCGGCGGGAAGGACACCCAACTTTCTACATTCAAATGAGATATTAACACCCCATAAATCTTTGGAATACTTCTCATGTGATTTATGCCAAAGGGGGAGCCACAAGTCTTTTTTTTTCTTTTTTTTGTCTTTTCACGATGAAAAAAAGAACACCACAAATCCCACCCAAATATAGAAAAAAAAAACAAAAAGTAACCGTAAATTGATTTTTATCTCATTCGGTGTTTTAACGTTCAGTTAACCAACCATATTCGCCATAAACTCGAAACAAGAAAACCGATTCATATATTTTATTAATTTCAAAAACAAACACAGAAACGATACAAAAGTAAACAAACTTATTCGTACTTAAAAAAAAAAAAATCGTTTCGGTTTTCAGACGCAGACCAATTATAAATCCCGGCTAATTTTTCCCACCCAAAATGAGAAGCCGTTTCGTCCTGGTGTAACGGCCGGATGCCAGAATCGCTGTCGGGCGGTAGAGGTCGATGGTAAGGAAGACTAACCCTTTTTTTGTTGATAAGAGAAGAGCAACAAAAAGTTTTTATTTTATTTTATGTTTTTCTTTTTTTAAATTCATTTTGAGTAAGCACATTTGACCCCCACAAAATTCAAAATTCCACACCCTTGGTCGTGGGACGCGATGTGGGCCATGGGCGCCATCCATGCCACAGCATGATCCTCATTATACCTACGAGTGAGAGCTGCGTCCATGCTGTTTAATTTTTCCATTAAAAATAATTGTTCTTCGCAAAAGATAATTTCCTTGATGTAAGGGGTTAAAAATTAGAATTGGCGCCAGCAAAAGGATACTATTATCCCATTTCATCTGCTTTCTGGTTATTGTTTGGCATTTAGCCGAGTCGGCGAAAGTTTTCAAATTAAATTAACGAACAACAACAGCCAACAAAAAATAAAAAACCAAAAAAAAAGAAGAAAAATATGATAAGAAAATAAAAATGCTGATGACTTAGCCATTTCTGATTAAAAGTCAATAAATCAAAATAAAGGAATAATAAAAAGGATAAGAAAGAAAATTGTTTTCCTTTTTTTTTAAATTGAAGTGACGGAGGTGGTGGTGTGAGGTGGGCCTTATGTTGTCAGTTTGCATATTTTTCAACTTTTATAATTTTTTTGTTTTTGACGGAAATATTTTTTTGGAAAAATAATATTTTTCAATGACGAGGGGCAAGTTGGTTTTCAATTAAGCTCAAACATTGTGTCATTGAAAAGAGGTAGGTAGATAATAGGTATGCAAATTCTTTTTATTTGCAGCAGATGTTGAAACAAGAGATTTCGGATTGATTGGATGATGAGTTCTGATGACAGGCAGGTGTGGTGCAGTGAATATGTCATCTGGATGAACATTTCAATATTCACTTGTTTATTTAGTTACGCCTCGTCTTCGCAAGGACGGACAGAGATGTAAAAATACTAAAAATTCAATATTGACTGAAAGTTAGACTTCAGGACAACGACCGACGAATGAACGAACATTCGTCCATTTGTACATGTACTTTTTTTTATTCGTCGTTAAGAAAATCCTTTTAGAATGAATTAGAGTCGCGCGCGAACAATTCACTCGTTGCAGTGTGGATGGTATGTGGAACGCGAATAGTGTTTGATAGTTCGTATAGTATAGTCATATTAGAATTCGCGAGTATCAATTTATTCTCTCAAATTTATCTCATTTTAGCAATTAGAACGCAAATTTTAATATTCTAAAATTAAATTAAACTAGATTTCTACCCTTTTGTAAAAAATTTAGGCTTAGATAAATATATTTTAAATCCCATTTTTTTTATTCGTTGGTCGCTCTCATGTGAATAGTTCTTTTAAGTAAATACGTAATTAAATTTAAGTTTTGAGAATTTTATATACAAATATAAAATATCTGACATATGACTCTACAACCCAAATTTTCGATGACATTTAGAAAAAGTTTTGGTTCTATGTCATTAATGACATGATGGATGTCGGTGCTGATCAAGTGGACAGTCAGCTAATTTAAGACACTGAATGAGTTCAATCTTGAGAAGATGGAGGTATTTTGTCAAAATTCACTGTGTCACGCTTCTTTGAATTTGAAGTTGTTGGAAACGATGGCAAATGAATGCTACAGGGTTTTTGGGCTACCTTATCATTTACAGAAGAAAGAAAGTGTTGTACGTTTTCACGATAGGAGTCTCTAATCGACGCAGTTTCTTCTTTGTGGTCAATTACAGTGACGAAATTGGACTTTCCAGGTAGTGGTGGGCATTATGTAATTTATTGACATAGACATGGGATGTGATGTGAGAAAGCCGCAATGACCTTTCAATGTTTAAAAATAACTTTTGGAAAACCTGAAGAAAACTATGTCTTGCATCTGTGTCTTACAAGAGGTGCATCTATGAAATGCTTTCCGAATTAACCGTTGCGTTGGTCAAACGTCAAAGTCAAAATAATCCTGCCAGATATCTAAGATTTTTCTCTCAAATAGTTCAATTTTTTTATAAACTAGTTTCAGAAATATTTTACAATGAGCCTCCAATTATATGTATTTCTTGCCTTTTTAAAAGAAATAAATGCAGATATAAACTTTGACATTTCTTGACTAGATGTGATTTGACACTTATTCTTATACCATTTTGTATTTGGAAGTACATAATATTGTTTAGTTTGTGTATATTTGTTTGTGTTTCCTTCTTCAATAAAATCAAACGATGTTATTACTTATTGAGATCATGGCAAAGAATAAAAAATCACGAAACAATTTGTCCACAGAGTTTAAGAAATATAAACTTCATATATAATGTCCGACATAATGTCAGAAATAAATATTGCTAATGGAGGTGCGGCCTTACTTTGCTAGACATAACAAAGCAAAATATCTCATTTCGTGGTTTTTACTGATTGCAGCGCCAACTGTATGCCTGTAGAAAAACCTTAAAATATTTATTTTGATCATCATTGGACGCGTTCGGTTCTCAATCAGATTGGCTATGTACATTAGTATCGGATATGTTTCCGAACGACGAAAAACTCTCTAAAGTATGAAAATGGTTAGACGGCGGCGGCGGGATCTTCGAATAAATATGCAAAAAAAATGTGTTTTTAGTATTTTAAAAAAATCAATTTTGACATACCAAATCTTTACTAAAAAGGCTCAAACAAAATAGACATTCTTGTTACAAATTTCAAGTTTAATCGTCTTTCTCAATTCTATCATCAATAACTTTGGAAAAAGCTATAATATACTGAACGCTATTGTCAGAATGATCTTCGATTAGTTTGATTCATCATCTGATAAGAGCGAATAATTTAATTAAAAAAATATAAGGAATAGAAGCAAACCTCTAGCACTGCCACCAGCAGCGTTAGTTTCATATGTACGACATTATGTATAATAACTATGTGATGTAGCATCTCAATATTTGCATTTAGTTTTCTAGTCAGAGTTTCCCAGAGCCTTATTGTTGCAGCCCTTTCTTGAGTGATGTTTGGGAGCAGATTTATTGCAAGGTTCGGTTGCTCCTGCATAAAGTCAGCCATTAATATATGTAAATAAGATATTACTTACATTTTCTTTGATTTCTTGGCCTTATCAATTTGATCGAAAGCATCAAACCAAACGAATGACATTTCGTTCAGTTGAATACGTGAACTTGTCACGTAATTCCAAATTACGTATAAGTCGTATGACATTATGCAAAATAAACTCGTTAACTTTGTATGCGACGATTAGACCCCTGAGCTCTATAATTTTAAAGAGCATTTTAACCACAAGATTATGAAAGTTCTGAAAAAATAAACAAAAAACCTAAATTTTCAGTGATTTGTTTTTTTTTTTTTTATTTTCATTGAGTAACATATCACAGTAATTAGCAGCTATGAAAATAATCAAAGAATAAAACAAAAAAAAGTTTCCTTATTTAAGTCCGTCTAGGTATCCATTTCACTCGCTAAACAACCACTAGAATTAAAAAAGAAAAAAAAAAAAAACGGTTCAAATTCAAAACGGATGCTCCCAGAATACGAGTATACCTACCCGCAGGCTTCTTTTTCGTATTCCTTATGTCAACAGATGTCCTTCTGGACACAATGGACAATAACGGACGTATGATAATGGTCAGTTTGCACAGAATGGCAATGGATATGGAATGAAACTCCCTACAAACTGAGTGTATGATGTTGTATGGAAAGTTTTTGGCTGAATTATGCTTCCATGGTTCATCTTTTTTTTTTTCTTTGTTTGTTGTCAGTTTTATCAGAGTTTCAAGCTCTTTTCAATCCAAGCATGAAACGAAACTCGAAACATGCATGTAAAAGATATATCCTCGTTATCAGAGGATATCTTGTCATCGCAAGTTCGTTGTAAATTTTGTTTGAGTTTGCGTTTTTTTTTTAAATTTTTTGTTCTAGAATTTCAACAACTCGGATTTTTATTTGCTTATCTTTGTTTTCACTCTTTAACAGGGTAATAAAAATGAATTAAAAACTGGAATGGAGGCTGCGGATTTGATGAAATTTAAACCTGATAAAAAAGTTCAAACGTTTTTTTTTTTGTAATTTTTAGATATCCAACATTTTCCGGAAGCTTAACTTAAGTCTTTGAAATGTCAGAAATGACATTTACAAATATGTCAAATTGTTTACATATAAAAAAGTAATAGTAAATTTTATTTTTGAATATAAATAAATTTCTAACCGCCATCCAGTTTCACAGTGAATCTTTAAACTTCAGTTGAGTTGGACCTTAAACGATCACGTTCAAGTTTCACTTTATATCAGAAGTTCAGTTTAGTTGAACTTTGTTGAAGTGCGTCAAGTGACGTAATGCGTCCAGAATGTCACTTTTATGAAGTTTTCAAGTATCTTCCTTGTCTTTTCTTTCCTCCTCAAACAAATATATAATATTTTTCACATTAAATTTTAAAAGAACAATTAATGTTAAATAAAAACAAATATTCCTAGAAGTTACAAAACATTTTCCTTACAGAACCTTATCTGTCAAATGGCAGCTATTAAATTGAAATGAAATGTCACCGTGGAAAGCGCTGAACTCAAGTTTAAATGGCAGAATACTGTCGGTTAATTTGAACTCAACGATTGAGCCCTTCAGCACAAAAAAATTAATTTTTTCAATACTAAGTGGACTTTCACCATAGATGGACTTGGAATCCAAGGGCCTCCCAACATTTAATGAAAAAAAAAGAAAACAAAATACACTTATAAAAAAATAGTTGTGCAGGCTTGATTACTTAATTGACTTTTATTTTGACAATATTTATGTGGATTAACCTTATTTTGAGTTCTTAGTTTTGATATTTGGGTAGCACTTATTTTAGATAAGAAGCCTTTTTCTTCATTTCCTTCCCCAACAACTTCATTTCCCTATACACGAATAGGACCAGGTAACCGAAAAAGTATGACAACATTTTGTTTCTTGGAGTTTAAATAGCCTAAAAAATTTATCATTCTAGGGCCCTTAAATAATCCAAGAATCATTCCTAAGGGCCTTCAATTTGAGTGACCCATAGAATAAAATGAGGGTTTTTGATATTAAATTAAAAACAAGATCAGAATCTACTTAAGGCCACAACAGTTCAATCTTCAGTAAAAGACCTTTATAAACCAATTTCTTCAAAGCACTGAAGAGGGACGTAATGGAGAATTTATTTTGGGTCTTTTAAGCTTGTTTAATGTTTTCTAGGTGCCTTGTAAGTCTTGTAACCAAATTAAAGGGCCTTCAAAAGATTTGTATCATGAGTGGACCAAAACACAGTTCTTAATTGATTAAAGAAGCTATTAGTCAATTTTATACCAATGTTATAACCAGTACGTCCTTAATCCATATCTCGAATAGTGGAATTTAAAAATGATGTCCATGTCAAAAAGAGTGCTCACTGCTCTTGGAACATGGACAGAATTCAGAATAATGAAAAGCATTTCTTAAATTGTCTTGTACAAAAATACCATTTTTTAAAGTCAATCCAAAATTTTTCCAGGAGACCCCTTAACTTCAGGCCTGGTTAAGTGCTGCGACTGATGTATGGGTAACTCCACCCCTGCATTAACAATAAATTCTTGTTTCACTCAAAAAGTAGTCAATTCAAAATTTTATAATTTTTCCAAAAAAAAATTCTCTTAAAAAAAAAAACTGTCTGGTCTCCTAAAAAAAAAAAACTACTTTGGAGATGCGGGGCATCGATCCCCGTACCTCTCACATGCTAAGCGAGCGCTCTACCATCTGAGCTACATCCCCGTTATTTTACTCCTCGCCAATTTTAGTTTTTCTAAAATAATATTTATATATTAGTTTCAGTAAAATTTATTCAAAATTAAATATTCATTGTGTGTATGAAAAAGTGAAAGTTTATTGCCACAAAAGTGTTGATACAAAAATAGCCACGGGGCCGTTAAACTATCAAATCAATCGCCTTCATTTGTTTAGACTAATTTAAATTATAGTCGAGTTTTTAAGGTGATGAATTCAAATTAGGCATTGATTATATTTCGATTAGCATTTGTTTATAATATAATTATGAAATGACAACATAATGTTGCCAGCTTTTATTTTTTTAAAGTAAATTTTGTATTTAAAATATAATTCATCACTTAATATTATTTGTTATAAATGATTCATCTTAATAGAAGATGCATTTTTTAAAAATCATTTTGTGTATCATTTTCCATAAATTTCGTGTGATATAGAAGATGGCAATTCCAACCACCGACCGACATGGGAAACCGTCTACATCACCTCGTCCATAAATCCTCTTAAAATTAAAAAACGTTCTTATGATGGGTTTGCGGTGAACTCATGACTCGCATTATTATTACCAAATTATTTTGCTTATTATGACGTTAAATATTATCCCATATATAAAAAGAAAAAAAAAACAGCAATGATGATGGAACGAAATGCTTTTGCATCGTCATCATTCACCTTTTCAGTCAACCATTGTATTCCATAGATACTCGTACTTTGTATCTATCTATGTAGTTTGAAGTTGAAAAAAAAAATGAAGAAAAAAAAAAGTTTATTTATGAAACAACCCAAGACGAAGAAGCCAATTTTTATGTAAAGCAATTTATTTTGAATTATTTTTATGGCACTTATCGTCTCGTTGAGTAAGCATAATAATTCGAGTACGAGTACGTACTCCAAATATTCGTAGGGTATCTATGGATTTTAGATTCTTTTTTTTTATGCATTTACTAGTACGTCTGCCTTGCAAGAATATTTTTTGTGTTGAAATTATTATTTTGTATTGGCCGTAAATATTATTGGGATTATGAGGCCAACTAATGATACGCACATTATGTATATACATACATATGTATGTGCAATATAATTGTTTATGTCATTTTTATGAAGTTAGGTGGTTTCAAGATTGAATGAATTTATTAGTTTGGGATTAATACACTACGACCTAAAATACACTGCCAATCACTAGGATGAGGCCACATATTTTTTAATCGATTTTCGTTCTTTATACCTGCTGGAAATTTCGTACCCATAAAAATTTACTACATTTGAGTAGGTAGATATTTTCTTTAAAAAAAGTAATAAAATTAAAATAAATAGAAAAAACTGTTGGAATTTTCCTACAATAATTAAAGAGCTACTTAAAAACAGTATGAAAAAGTGCGTCACTTGGATGAGGCCACATGAAAAATCTTATAAAATATCAAAAAAATGAAAGAAATGTTAACAGTTTTTGGTTTTCAAACATTTATTTATTAAGTTTTTCTCAATTAATAATGAGTATGCCCCCCATTTTTCGATATGACCTCTATTAGACGGTTTGGAATGGATTCATAAAGTTTTTTTTAAATAGTCAAATGAAATCTCGTCCCAGGCATCACGGATAGCTTCAATTAAGGAGTCCTTGTCTTCAAATTGTCTACCGCCTTCATAAACTTTTCGAGATAGCCATGCCCATACGTTTTCGATTATGTTCAAGTCCGGTGAATAGGGTGGCCATGGCAAAAGCTCTACGTTTTCTGATAAAATCCAGCTTTTGACAACCCTGGAAGGAAAATCCAAGGCAGAGGTCCAAAAATATTTTTCATCTTCGGAAATGACCGTTCCAACAATCATTTGTAGCTGTTTCCGTTCATTGTTGTAGAAAGAAACTCCAATTCGATTTTGCCATAGTAGGTGATAGCTCCCCACACCATAACACCTGATGTACGACTGTGATGTCTTCCCAAAATTAGTTCCTCTTTTCTTAAATCATGGAAATAAAGGTTGTAACCATCGGGGCCGTCAAGGTTAAACTTTTTTTCATCCGAAAGGCAAAGCGTTTCCATTGACTGCTCCAAGAGACATGTTCTGTTGCAAAGTTCATTCGCAGCTCCTTGTGTACTTGCTTTAGAACAAGTTTCTTTTTGAGTTTTCTTCTCTCGATAGTACCATCTTTTCTTATTATCCTTTGGACTGTCGAAATACTGGCTGATACTCCGCTTTTGGACCTTATTTTAGTAGCTGATTGAGTAGAATTTGAAGCAATATGTAAAATTAACCGCTTTTCTCGGGATGTTGTTGCTTGGGCTGTGCGTCCTTTTTGGTTCTTTCCCTAGTTTTGAGGATCAGCAAGATAGTTGTTTACAAGTGTCTTACTTCTGTTCAGCTTCCTTGCTAATTCTCGGCTTGAGAGTCTCATTTCCTTGAAAGCATCGATTTGTCCTCTTTCTGCCACTGTCAACGTCTTTCCGGAACCCATTTGTAATTGAAATTTAATAAAAAGAGTTATTTGTATAACTTTCTTAAATATTACAACCAAAATTTTGAAAAAAAATTGCTGATGTCAACTTCTACAACGAAATATTCGCAATGGCCTCATCCTAGTGACGCACTTTTTTATATCCTTTTTAGGTAGCTCATTCATTAATGTAGGGAAATTCCAACGGTCTTTTCTAATTAACCCTATAGTTGTATCACTTTGTCTTAAGAAAATATGTACCTACTCTTATGTAGTAAAATTTTCCGGGTTAAACAAATTCCAACAGGAATCGGACCGAAAATCGGTTGAAAAATATGTGGCCTCATCCTAGTGATTGGCAGTGTATGAAAACTCTTACTTGATTTAATCTCTTAATTGCTAATTAAATACAAATCCAGTTGACTTTTTTTCTAAAATGCATTATTTTAAGTTTGATTGAATTAAATAATTTATTAATTAATAAATTTCAGTGCAAATATAGTGAAATCAAATGAATCATCAACCCAAACACTTTTAAATCGCTGACAGTGTCATCTTAACTGACAAGTGTCATATTCCAATGGATTTCTACTTTGACACTTTGTTTGTTAATTCATTTGTTTTTCTAACTGTCAAATTTATTTGTTTTTATTAGCTTTCCATTGGTAATTTTAAAATAATTTACAAGCGTTTTAAGGTAATTTTTGGAAAAAAAAATTCAGTTTTAAATATTTTGACATCTGGAATTCTGGATGTCATTAGTAACTTTGACATAAATGTTGACTCTAGGCACAATAATATCATAGCACTTGGTAATTTAAATTAAGAGTGAAATCATTATACCTGTTAAAGAGTTAAGAGTTATCTCAAGTTACATTCCATAAATTATATTTTACATATTTATATCTTTAAGTTTATAGCCACTCGGTGAATAAAACAAATCCACTAAACTGTTGCTTTCAAATTCTCTCAAAAAATATAAACTTAAGAAATTCGAAACTCTTATCTGAAATTACAAACCACCAACGAAAAAAAAAAATATATTCATCCTTCCCATAAAATTACCATAATTTTATTCTAATCTTCCCCACAAAAACAATTTCCCCCTCAATTCTTATTAGCAATGGCCTTATCCGACTACAGACGATTATGACCATAATAACATGGCGTAAGGCTGTGATTATCTGTTTAAGATATTTCGTTGTCCTTACTGTCATATTATATTATAATAATCATCGCATCGTGTAAATTAACATACCAAATTGATGTGATTACATACAATACACAAAAAGAATGTCTTTTTTCTCTCTCTCTCTAATGTTTTGACATTTGTGTGTTTGAGGCAGAGGAATGGAAACGGCGAATCCTTGGATACGAAAGTTTGTTTGAATATGTCAACAAATCGATATTGTGGTAAAAAAAAATGTCGAAACATTTATCATACTACAGTAGGTAAGGGAAAGAAGCACTCTGGTGAAGGATGAATTTTGACAACATTTACTTGCCCTGTTCGTTGGACATCAATGTCTATAAGGCTTACTTTAGTTTGGATGGTCAAAAGTCTAAGAACTCACAAGCATCATTGAAGATCAAACTACCGTCGTCCGAAACCGATGGTAAGGCACTTGAGCCAAAAACACTTCGTCTTCTAGCATTGGACAAGATTGTTGACAATTGGATTGGTAAATCAAAAACAAAATCATCCCCTCAAGACTCTTTTTTTTTATATTACATTTTTTTTTTAGAGATGCCAATTTTTAATGAAATAACAAAACAAGTTGACCGGAATTATATTGTGGACAATTTGGACTTGAATATTCCTCTGAAGATTTCTAGCGTTCACATAAAAGATGACTTTTTCTGGCGAAAATGCTATCAACATCGTTGGAAAACTCTGCCAATTGATGTGGAAAACCGTAGTTGGATCAATGTTTATATGGAAAAACATTTGCAGGAGTATTTAGAGAATGTCAATATTAGTGATTACGATCAGGAGAGTGTGCAAACTGTTTTGGATATAAGTGCTCCGTATATCAATAGGCTTGAAATTGGTTTTCTTCAGCCGTCAATGGGAGAAATAAATGGTAAGAATGAGTGTACAGCGGTTTTCAAAAATGTCAAATCGATTCACGTCAAATGATTGCCATTTTTTGATCAACGTCTAATTCTATTGAAGATTTACACCGAAAATGATGATTTCGAAATCGACTTTCAAAAACCTCAAATCAATGTCAATCTTATCGTCAAATGATTATTATTACTGATTTTACGGTTATTTTTCTATCGTTAAATATGCAATTGTCTTGCTTGCACAACGTCTCTAGTTGATCAACAAGCATCAATTTTCTTGCAAAATGCATTTGAAGTCCATGCAAATGTTGACAACTCGATTTAACACTGAGTTGCGTCAAAATACAGTTGAATAAAGTATTTTGATTTTGAGAACGTCCTAAAATTGCATATTTGACACAATCGATGTTTTCGAAAATTGTCTTATTCTATGAATCAATGGAATTACAATTTTTCTTCTTTTTATTTTTAGATCATATTCCACTTGATATCATTCTGAGTAACCTTCCAGACTTAAAATCACTTCGTGTAACTTATTGTACAAAAACAATTGAAACAAATTTCTATCTAGGATGTTCGTCGTTTTCACGAAATGACATAACTACTTTTGCACTTGGTTTGAGTAATTGCTATGAACTTAAAGAGTTTTGGTATGATTATCACAATCACAATTTTTGACAATAATTAAGACTAACATTTTAATGATTTGGATTTTTTTTTTGTCAGGCTTCACAGTGTAAAACTTGAACCGTATCAACTTGCTTTTATTTCAAAATCACTCGACAAAGGATGTCAGAATTTGACAAAACTAGCAATTACACATTGTGCAATGCGTGATGATGGATTGCAACAATTTTTAGATGGATGTAGTGCGGAATCATTTCCAAACTTAAAAATACTGGATTTAACCAATAATTTGATTAGTAAGTATCGTGTGTTTGAATTATTCAATTTCTGTAAGAATTTATACCGTGGGACGGTTTTTATTGTATTTGCTCAGCTTTGTTTACATTCGGATTGTAATAGACTGCGTTCGAAAAGTGTGAACAATTAAAGTGACAAATTAAAAAACAAAAACTGATAAAAACTGTATAGGGCACAAAATATTTAAGAATTTTATGCTTTAATTAGTTAACACGCCTCTTATTAAGAATTCAAAATGTTGTTTTCTGTAGTTTATTTATTATCTGTCACAATTTATCACGAAAAATATCTGACGTATCATCTCAAAATAAATTGTCGTCATTTTCTGCTACAATGATATTTCTTCCATCAAAAAAGTAAGGAATTAAGAGCTCTTTTAAATGAAATTGTTAAATTTAAGAAAAAAAAATATTTAAAAAGCACAGCTGGTTTCCATGTCACATTCCACAAAATCTAATGTCAAATATTACTTTGGAATTTAGCTGATGAAGTGGGAGAGAGAAGGTTTAAGTTGACAAGGCATTTTTCTTTTTTAGCTCCGAGCAGAGTCTGAGCAAGTCGAGTATAATAAGAAAAAAGAGTTTGATCAGAGCTCTCCGATCTATTTATGAAAGACACTTAAGCACGGAACTACCAAAAGCAGTCTGTCTCTGTCATACCACATGAAAAAAAAAGTGAGTTAACCACGCTCATCTTTTTACTCCATTCGCTCGGTCATTTTATTTAGAGCTCATAGAGCGCTCTCCGAGGCCCGATCTAGATACGATTGAAAAAAGATGATGTGCCTGAGCCAAAAAAGAAACACAGATTTTTTTTGACAGCTAAGTTCTCTGCTCTGAGCTTAAAATGAAAAACGCATATTACAATAAAAGTAAAACGTATTTGTGGGTCTGTTCAAAAACTATGGTGAATTTTAATTATGATCACCAAATGTCAATATTCACCAGCCTTAAAATGTCAAATATCGCTCCGAATCCATGTGCAACTCATTTATCGGATTATGTTAAGTGATTTTCGTTTATTTGTGAGAGACATTGAGTTTAGAAAATGTACAAAAAATGGAATTTAGTGATCAAAAACATTTTAAATCTTAAAAATGGCATATGGTGATGGTACTTTATGTTTGAAAAGTCTTTACAAGTGTACGAGTTCATCAAAGAATGTTAGAATGAGAGTGAATAACGACGTAGAGCCTGGGTGTCTCAGACGTCAAAAAGCAATAAAAATATGAAAACAGCAAAGAAAATTGTTATGAAGAATCATCGAATAACTATTAGAGCAGTTTCTGATTAAGATTCACGATTTGAGAAATGAAAACTAACGGTAGAGCTTAAGGAGATACCAAAAAATTCACCTCAGAATCAAATTTGACAGGTTAAAAAATGGGGCTTTCTTTTTACAAAATTTTTGACAAAACAATTTAAGTATGACAGCGCTATCATATGTAATTGGGCTATAAGTAGCCGAAATCAAATCTTTCATAAAGCTAAATTATATAAGCAATATATTAATACAACTGTCAACTTTGACAGTCAGCAACATTGTAGTAGCTTAAAAAAAATCCTTTCTTGAATTGTGTAAAAGAGAATCAATAAATCAGTATTGGGCTACTTTTTTCGACTCCAATTTCGGCCTTCAAATATTTTTAAAATGTTTCAGACATGGCAACCTTGATTCAAAAGTGCTTCGAGAAATGGAAAAAGGACTGATATGATGATAGACAAATACTTGAATAAATAAATATTTTCAACACTCTTTTAAAAAGTTTTAAACTTTTTTAATACATTTTTGTTTTTTCATTTGTTATTGTTTGCAAAGCACCTGAAGGAGCATTTGTTTTGAGTAAAGCACTCAAAGGAAGACACTTGGAACAATTAATTCTAAGATTAAATCCAATCGAAAGTGATGGGGCAGCTGCTATTTTATCAATAGTCCAACATCTACCACTTAAAAATCTCGATATAAGTGGTTGCTCTTTGACAAATATGGTTACAAAAATTCTAATGCAATTCATCGTACAAAATGGAACCATTTTAAATTTGGATATTTCAAATAATATTCTAGAAGAGGTAAGTAACGATATACCATAATCATACTTAAACTGAAGTTAAAATGCTAAATGAATGTATTTATTT
This sequence comes from Scaeva pyrastri, assembly GCA_905146935.1. Taxonomy (NCBI): domain Eukaryota; kingdom Metazoa; phylum Arthropoda; class Insecta; order Diptera; family Syrphidae; genus Scaeva; species Scaeva pyrastri. Next base: position 72,606,206 of record LR989927.1, read on the forward strand.
TCGACAGACCTTTGGTCAGAAAATTTGCAAAATTATAGGTTTCAATAAGATACTCTGTCGATTGGATCTTCGAAATACTGGTGTGACATTAGATACAAGAAATAAAATCATGGAGGTATTAAAGTTAAATAAATATGCATCATAAATTAATAAGGATTTTGTTTTTTGTTTTTCCTATAACATCATCATCTTCATGACAATACCCTGTCAAAGTAAATTTCGTCAAAGTCATCTCGGTTGGCCAAAAAAAAAAAAAAATAGAAGCAGTAATCCCACCATAATCCATAGTAAATTTGCCTCTTAATACCTAGATATTTATTTATCTTTGAGATACACAACACACCCTGCTTCCTGCTTCTTATTTTGTAGAAACCATTCTATGATATTGGTTTTTCCAGCTTAATATTTATATGTACCTTTATAAAAGCCATTGAAGAGAAGGTGATGAAAGGTGCAAAAGAAGCAAAAGTCGGTTGCCTTTGTTAAGTCCATGGTGGGATGCCACTTAACGTTTGAAGAGCTAGGATGAAAAAAAAATGACGAGGGAGGATTTGGTAATGCTATTCAAGAAATGGCAAAATATTATTTTATTGAGTCATTCAAGAGGATATTTTAAGGATATTCTATATAGAGGATGTTTTGGTTGATTTTACGGCAAAAGGTGCAAAAGTGGCAAATTGGTTGCTCTTTGCTATACAAAGACAAACTGTGTGGAATAGGAAAAAGCAGGGGGAAGGGTTTGTTATTTTTTAAACGTCTAATATTTGAAATGAAGTGGCTGCGAAGAAAATTAAGTGAGAATTTAGAATCATTTGAAATCGTTAAGATTACTCGAGAGATACAATTTTATTTCAACAGATTTAGGTTAGAAATGGGAATAAAACTTGACTTCAAAAATTCTTGTATTTTGAAACAAACTTGGGAACCATTGAAACTGAAAATATCTTTGAACTGAAAAATTGTATTCTAAAAATTTGAGTTTAAAGAAAGAAAATTTCTTTGACAATTTTTTAGAAATTATGGATTAAGACTTCGGAAACCTTGATACCTACATATTTAGATATTTGTCAATAATCACTTGAAATGAAAGTTGAAACAAGTGAATGCTAGGTTGAGACTGCAGTGACTATAAACGGGAATCGTTGCAAAAACAACATATTTTAGAGGAGTTCTTGTGGCCAAATTTCTGTGAGACATGAGGCATCAGTAGAAAAATCATTTTGAGCCATTCGCAGTAACTCCTCTAATTACTTTGCCCATCCATCCATTTTAATGAGAATTTAAATACAGAATTTCTAGGAGAAGTAGATAGTCCATAAAATCGAATCCAATAAAACACCAACGGTGTAAGAAGATGTGTCTAGGAGAATATCATACCATATTCCACATTTACAAAAGTAAAGATTCAAACGGTCCAGAAAACTATAGAGGAACTATATTCGTTAAAAGACTTTAAGGTTTGTTACAATTATTATACTTCTTGGCATACTTAAAAGCTGAGCTGGGAAGATTCAAACAGGCTTTGAGTGAATTTCAGGCAGGATTCAGAACAAATTATTCAACTAGAACTAATTAACTTTCTTAACATGTCAGTGCCAGAAAACATTATGCATTTTTGTTTGTTTTGATTTCCCAATTGCCTTTAAATCAGTAGTAAGAAGGACACTTTTTCTTGAACTACGTTATGGGATGAAGTGTCAATATCAAAATAGATCAAATACTATCCGGGCGTTAGACAGCTTTTCTTGAGTTTACTACTCTCAAATAGTTTCTATCATCGTGGCATAACGCTTACTTCAAGATTAACTATTAATTTGCACATTCGAGAAAAAATTGACAGAATTCAAAAAGCCCAGCTCAGTTGTACCTGGGAATATTTTCATATACGAAAAGTTGCTCTAACCAAGATCTCAATCACATCCTATTAGAAGAGAACGGAATAACCTATACTTTCTTACTTACTTGGGTCCTCAAACCTATACATAGGACATAGTTTTCCTCCACATACTTCTTGGTCTACCAACTCTTCTTACTTCTTTTGTGATCCGCAATGCAGTCATTACCTTTTCGAAGCGTGTGTTGTGTAGAATTCACTGCCACTTAGGCCTTCGTATTTAATTGTATCGATGGGTTCCTTACCTGTTCACCTAAATAAGTCCTCGTTAGAGAATTTCCATGAAGATAATTGCTTGAAATCAGAATAGTGCTGCCGCTAGATTTCAAATCAAGAAGGAACGTTCACAATTCCTCCGGAGACTTTAAGATATTCTTAGAAACAATTTTTTCTGCCAACAGAAGAAATCAACCAAACTAATGACACTTAGTTCATGTTTAAATGAAAAGCTTCCCTAAAGTATCAGTACCTAAATAGAGGATTAGAACACTCTTACATCATCTGAATGCTTGTATAAATTATTCTCAAATTTTTCCAAATTCTGTTACCAACTAAATAACAATACCAATCGATTGTTTGCATGTCATTTCCTTAATCTCTAAAATCTTGAAAAAAGAACTTAACCCACTGGTGAGTCATGGCCGAATCTTTGTCAAAAATGTATCGAAACATTCAAAACCCCTTTTAGACGATCAGTTTTCAGTTCATTTTTCAGTTTAACTGTCAGTTCAGTTAAAATGAAACTCAGTGCGGTGTTCACTTCATCAGTTTATATCTCGGGCCGACCGAAATTTGTGGAGACTACCTGCAGACCCGTTTTCACGTAAATTTTTCCTTTCCGGGTTTTATACACAATCTTTTTTTCTAGACTTTTTTCAGGAATGGTAGATTTCATATATGTATCTCCGGAGTGACATTTTCAACGGATTATTACACGGATGTCAAATTTAAAACATGACTAGGTTGTTGCTTCTACTTCAAGTCATAAACTGTCAAATTTCATGATTAAAAATCAGATTAATCGCTCTTTAGAATTGAGAATGTTGCTCCAGGAAAGAGCAATTTTTAAGTTTCGAAGTGACATTGAGAAAAAAATATCTTTGTTGAAGTATGTACATAAGTAGGTTTTTCAAAAACTCAGTAGGTACTTCAAATTAAACAACGCATTCACGAGAAAAAACACAAGACAGAATTTTCAATTTTGACGTTTCGTGACAAATTATTTTCAGTGACTTTTTTCTAAATGGCTCACTCTTAAGGTCACTCACCGCATCTAAGGTTCCCCTTGCACTTTACAACTACTTTTTTATAAATTTTAATAAATACTCATATAGATTGTCAAAGCTCATTCTTCAAACTTGATTTTAAAGATATACTATCAAAATTCTCCCCACATTAGACTTAAAGTTATAAATCGACACAATTTACCATTAGCCATCGTACCAACTCCTCAAAAATCAGGTGTTTCCATTATAAATAAATTAACTTTTCCACTCCACTAGACCGTTTTCAAAGTTATGATAAAGTACTGAAAAACCACCGCTCCACCACCGCCTCTAACGCCTATCTTGTTCCATGAAAAAATTTCATTTATTCACCAGTTCACGTTCCGGCAATATTTCTTTATTAAAAAACATTCACTTGTTCCGAGTATAAAGTGTGTTATATGTGAGGACTTTTGGACTCATTTCGTTTGGCACATAACACTCCACATCTGACAAGAATTATCGCTCTTTACCCGGTTTTAACCCGGCACAGTATGAATTATGACAGACCGGAGGTGGTGGTGTGATGTTGGAGCTTTTGAATCTCCCACAGGTGACACAAAACATTGCTTTTATCTTCATCTCACCCTCTCACTCGCTCTTGCCCCTTAAATCCTATCTCGTAGCTTTTCTTATTCCGTTCCACAGGATGACGATTTAAAATTTCACTTCACGCCCCCACAAAAAACACAAAACAGCACGAAAATGCTTTGTTTATTCTCCACCAGGGTTAATAATGGCACTGTATACTGATGACGGACGTGGCGTGTGGGGCGATGATGGTGGATACGGCTGAATGCAAAGGTACGTGCCAATAAATTTTCGCACGTTTTTATTGTAATTTTGAAAACGTACGAAAACTGTCAAGATGATAATAATGAGGAGGACGACTGTTAAACTTCAAGACCGTTAAACCTCATAACGAATAAAGTTTTTGAAAAATCATAGGCAATTTTAAAGGATTCACAAAATGTTATGTAACAAAAAAAAAAAAACAAAAACAAAGGAGAAGAAGACTCCAAAAGGCAGATGGTTCATGTTGTGACTGTGAGGCCGAATTTTTCTACAGAAATGCACAGAGCCGTATCCATTTTTGTTTGTCCTTATTTGCTTATCAAATTGTAATTGATTGACTTCGTATGGCAGAAATTCATTTGTTAAAAAGGCGACAAGCCGACAATATTTTCTGTTCAATACCCATCAATTTCCGACTTCCGTTGCGGATGTATCAACCGCCGCCGCCGTTGTCGCCACTGCCTCTGCCGTGCATCGAGAATGATATCCGTTAGTACTAAGGACTCACTCAATATTGGTCGGGTAGTCCTGTTGGTCCTTTTGGCTCTTATCGATGATGCAAAATGCAAACGAATGGCTGAACCGGACAGTGTTTGCACATTGGAGTCCAATGAATCGATGTCGTGTCATGTTGTGTAAACATTGCTTGATATTGTTTTCAATTTTTGCTTCATTTTTTTTTTTTTTTGTGTGTGTCAGATCTGCAGGACAGCAAGCCAGGATGGTTCAATGGAGGACACCTGTTGTTGCAGTAGCCGTATCATGGAAGGATGAATGGAAAAAGTCATCAATGAAAAATGTATAATTCAATTATCTTATTTGCAACATTGTTTGTTCGATGACGAAGAGTCGAAGTCATTAAAAAAAAAATGGCAGGAGGGATTGAGTCTTCAACTTAAAAAACTGGAGGACAGTCAGGTGGAATTTAAGGACAGGAACATTATAAAGAAGCTTAATGGACTTTCATATGCAGTCAAGTGCATTATTTGGACGCAAATCAAGACATAGACTGCATGACATTTTACCTTTACCTTCAAAAATGAATTTATGCAAGGATATGGAAGAAATTTCTACATACATTTCAGAGCAATAAAGTTTAGTATCAGAATTTAACAGTTGCCTAATTATATTCAAGTCCTTTATGTCGTCTAAGTCAGATCGGGAGCACTCAACTGTCAAATTGATTCGACGTTTTTAAGCGTCAAATGGAAAGTTTACATTATCATATATGTTTGGCAAACTTATGGTTTGATGGGCTCTAATGTAAGTATGTGAACACTCCATCAATAGACTTGTCAAACGTGCTTGACAGTGGTGTGACAAACTTCCATACATGAAAAATGAAAACATCAACGCATGCTTATCAAACCAGGAAGACATCAGTTGGTGTCAGTTTCAATTCCAAATCCAAAAAATTTAATGAGGCGTTTTTTACCAAATCCTTTTCCTTTTATTTTTGTATCCTATTGTTTTTTTTTTTTTTTTCTTGTTCATCACATTCTATAGTAATTAATGGTAGCTTCTATTAATATACATAGATATGTATTTCCGCCATCATGGTCGAAAATCTTAAGAGAACTGTTGTTTGATAAATGTGAACGCTAACGTGGCCGACCCATAGACTACGTCGCATGCGTTGCTGCAACGCGTCTCCACTCTCTCCACTTTTGAAATTAATTTAAGTAAAATTAAAATTAAACATAATTAAACAAAAAAAAAAACAAACAAATAATTGCGATAATTTGAAAACTATAACTTAATACAAAAATTAGATTCCTTATAATATTCTGGATTTTTTTTCGTCAAGTATTTGAATTTTATTTATTTATTTACAAGGTAATCCCTTTGAATATTGTGATGGATTTTTTGAGCCCATTTCATACCAGCTCAGCAAAAAGTAATTGCTCTAAATCTGTTAATATTTTTTCTAAGAGTAAGTATTTAAAATTTAAGCAACTTGATCCCAGTAAATATCAATTATCAATTTTCCATTTTGAGATCTTGAACTTCAGTTTAAGTAAAACTATTATCCACTTTAGAAGAAATGGCGCTGTTTTCACTTCGAAGGAGACTGTACTACACCTACATGACATGTGGTTTATTCGTATACTTTAGGGGCGTTCACATTATCAAGCATGCTTGACAAGCACGACTTGATGAATTGTTGTTGCTGATGGCTCGATGGACTTGCGTTTACATTAGTCAAACATGCTGTCAATCATCAATTATATTTAGAACATCAACCATGGCGGACGTTTTGGTTGCAGCTCTTGTAATAGATCAAATTATTGAAGATGAAAAAGAAGAAGAAAAAAAGGCGAAAAAATAAGAGTTAAAGAATTTGGACATATATTTGAACATTTGTATATCTCCTCCGTGCCAGACCCAGACCCAGATCTTTCACTTTTTCTTTTTTTAGCTCTCTCCGAAATCCAAATTTGAGTTAGGCTCAATTTCCTTTAATTTTTGTAACAGCACTAAAATACGCTTTATTTTTTTATTTCTATATTTATAGTCCTCACTTTTAATTTGCCCTGTCTCTGGAAAACTTCTATAGATTTCAAAAAACTCCCTCCAAAAATCGCAATTACCGTCTTCAACGCTTTGAAATCTTTTTTAAAACGAAATTTCCTCCTGGTTTGACGAGAATGCGTTCACACTATCAAATATGCTTGTAAAGTAAGCAAAATATCAAAATATTTTGATATTCATCAAACACGCAAGCCGTTTGATGGAGCGTTCACATTGTCATATTCGAGTTCATCAAGCCGTGCTTGTCAATCATGCTTTATAATATGAACCCCCTTATGGTGTCTAATGTCTAGGTACAATACAAGTGTGTCACAGGTGGCTTTAATGCGTCAAATTATCATCAAGCGAGTTTGTCATATAAACAATTACATATGCATACACTAATCACATTAGCCGATTCCACTACAGGAAATTTGGTTTTTTGATGTTTGACATTTTTCCTTTTTCTCCGAAATAAAGATTTGTGTAAATTTTATAATTTGATACCTTTTTCTATATCATTACATTTTTAAATGGTTGCAGTGCCACCTGGACCTTACATGATTATATTAACAACTTTAATCAAGCTTGACAGTTAATATATCAAAGTGCTATTGCTGCATGTGAACACCCCTTAATTTATTGAAGCTTCAAATGATACCAGAATCAAAAGATATTTCCGTTTTAAAAGTGGCCATCTCGACAAACTTCAAATTTTGAAATCAGGTATTTAAAATTTTGTTTGTGCTTAATAATCACAACCAGAGACACACACTCTCTTTGACTTTTAATAAAATTTAAAGAATTCAAAAATTTAAACATAAAACTCATCATCATCATCATCCGACATCATATCAGAATTCAGAACTCAGGACAAAATCAGGAAACCGACATGACAAAAAACACCAACCAATAATAACAAAACCATTTTGTAAACGTATAACTGGCAATTTCCAGATTTATTTTATTCTGTTATCTACAATAATTTTTATGCCCAACCGAACAACAAGGAAACAGCATAATAAGGACAATAGCTTTATTATATACATTTAACTTTTATGGATTTAATTTCCAATGTCCTGGTGCCGACATGGGATGTCATCAATGTTGTTTGCTCATATACGAGTACGGTATATGGATATATGGAGTCTGAGCTGGACTATTTAATGTGGACGATGATAATGTTTTGTGGGCGAGGTTTGGGGGTGGAAGCGTGGAAGTTGCTGAGAGTATGAGTATCGACGATGTCCTTTCTAATTTCCTTAAATGTTGTACAATGTCCGAGAAAGTGTAGACCCGTATCCTAATCTTTGTACCGATACCGAATGAAACCATTGTGCGAAAAGGACATGATTTTTCCACAATTGTCAGCATTTTTGTTCTTTCATGGTGTATGTCGTGTCGGTGTCGGTGTCGGTCTCGGTACTCGGTGTCCGTCTGTGATGCGGTGGTGATGGTGGTATGTTGAACGGTTTATGTCTTTTTATTGAGAAAAAAAAGAAGAAACTAAACGGATGTGTCCACCCATCATGGAAGGACACACCAGGACTACCAGTTATCCTTTACATTTATATTGTTGTAGGCGGACGTTAACATAATTTATGTGGTAACATACACGGATGCTGTGTGAGGAGTGATAGTTTCACTTGAATGCTTAAAGCATACACTCGTAAATTTGTGCTGGGTTTTGGAAAAGGATGGGAAAGTTTTGATAGTTGGCTTCGGGTAGATTAAACCCCTAATGTCGTCGCCATCAACCAACGAGACGGAGAATTGAGCAGTTTGAGGACGAAGAACGACAAAACTAACTTAAGGGATAACATCAGAAGCGGTTCATAAAAATCCAATCAAAATTGAGCACTACTATACTGGATTAGACAGACTTGTGCTAATGAAAGATATCGGCAGTATTGCTTAGATGAATAAAACTCACAGTAACATACTGCATTAATCAGTGGTAGTATACTTACATAATTGCTTTAGCTGTCAAAATTGAAACAGAAAATAAAAATTTAATACTCAAGAACGTCAAATTGTAAATGACATTTACTTCCGGAAGGAATACGACTTGTATCCTGGGTGACAGCGTTCAGTGTCAAACAAACATTTATTGAGCTGGTTGTCAAAATTTTAATTGTCAGGAAAAAAATGGATACTTAAGAACGTCAAAAGGTCTAATTAAAATTGGCACTTGCTGTCATTCGTGTCTTTCAAAATGGCTTTTATGCTGGATGACAGATTTCAATGTTAAATCACTTGTACAAGTCACTAAGTTACTGCTCGGCTCAAGGTCAGTTTGGTAGTAGATTTTTCATAATGCTCTAAAAACAAAACTGTCATTTTGGATTTGTGTCAGTTTTATTTAATTTCGGAGCGGTGCGGCCACCTATAGTAATATTAAAGATAGAAAACTGAGATTATAGACAACAAAGCCCTTAATTATGTCAAACTTCACGTACTTTTCTGTCCGAATTGTTAGGTTTCCTTTTTTTACTCAAGCATCAACTCTATTTTGTCCTCATTTACCGATAAAATAATCTTCTTCGATAGCGTTGTTTTTTTAAATTCTGGATGTTCTTGGTTTGAGTGAGATTAAGATTTAAGAATATGTCAAGCGAGTTTTGCCTTAAGTACCTAAATTCTTTCTACCTTGTTCCGATTAAGAAAGCTGTCAATTTAATTTTTTAAATCTTACCAGTTGTCAAAAATGTAATTTTTATTATGTTTTCAAAATGGCGGCTTTTCTGCATTATGTTGACAGAAGATCATCATAATCAGCAGTAATGACTATACGGTGTCATTTATGGTTGTTGGACATTTTATATCTTCCGTCTCACATCTAAAAAAAACTATATGAAGGTTGTACAAAAATCCCATAATGGCCGCAGAAGTTCTTTAAAAATAAGACACACACCTGTCAAAGCAAAGTTCGTTCAATCCTTAAATCGAAATTGCAATGGTTCTTGAAGGTTCTCCCACTTTGTGTGGTTTTGTTCATTATTGGAAAAAAAATGTATTTAGCTCCTTCAAAACATTCAAATTCACTCCATTTCCACCTCAAACCTTTTATCACATCAAAGCCAAACCCCAGCAACAGCAACGCAAACAACGAATGCGCCAAATTCTTCTTCCATCGAGGGAAGAGCTGATTATTTATAAACCCAAGTTGATTTAAATATTCCAGCCATTTGTGGTCTTCGCCGCCGCACTTGTTCAATAAAATAATACAGAGATTGGGCAAGGTATACACAGAACAAACAGAACGTGAAGGGAGGCTAAGGGTTTTTCATTCAATTTAATAAAGAAAAACTCAACTGATGTCCTTCTGGTGTTTTTATTCATCAGTTTGTTCATCTTCATTTTGTCGATTTGGTCCTTTTGTAAAAAAAAAAAAAGTCGAAATATCGAAATCTGCCTGACAGAGGAAGACAGTTTATCCGAACCGTTTTCGACGGCTCTTCTATTCATTTCCATTGTGCTTATTATTATCTGTAGCTGTCGCTGTTGATGTCCCTGTACCGTCACCGTCACTTCCACAACCAAACCAAGCCGAACCAAAATGAACCAAACCGAAACTCGCTCATTGTCGCATTCAATTTACTTTTATTTTATTGGAATTTTCCGGACAGGAAAATGGTCAATTTCATTTTCTTTTCTATTTGGCAGGCAAGCAAGTCGGTGGCGCACCCCTCCAAAAGTTTTCAATATAACATTTTTATATACCAAAAATACAAAAACAAAAAAAAAAAATGAAACAAGGAAAAACACAGACATAAATCAAACTAAATTGGAAAAATTCCTTATTCGAAATAAAAAACCAAACAGGATGCTACCTAAATCATGAAGTTTTGTGAATATCGTTTAACTCAGCAAATCACTTTTTCGAGAAAGTTTTATTTAATTTTTAATTGCGGAAGGACATTTTGTGGTTATGTCACTGATTAACTTTTAGATGATTCAAAGTGTAATTAAATCCTTTTTTTAAGTTTATCTATACGATAAAATGAAACAATGTTACAAATCGGTTTTGGTATATCGTTAAATTTTATCAGGACTGGACTGACAACTGATTTTGGGCTCTAAAACGAAGGAAATATGTATACGTGGTTTTCTTGAATATTTAAAACTGTTGTGTTATGTTTTTAAATCAAGGGTTAGACACTCAACCCAACATCTCTGTGCCAAGGTTCTTGACGGGTTATTAAAGTAACGTTCACACCATATGTGCCGCATTTGGACAACCACAGCTACCACGATACTCCCACAAGGGGGCCTACCTCATTGATGGCTGTCAAGAGGAGTCAAAGACTACTTCATTCCACGGCTACCATATTCCGTGGCACCAGAACATAGTCTCTGGTGGTGCTTCACTACTTGTAGATGAGCGCCAACCAGCCTTAAGTGGTGCACTACCAACCACCAATCAAGTTAGAAATTAACAGCCATATATGCAATACCCAAGCCTGCAACGTTAGCCAGAGTCTGTTCAGCACACTAATTTCCCCATCAACTTCGATCCTCCTATCAAGCTACGTTGACAGTGGAAACCACAAGTAAATGGTGTTAGGCACATCTCATGACCTCAAGACGCCTTTTCTTATTTTAAATCTTAAAAGTAGTTCTCCCATCTTGGTCACCGAACAGTGGGAATTCCGTCTGGCAACGATCAACACACAACACAATTGCGATATTAGGAATTTGAGGTTAGATTCCAAAGAATTCTTCTAAATATTTTTTATTTAAATATTTTTTACGCGACTGATAACGTATCTTCTGCGAACTGCAAATGTAAATTCGCAGTCCACAACCCCAGTGAACGCATTCCACAAACCGGCGACTAAAAAATTCGCTCCAATGCCAGTTCGTGTCTTATGTGCAAGGCACTTTAATGTACTGGACTTATGACGTTCGCAAGACAAAAAAAGCCTATGAAAATGCTGGTCTTTTAAACGACCTCTATATGTCAATTAGTTCTCAAATTATAGCGGTCCTTGTTAATTTTTTTTTATGAGAATAGCGATTGAAGACTTCGAAATTTTCCGAATTTTCGAACAAGAAAGTGTATGATTTTTCGGACTGCACTTAAAGACGTTCTTGTAGTTTTTTTAGCGTCTTAAAATAAGACCCGTATCATATGAATATCGGACTAAGTCCCAGACATCTCCACTCTTTCCAAACTTTCATCATCGGCTCGACAACCAGGATTCGGACCATTTACATACGAAGAACTTTCAGAACTGGTTCCTCTTCGTCCATCTGAGCTAGGTGACCTGCTCACCGCAGTCTATCGAGCTTAAATCATCATATTCGGAAATAAACAGAAACAAAAGATGTGTTTTATTCACTGCTGGGTAACTAGCGCAGCAAAATTTCCCTCGACAAACAACAACAATTTGATTGCTGACGAAAAAGAAACTAGTAAAAATATTAGCAGCAGCTGTGCTGGCGATGTTTGTAAAGTGAGCTTGATCGTTTTATTCACATGAATACTGCACTAGCTATACAGCAGTGAATAAAACACAGGTAGAGTCAAAATTTTGTAGGGTTCATATCTTTGTCTAATCTATGTTGTGAATTTGGCGTTTTAGACTTAATTGGTTCAAACTTTGAAGGGTGCTGCTTTAAAAATTCAGTGACTTAGAACTCCATGCCTAACTTTGACACTGCTCATTTTTGATCAGCCCTCCCTGTTAATATGGGTATTCCAAATTCCTATATTATGTTCTAAAATTTCTATTTTGTTGTTTTCAGCGTTTTTGAAAAAGAAAATCTGTGAAAGAATTTTCAGCTTTAGCTTTATACTTTTATGTTAATCGATTCAATTGTTAAAGCAATTTTTCAATGCTGCTTTTTTGTTTACGAGTCGATTTGGCATTATCATAAAAAGTTATGATTTATCAATTTTATTTGACAAAATTATGACCAGTTGATGGGGATGAGGATGACGATGGCGATGGGTTGTTGAGTTCCCTGGGAGAGTAGACATACAAAAAAAAAAAAAAAAAAACAGAATGAAATACTTTTTTATTGCTCTATGCAAATCCAAATGGAATACATTTCTTTATGTTTGCTCATAAATGTCTCCGATATTTGAATAAAAACAATTCCCACATCGTTCGATTGGATGAAGTTTATATACGTGTACGTGTATATTTTTTTGTCTCGAAATTTAAAGCGATATAAAAACAGCGACAAGGATTCTCCCCTTTTTTTTCTTAGACTATCAATGTCGTCACACATGTGGGAATTGATTTTTTATTCTCGTTTGCGCGAGGATACACGGTGGCGTATGTGTACTTTTTTTTATTGCTTGTTATGTGTAATTTTACGGTACTTTTATTTATTTTTATTATGAACGGGTGAAAGTTGAAAAAAGTACGTTATGTTTTGGGTTTGGGTATATTTCCTTCCCATAAGTGTAATTTGGATTTGGAAGAGACAATTAACCTAGATTTTTATATCCATGTTCATTGTTTATGTGTATAAAAATATAAAATTGAGGGTTAAATGGAACAAATCAAAGTAGTTAACGTTACATAAAAAGAAATTTTATTTAATTTGAGTTTTAAGAGCTTTCAAAGACAAATTCCAAATTCTGTTCAAACTATAGAAGTATTAGATGTTTGAAAGAAAATGTCATTTACATGAACCGATTCCTGTAAGACATTTGTGATTTTTCTACCTTCTCTGAATAAAACACTCCCAAATTTTTAAGTTTAAGGAAATTTCAAGTTTTAGTTTATAAAAAACTAGCTGACCCCGCAGGCGTTGTTCTGCCCTGTTTTTTAAATTGTGAGAAAGAAATTGCTTTAAATCTTCATATCCAGGTTCTAATAAAGTTTTGGCATTCATACTTAACCAATGAGCGCAATTTTTAATCTCAATTCGATTAATGACTTTTGAAATTCTGGAAACGCCATTAATTTTTTGTTTGCAAAATAAAAGCGTTTCCTATAGATCTTTTCTCTTCACATAGAGGACCACATCATAGGACCATGAACAATAGCAACTTATATGATTAGATTTTAAGATTCAAAAAGCCTTTAGAGAATATATGGCATGAAAATACCAGCTCCAATCCAGCATAAAAACCTATAAATGGATTTTTTTCTCCTAAACACAATCTTGAAGCACTATTTTCTGCTTCTTTCCATATCCAATTTATCACAAATATATAGCTAGCTTTCTATTGGTAAAAGAATTTTAAAAATCGGTTCAGTAGATCTAGAGATTACCTAATACAGTCTTAACAATGTTACCAACTCTTTCGAGAAACGATATATTTAGGTAGGTACTGTGGCCGTTTTGTCAAAAATTCAATTCGACCATTCTAAACTTCTATCTTCAATGTTATGTCTGTTTTGTAAACAGTGCTATTTGGCAAGCCTAAATTATTTCAATAAAGAAATTCAGATTTGAAAAGTGGCAACCGTTTGTTTTGATCATGCTTCCAGGAGGACACTTTTTGTATTTTCTTATCGATAATAATAAATATTGATGTTTAATGTCAACTGTGACTATTAACTGTCAGTTAATTAGTTCAAAAACATGGCGGCGGTTTAAAATATGCGTCGAAATAAGACTTGTAAGACTTTTAATTTCATAAGCAATTTAATTTAAAATATTGAAGGAAAAAACATTTTTTTAATATATTATTTGGCATAGTACAGTGTTCAACAGTGCAGAGACAAAAATGAGCCATAGTGTGTTAATTTTCATTGTTTTTAAGATGTGTTCTGCTATTCGGGGTGGAGACAAATCCAACGAATCAATAATCATGAAAATTGGTTCAGCAGATCTCGAGTTATAAGTGTTGTAACAAACCCGTCTTTGTTTTATATATATAGATTCATAAGCAATTTAATTTAAAATATTGAAGGAAAAAACATTTTTTTAATATATTATTTGGCATAGTACAGTGTTCAACAGTGCAGAGACAAAAATGAGCCATAGTGTGTTAATTTTCATTGTTTTTAAGATGTGTTCTGCTATTCGGGGTGGAGACAAATCCAACGAATCAATAATCATGAAAATTGGTTCAGCAGATCTCGAGTTATAAGTGTTGTAACAAATAAGAAGAAGATTTCGAACAAATAATTAGAAAAGAATATTTCCTGTACAGAATTTAAGTTTTGTTTTGAGATTAATTAAAGAATTGGTTACCAAACACGCCGTTTCTCATAATAATCTTTTTCAAGACATCGATGAAGTAATTTTCCATCTTAGCAAAGATTTTAGAAATATCTATGTTTTGTTCTTAACTTCTTAGTTTTTAAGAAATTCTGCTCTAAACTGGATATGGATAGTTCAGCTGAAATTTCCAAGGAAGCCAGATGTAAATTGGATTGATTCGATTAAGTTCCAACTCGAGTCATAGAAAACTGCTTCTTATATCCAACCATCATCTAATGTAAGGTGATTTTATCCAAATCCTCGGTTATCTATGAATATGTACATTAAAGATGGTCCTTTTTCTCTTATAAAATATGACATTTCTGTCGTTTGTTTTGTATAAGCCTCGTTTTGATTCTTCCTACGTACGTTCGTATACGCGTACGTCTCATTTCTGGTCAATATTGGCCTTCAAATTCTTTAGTGACTCGAACGTTGTGACATCAACCAATTTATTAATGACAGCCCAATTAATACTAGAATTGTGGATTGATTTTCTATTAACAGGACTTTTTGACATTGGCAGTTTGGCCACTGGTTTACGGTTGCGTTCGGAATATTAGCTGAAATGTAAACTGGTGTGAATACTGAATTTCTCAATTCTGTTGGTAGTGTTTTATTGCATGACATAAATTCTGAACATTCAAAATACTGTACATCAAAATGCTGTATGAGAAATCTTAATTTTCATAGAAAAGTACATTATCTCAAAATTTTATACATATCTTTAAAAGACTATATCTTTGAAGAATATGTTTTTGACAGCAAAAACATGAACTGAACTAGATTTCCTGAAATTAATTCGTAAAAATTTTGACAGATCAAATTAACAAAATTAAAAAAATTATTTTGATACTGAAGTATGTATACAGAATTTTGAAATACAGTGTTTTGACAGTCATTCTTGTAAAATTGTTAAACCTCAATTGGACAATGAACTGCATTGATAGAACGTCTCTCTTAATCTTCTTTCTACCACTTTTTGAATAGTCCTCTCTTTAAAAAAAAACTGACTTTACAGTAATTTAATCATTTGAATGAAAATATTTATGTAGTATGATAAATGAAAATAAAATGGTAGGATGTTAAGTCACTTAATAGTTTGCAACCTTAGAAGTAATTTTAAACTTTAACTAAAGTTACAATTAATTAAAGCTGTGTCTAAAGATTTTAAATAGGGCTTTTCAAATGTTTATGTGACTTAAATGTGACTTGACTAGGGTTGCGAGTTTATGAATTAAAAAATCATTAAGTCATAAAATAGTAGGTGACTTATGATTTAAAAAGCGTTTAATTCATAAGGTTGTTAGTGACTTATGAATTAGAAAAAATTGAATTCGTAAGCTGGGAAGTGACTTGTGAATTAAAAACTAATTAATTCATAAGACAGCTATAGTGACTTAGATGGTGACTTGTGAATTAAAAATTTTAAATCATAAGCTAATGGTTGAATTATAGGAAAGAAAATATAGATTCCACTAAATGTGATTTGGAAGTTAAAAGAAATCAAAAGCTTATACTTATCTACTACGCAGGAACCAAAAAAAACTGACTGTCCCAGTCAACTTTGCAGTCTTTTATTTAGAAATCATCTAAAGCAGTCAATTCAATTCAAATCAAAAGAATGCATTCTTTTGCAGTCTTTGAAGTCCTTGAAAAGACTTTTACATTCTTTGCATTCTTAAAGTCTTTTCGATGCATTCAATGAATTAAAGTCTTTATTGTACTTATTGTAATAAAACTTTAAAGCAGTAAAAAGTCTTTACATTGAATGCATTTAAAAGACTTTAAGACTGCAAAAAATGTAAAAGACTTTGCAAGGACTTCAAAGACTGCAAAAAGTCCAAAAAGAATGCATTCTTTTGATTTAAAGTCTTTTGATTGCTTTTAATGATTGCATTATTTAAGACTTCAAAATAGAATGGGAATGGATTTCTTAAGTTAAAAGAATGAGATGATTAATTCTATTGCATTCCCGAAGGATCAGTTAAATGAGTGGGACTTTTCAGAATAAAATCAAATAATACCTATTGCATTCTTTTACAACTCTGGTCACTAGCTAGCCTATAATTTTTTGTTTTTTAATTCATAAGTTACTTACCAGCTTATGAATTAAATTTTGTGTAATTAATAAGTCACTAGCTAGCTTAAGAATAAATTTTTATAAATTCATAAGTCACCTACTAGCTTATAAATTAATATCAAGAGTTAAGCTCTGAAGTGAATTAAGCTCTTGCAACCTTGGACTTGACCTAGAGCAAACACCAAAACAGTAAATTAAAGTGTCTTTAAGAAATTACAAAAATTACTATTATTTTCTCTTCTGTGCCATGTTTTAAATAACTTGAACGTCATTTTGTTTAATGTTCTATATTTTTATATATTTCTTGGTTTTAATTCTATTCTAATATTTCTTAAAATTTAATTCAACATTATTTAAAGTTTACTAATATAACTTTATTTATCCAACCAGAGTCTGAAATGAATTTCACGTTCAAATACCTATTCATCAAATCTAAAAATAGATGGAACCTTTTTGGTTGTGAGCGAAACAATTGCTGTGTAAATATTTATTATTATTAAAACATCTAAGAACACAAAAAAAAAAAAAACAAATCTACGTTCTTAAAATTAAAATGCCCACAGTAATGACGTATACACAACTTCCATTGTACATATTTTGAATTGTGGAATGATTGTTTGGTTTTAATTCGAAGAAGATACACATAATGAAAATCATACACCGTTAATAATGCATAAATTACCACAAGAAAATAAAATAAACTCTTCATTATCCTTGTTTGCCGCAGAAGTATACCTTTAATCATTTACAATGTGTCTGTATATGAATGTAGTCAGTCCTTCCCATGAATCCTTCAGGCTATAAATGTGAATATTAAAAACAAAATCTACCAACATTTTATAAATTAGAGATATAATTATGTATATGTATTATGTTGTAAGCACCATTCTAAAAAAAGGGATGATTATTTGAAACATGTTTCAGATATTGATTTCATTAAAAACTCCTTCTTTTTATTTTTTGTTCAATCCTCAGCAAACACACAATTCCCATTGGCTCCCTTGGAAACTTGACATTTATTTGCAGTAATTGTTATTAAACAAAAAATATTTAAAATGTGGAGAATTGTCAATGTCAAAAACAATAAACTTCAATGGAAAGCAATTTTATATTAGAGTTAATTCTCTTATTCCGTTAGAAAAATGTTAAGTTTCTGGAACTGTCAAAATTATTTATGACATCTATAGCTGTCAGAATATAGAATGCCGATGCTTAGTTGAAGATCCGCAAGTCCAGATACATATCAGGCAATTTATCGCACTATTAAACACTTTGACATCAAGTCATTTATTTGACAGAGATAATCCAGAAATTAACAAAACATCTTCATTGCAGCAGCCCCATTAATATTACAATAGAACACAAAAATGTCGATTCGGAGTCGATCAGTTAACAATATTTTGCGGTTGATTTAAGACCTTCATAAATAGCTCTAGACCAACAGAGACAAGGATTGCTATTTAATATTTATTTGACATTAAAGAAAACAATAATTTGATGAAGAATCAATTCGTTTGAAAAAAAATTTAGGGTGGAAATGATGTAGGTACGTCAAACTGTTGAAGAGTAAGGGTCCGAAGACATAACGCAATGTTAATTGACTGTTCATCAATCGATTCCTATGGCTTCTAGAGCTGGACACGAGTTGAGAAAAGATTCAGCCTCGTTACGTTCAATTGAACATAGAGTAAAAGACCGAGATGAGATCATCAGCCCTATCGAGGTATTCGTTCGGAGAATTTCCGTAACGAAAGAAAATTCCGGTCGAAACTCAGATTACTTTCGAGGTATCCGTTGCGGAACTAAATAAAATTAAACAAACAATCGCGTTCGTTTTAATATTTTACTTACAATTTTGTAGTTTAAATTTACGAATAGATTCCGCAATGATTTTTCATTGGACAACTTTTGTATAAATTCAACGTTTTGCTGTCGAAAATTGTTGCCTAATCGCATTGCACCGCTGAGCGAAGGAATGCGATGTATTTTGTCGGATAATTTATGCGAAATGCTTATTGTACCGAAAACCTCGATAGAAAATCCTCAGATTTCGAACAAATCGGAGAAAATTTTCTTCCGAACGGATCGGATACCTCGATATGGGTGCATATAAATTGTATGAAGCTGCTCCAAATAATTTAGAATAGCTTTTTGCTGTTCAATGAGATTTTTGCTATTCTAGTTCCTAGTTGGCCGACTTAATCAGGAATCTAGAAATTTTTAGAACAGTTTAGAGAAAGATTTTCTACTCTTGCTGTTTAGGTACAATAAAATTATGAAAAATGTCAAAATCATCTGTCATTATTTGATTGATTGATTTTCATTTCGTCTATGTGCTTCTTTTTTTCTTCTGTCTATCGGTATAAAATATTTAAATAAAATTTTATATTTTAAACATCTTTTATTCATTTTTAAACATGAAGAAAAGCAAAATAATTTTTTGTTTGCAATTTCAAATGTCAGATATTTGTCTTTTCTAAGGTGTCTGACGTTTATTGTTCTCTTCTATTCAGTTGTATGCTGTTTTATTCTACTCTACAGAAATTTAGCGAGACTTTAGCATGTCTCGGCATTCTTTTCAGATTAGTTGCAATATGCCAAAGTTTTAATTTCGTTCGGATTTTGACAAATGTCGACGTTATAAGGTTCCTAGAATTTAAATCCTTTCTTTCGTCAGTTATATCTCAAGAATATTTTTACTTTGGAGGTATTGACTTCATATAAATTTTGTTTTAATGATTGATTTCAGAACAGATTTCAGCAAAAGTTCCTCCAAGTTTTTTTTATATCAAAGCAATTAAAAAGTAAACAGTTTAGTTGGTCTCAAATATCTCACTAACAAATAATAAATTGACTTGATAATTTTTTTTCTTACACCAGAAAACTGCAACAAAAAAATTTATAAATGGTAAAATAATTTCAAAATACGTAAATTACATTTTTAACGTGTAGATAGATTTTCAAATAAATTGAATTCACAGTTTTTAAACAAATTTCCGAATATCTCAAAATTAGCATTAAACGAATCGAACTGACAGTTTTTTTACAAACAAATAAAAAATCTACCAAAAACTGTTTCTTACTCCAATATCTTGAAAACAAATAATAACATTGATGTCGTGTTTATTAACTTCCCATAGGGAGTTATTGTAATCGGTCCGATTTGTCAAATTGAAATTTTTGACAAATCTGGACGTTTCAAGGTTCCTAGAATCTAGATCCGTCATTTGTAGAGAGATGTCAGTGTGTGCGTGTGTACGTTCTTACGTTCGAGATACCCTTTTTCGTCCACGGTATCTCAAGAACGAGTAAAAATATCGACTCCAATTAAATTTTGATCGACAGGTTATAACTTCGAAAGATGAAGAAAGGACTTTCATAAAAATTTAGTAAGCGGTTTTTTCACTATAGCAGTTTTAAAAAAAAGTAAAAATTTTGGTTGGAAGCAAATATCTCAAAAATTGATAGTGCCATTGACTTCAAATTAATTTTATTGTATACATTGTAATGTGATACAGATTTGATATAAATTTTGAAAATTTTCAAATTACCGTTATTTTTTAAGAATTGAAAAACTAAAAAAAAATTTTGGTGCGAAAATATACAATAAAGGAAAAATGATATTTTCTTCAAAACTATTTTCTATTATGTGAAACGATGTTTTTTACATCTGGTGAAAGTTTTAAAAAAATTCAATTGACAGTTTTTTTACAAAAAAGTAAAAAAAATTAACCAAAAGTTGGTAAAAATTGTTTTTTGACTTGAATATCTCGATAAAAGTTGGTAAAAATTGTTTTTTGACTTGAATATCTCGATAATGAGGACCGATATTGACTTCAAACTTATTTATGTTTATACAAAATACAATTATTAATATATGCTACAATTTTGACAAATATCGAATTGATAAATAAACTTAATCAAAAATTTACCAAAAAATGTCAAAAGTAGCTTTCTTGACTTGAATATGTCCAAAATGGTCAATCATTTTAACTTCGAATCTATTTCATTTTTTGCGTAATAGAACTTTGAACATATGGTACTTTTTTGACAAATATCAAATTGGTAGTTTTTTTTTACGAAAAATAAAAAACCAAAACTGAAATTTACCGAAGTGTCAAAAATTGTTTTTCTGCTTAAATATCATCCCAACAAGCAATGCTATTGACTTCAAATGTATTTTATTTTTAACATAATGCATTTGTCAATATCTAAAAAATGATAAAATATTGACGAATATCAAATTGACATTTCTTACAACAAATACAAAACTACAAAAAGTTAAGAAAAATTAGTAAATATTGTTTTTCCGCTTAAACATCTCTGACAATTTTTTTGTTAGTAAAATTGTTAACAATCAGCATCAAAAGTAAATCGATTAATATCAGAAACGCCAAGTTTTCAAATTATGCAGCCTCTTTTTTTATTTTTCATATTTGACGATTTTAAAAATCTGGTAACATTTAAAAAAAAGTCGTTTCTTCAAATCAAAAATAAGCCGAAAACAAGCAAATAAACAAAATTTTCCAATTTTGATTTAATTTAATTATTTAAACTTTTTATGATTTATTTTAACTCAAAACTTTCACTAAATACCAAGGACAGTTATTAGTGTGGGCTGTATTCAGCCTCTTTTTCCATTCAATTACACTCATCACGGAGACATACATACATATACGATACTGTCCTTCACTTCACTTCACTTCACTTCATGTGAGAACTCAAAATAAATAATTCTCTTTGACGTTTCCTTGAATCGTGTCTTCAAAAGTTAGCACTTTGTTGTAAATTTTGACACCGGCTAACTTCTTCTAAAGTTCTTATGCCAAAGTATTTCGTTTTGTTTTCATTTTTACACCTACATTTACATTTGATGTTAGTTTTGGGAAGACTTGAGGATGGTGCAGAAGTAAGAGCTACCTTAATAGATTTCTGTGAACCATAACAGGAAATGGACAAAAATATATATGGATGTATAAATATTGTATAGGTAGGTACATATACATTTAGTGGAATGAAGCACAACCTTTTTCACAAGTCCTAAATAAACACTGGACAGACAAGAAAACAATTCGCTTTTAATTGGAAAAAAGGAATTCATCATCATCAGCAGCATCGTCCTCATCTCAACATACACACATACAAACATACATACATAAATATATTTTTTTAGTTCTGGACTGTGATCCTGTGGTATATATTGACTATAACTACCTACTTCCATGCCACTGTACCGCTATACTCGCCTTACCGAAAAGCCACCCACCCTAACGACGACGACGACCCTGGCCAACTTCACTCAATTGACGCTCGAACATTTTCGTGAATGGATGATGATGAGAATAAAGTGTTTATAGGGATTTTGAGAAGGATGGGGATGGTGGAGGGTTTGGGATTGTTTTGATTTCATCATAACCAAGTGCTTGGAGAGATAGAATAGATATAACAATCATGTGGACCCTTAGGGGCTTGTGCGATGTATATGAAGTGGACACGGACGTTCGGACGTCGTTGGACAACAAGCACATCTTTGTAAAACAAATCCAAGATATGGCCTGGCCATATGGACAGACGTTCCGTTCCGGTC
Organism: Scaeva pyrastri; assembly: GCA_905146935.1. Lineage (NCBI taxonomy): Eukaryota > Metazoa > Arthropoda > Insecta > Diptera > Syrphidae > Scaeva > Scaeva pyrastri. Next base: position 72,628,513 of record LR989927.1, read on the forward strand.
TGGTTTCTTTGGTATATTCTTTTGGAATAACAAACCTGCGAATGTGGGGAAAAAGTTACTGTAGTTTGAGTTCCAATATCTTTCAGGAGATATAGACAAGAGACGTGAGTGAGATATAAGGTGCATTATCTGAGTTTTAGTTGAAGCATCAAAATGTATAACACATCATTGTAAAATGAAGTTTATATACCACCAAAAACATACATACATTCACAAAAATTGAACCAAGTTCTCTGATATAAAAAAACTGTCTTGAAAAGTAATGTGGTCTTAAAATGCCTTAGGTTTTACCTTTTTCTAAGGTGAAGTGTAAATATAATTTGAGAAGAGGGAATTCAAAACAACTCAACATATTTACGAAGAGTTTTTAAATACAATGATTAATTCGGTGTAGGTATATCATAAGACTACATTCCTTTCAATGTTCGAAAGGTTTTGAAAATAAGGAAATTCTATTTGTTACATTTTTTGTTTTTGGAGGATTTGCCCCTTTTAGGATAAATTTTAGTGTTAAATTTTTTCTTGGTTGATTGAAACATGACCTTCATTAGAATGAAATTTAAAGTTTCTTTACGATATCGCGAGAGCAAAGTTTTAAATAATTGACTACTTTAGCAAATATTGTGAATTGAAAGTAAATGAATGCAATCTTTTGTGAATGCAATCGTTATAAATTAAATAAAGAGAGAGTGAGACTAAAATAACTTCACTCAGCATCACTTGACATATGTACTTACCAGTGGCGAGGCGTCCATATAAGTCGATTATTTCCGACTTACCTTTTGAAAATTAGATCCTTAACAATTTAAGCTTCTGGCGACATGAATATAATTTAATCCCACACCTGCACACGCTGTCAACAATACTTTAACAACTTTGCTTTCAATATTACTCTATACACAATGTATACACATGTTTGCTTTTCAACTTACTCCTTAACAAACACAAAACTATACCAGCAACAAAATAACCCTAAATATGTCGGGTTACGAAACATATCCCTCAATAGAACAAATCTGTTTTCCTCCTCTTCTTTCATATACTGTTCACTGTGTTTGACACCTCTCTGTTTAATACACGCTTTCTTATGGGACAAAATAACCCGGTTTTCATCGACTTATTTTTTGGTGAATTTGTGTGTATCCCAACCCAACCCCATGCTTTTGACCTGACTCAAGCACTCAAGAGTCTAGCTGATGAATCATGTGTGTTGCGCAATGCGCAGTGCGCATGTCAATGTTGCTTGAGGTCGTGGTGGGTTTCATAGAAACAAAAATAACTCGGTTTCCTTCGACTTATTTAAAAAATGTGTGTCTGTGCATCTCCCAATCACTGCGCTTATGAATCAACATGTATCAGGCAGGTTGACGTTGAAGATGTTTCTGCAATAAAATAACTCGCTTCTTTCCGACTTATTTTATGAATGTATCCACTGGAGTGGATCCTATATCTCAAAGGTAAGGTTGAAAGTTCATTTCCCAGTAGCTTGAATATTAGCTTTAATTTATTTTTGGCAGAAAGTCCAGAAAACAACTGCAACTTTCATAAAGTCGAACATTTGGCCCTAATATATGTGGAAGTTGCAATAGGATTATACTTATTTAAAAATTCAAATTATAAGCAGAACGCAGTGCAACACTCGGTGTGAAATTGAATATTGAAAATTTAGTTTTGAAAGCTTGAAACTTAAAGTGTTAAATGTTTTTCGTTAGAAAACTTTAGTAATTTGATTAATTTATATTTATAATATAAGACTTTATGTTAACTAAAATGAATAGGTAGCTTTCAACATTATAAATATAAGAAAAATCTTTTAAATTTCAATTTAAAACTCTTATAACTATTTGATATTCCTTTAGAGTTGCAAGCTAATATCATTACGGAATATAATGTATATTTATTATAATTTTGATTTAAAAGAGTAATTCTTATGTGTTGGTTTACAGTCTACTGCCTATATTTCAGCCATTTAGTCTAATTTATTGTATCACAATATATTGATATCTATATTATATAACTATATTTTTATTTGGAACTTCAGTTGGAATAGTTGGAACTTTTTAAGATTCATACAGATTGATACGCAGATACACATTACACGAAATTATTTCTAGTAATCTTTTGGAATTTAATATTTTGGTGACCAATTTTTCTCCGACTTACCTTTTGAAATTATTCACGCCTCGCCACTGGTACTTACTTAGAGATTGTAATCAGTCTCTTGCAATCATTTGACTTCATTTCGGTTTGAATAATATGTTACACATTCAAGAACAACTTCTGGTAACACTAAGTCAATTGAAGCTTTGAATGATTGTATTTTTCACAAACCTTATGCATTGAATAAAAGAGTATAAAATAGAAAACTTTTCCTAATTCGTGTTAATTTGAGCTCACAAAGTGATATATTTCGTAGCTGCTTACAAAAATTCATAACATTTATGGGCAAATAAAACTTTCATTTTTGCATAATATGGAAAAGTAAAAGTTAACAAAAGGTTTTTATTTTTAAATTGACAACTAAATTGCAAGCGGCTCAATGGTCTAGGGGTATGATTCTCGCTTTGGGTGCGAGAGGTCCCGGGTTCAAATCCCGGTTGAGCCCATTTCTTTTTTTTCCAATTTTTTGTTTATTATTAATTATAAATTATGTATTTATATTATTGTAAACAGTTGAACTAATCATATGAAGTCTTATGCAGCAATAAGAAACTGTAGCACGCCTTATAAGCAGATTCACAAATTGAAAATTTCACGAGAGCTTTTTTTTTAAATTATAAATTCTTGGGGTTACGATATTTAATAAATTGGAGAAAAGAATTGCAATGAAATAAATCTACTAGAAAATGGATTTTAATTTTAGCTGCAGCAACAAATTTCACATATCAAAGTTAACTATAAAATTTCAATTTTGTACTTGGATTTATAAAATAGAGCCATTGGGAAATTGTTTTTTTTTCAAAAAATGGGATAAATTTCGCTTCTAAATGTAATAATCATACTTGGAAAATTTAAAGGAATATTCGGAATTAATAATTGTGGCAAATTATTTGGAGAGACAAAATTAGACATTTCATCAAAGTCTTTAAATTTTTGTTTCGATGTCTATATATAAAAAAAAGTCGTGTAGGTTACACTATTTAAAACTCAAATTCGGCTGAACCGATTTGGCTGAAATTTGCATAGAGATAGACTATAGTCTGGAATAGTCTATAGGCTACTTTTATCCCGGTAAAATTTATTTTATTTGGATTAATAAATTGACAAAGTTTTACATAAATTTTAAGCAATCTGCGGTTATTGTTTTACATTTAACACAACGAACAGAGGGCTACAACAACTAGGACAAAAACTTCGGTTGCCCTGTCGCTTGATCCACTTTTTAAAAAGTTCTCCAAGTACACCGAGTCGTCTAGAAACTATGAAAAATATTGCATGGAAATCGAAATTGAATAAGAAATAACAATATTTTTTCCATAGTTTCAGTTTCTGCATTAAATTGGGACAAAACGAAGTTTGCCGGGGCCTCTAGTTTATTATAAAATTTTCTAAATTATTTAATTCGAGTCAATATTTCCACTATTCTTCCCAGACTATTATATTTATTTACTAAACTAACTCCCCTTCAACTTCTTTCATGATAAAAGTTGCACGTTTATTTTTCTATTATGTTCAATCAGCAAAACGCAAAATACAAAAGTTCAACGAATTCAAATAACCTTAAAAACACAAAAATAAAATCATGTTTACACAATAAACAACTTTGCTTTGTGATGCATATACTATACATACATACATACAATCCTACATAAATACACACAGAAATGAGTATTTATTTAAATATTTAACTCTAAACTTTATTTAATTTATAAACAAAATCTCCACAAGATCTCAACCATAAGTTTGTTATGGGAAAAAAATTTTGTTAGTCATTTCCATTGAAATAAGACCATTGAAACCATACTCGCTTTAAAGCGTTTGGTTATGACAATTAATCATTTAAACAATACATTTACATACATAGATATGTACATACACACAATTATGTATTTCATAACACTTTATGTTCAAAAGTATATTCGTTTTAAGTTTAAAATTTGTTTGATTAAGTGGAGAACTCAGGAAATCTTAAGTTTTAATGACTATTTCGTGTTACCATTAAAATGGTACAAACCATTAAAATGGTAAAATATTCTTGCAAGTTATATTATAGTCAAAATTCAAATTGTTTCGTTAATATGCTGATGTAACTTCAAAACTCAGTCGCTAAAAATATCATACATATTATGTACATGTTGTGCCACTATAGACACTAGATTAGGAGAAAACCGTAAATACCTGAAATTTAACTCGTAGCTTTTTATCGAGAAAACTTAATTTGACTATGATGGTGTCCATATATGTATTTGAAACAATGTAAGAATATAAAAGTTGCTAGCTGAGAAAATGTCAGCGTTTTTTGATAGATATGTAAATACCGTGAGATTCCGTTTTAAAAAGCAAAGTGTTCCATTTTTCATGCTTAGTTTTGGTACTTGATCCTTTTTTTCTTGCCTAATTCCAATTATTTCCTTTTTTCTTTATACATTTTCTAGCAATAAACCTTTACTGGGCCAGTAAAAATAAGGAAAAAACGTTTCTTGAAAATTGAATTTAAAAAAGTACGCATACGCCCAAGTGTACCATTCTTTTATTATTATCCTTACAGTAGTTTTTCCTCCTAAACATGTATTTGGATGACTACTGTTTGTGAAACTAAATGGAAATGAAACACAAGCTAACTGTTCTTCGTGGTCAATGGCAAAAAACGAAATTTTGAAAACAAAACGTCTAAGAAATTCTAAATCGTATATAAGAATGAAATTTCAAAGAAATTGCTAAAATATTGCACTCTTTAGACACATTCAATTAAAAAAATTGAAACATACAATTTTGTATTCTTTTTTTTTTACTAATTAAGAAACTTTACTTTGGTTTCTTGTTTGTCAATAGATGGCTCCAGCAGTAAGTGATGACCGATTATGAAATTTCCAAAACTTCATGAATCATATTTAGGTGTCAAATAATCGTTATTTGAGGAAAGCGTTATTTACGCTTTGCAAAATTCACGACCATTTACCCTTAATGGACATCAGGCGTTTTTCTGTTTTAGCTCTCAGCAGAGCCTGATCACGTCAAGAAAGCTTTGAACAGAGTTTTATCTAAGCTCTTGATGTATTTCTGAAAAACACTGAAGTACTGAACTGTCAAAAGCAGTTTATCTCTGTCGTACCACACACGAAAAATGGGTAAGCCACACTCACCTTTATAATCCATCAGCTCGGTCATTTCATTCAGATGTCAAAGAGCGCGCTCCGAGCTAGCTCCGATTGAAAAAAGAAGCACAACCTGAGCACTCCGATGTATCTGAGCTTAAAAAGAAACACTAATCTTTTTGACAGTTCGGTTCCTTCTTCTGAGTATAAAAAGTAAATCGCCTATTGATCGATTAACAACAGTGTGAAATGCAAGATGAGTTTTTTTTTGCAGACATAAGGAGTTACCCTTTTCCAAGCCACTGCATGCGTTGGTAATAATTCAAATGAAATGTTCAAGGTACTACAAACTTTTGAAATATTGCAACTCTACATTTTTAAGGTGGCGCTATGGAACTCATCCAACAATGTCTGCATCTTACTCACGTCAGTAGAAAGATGTGTTCAGTTGTTGCGAACTCCGAGTGGGGTTAGACGTTGGGCATTTATCCCCATGGCTAAGTCTACTTCTCTGTACACCCCCTACAGATCGTTGTTCCATCTTCTTCCCTACCTTTGCAATCTATGCATACGGGACCGTGGATCACTCAAAGAACTTTTCTCTCGAAACAGCCTAAGGTTTCCTCCCCTTTTTGTAATAATGGCTTGACTCCTATATAATTGGATTGTAGACATTGAAATCCCTAACTTCATATACTGTTGACTAAACAATGAGCTCCTCAGTCCTCACTCTTTATTAAAATACATTTATATTCAATTCAAATAATGGGCATATTGGTACTATAAAATTGAAATATTTGAACAAGAAAAATTGACACAGTCGGGTATCTACTTTAATTAATTTATTTTCTGTTGGAAATTCCCCCAATGATGAAGGAGTTTAAGAGAACCTATCACTATTAAATTTAATTGGCTAACAATTATTCAAGTTTTTCAAAATCTCGTATCTCGAAGTCCTTGAAGTAAGTTAACAGATTTTGGTGGAAGCCTGCGATATCGCAAGTAACCATTCATATCCAGATCTGATGACCATGAGTATGCATCAGTAACTAGTTTTCCATCGAAATAAAAGGGCTTATTCTTGCAGTCAAATTATTATGCAAGAAATTGTTGGTTCCCTTAAAAAAACTAAAATAAACTCTTTCATCCAAAGCAGTGCCCAGTACGCATCAAAAAAAAACAAAAAATTATCTTTTTTTGTTTTCAGTCCGAAATGAATCATCATTTGTACCAACCGCAACCGTGCTGCTGACCACGAACGGACAACCGTGTCTCTGCTGCTGCTGGTGCTGGTGGCATCGACCGAAAACGAACGCCAACTTTTATTGTTTCAAAAAAAAAATGTTAACTCTCAAATGAAAGCGAAAGCAATCCACCAGCGACTACTATGAAATGAGTTCGAGTGTGTGAATTAAAATTGGGGTAACCTTGAAAACCTTGAATATTTTTACGGCTTATGGGCATCTACCAAGTTAATTAACAGCAATTTGTGAATCATAGAATTGGACATAAATAAAATTTCAAAATAGTGAATTAGTGTATATGAAATAAAAACGATACCAAGATGTTTATAAGTTGATGATTTTTAGATTATTGCTTCTTTTCTTAAATTAGTTAACCGTGTTTAAAGTTGGACAGATTAAAAATGAGCTGCTTTAGCATTTTTCATTTTTATTTCACAATTCACCGTTTTATGATGTTTTTTTTTCCAATAAGGGTAGTTCCACCTGAAATGAAGTAAAAGAAGCCATTTCTGATTTCTGATGTGTAAATAACGCACGTTTGTAATTTGTCACTCAAAATGTCAAAATTGAATCTAAGTGATTTCATGGATTGTGTTCATGTAGTGAGCCGTCGGCAATGCAGATTGTTAGAATAGCCAAACCAAATGCATCAAAAACTGAACGTCATCAATTAATTCATCAACGTTGCTTTTGACGTCTACCATAAACTGCTGAATCAATTGGATTGTCATCGTCTTTTATGAACCGCCACTGTCACCGCTTGTCGGTCGTGAAATCGGTGTAAGTTTTAAAACAAGCAACACTACGAACATTCAATGACTGACCAAAATGGGTGTACAAAATGAAGACCGAGTTGCAGCCACAAAAATTACTGTCAATTGAATGAATCATTGAATGAATCAAAAGGTACGGTAGTGTTCAAGAAAATTCTTTGGATTTACTACGCCGATCGAGGAATAAACTTCAATAAATTTTTACAATAAAGGTTCCTAAGATACTCTGGATTTCAAAAATCAAGAACCGTAATCACTTCCCGATTGCCATCATTGACAGTAACGTGATGATCGATAATGCAAATCAAACAATCAGTTTTTGTTAGTCTACATACTATGGTTTATATTTTATGTCAGTTACTATTTACAATACCTATGTACTCGTATATTCACAAATGTACATGAAATACTATCACAAATCATTCTCTTATTTTTTTTTAGCCAAAGAATCCACCTTGTCCTCCATAACCGCCGCCGCCATATCCCCCACCATAGCCTCCCCCATATGAAGCACCATATGATCCTCCATAATGTCCGCTTACATGTCCATTATAGCCTCCTCCGAAACCATTACCAAAGCCTCCACCAAAACTCGGCCGTGGTCTATAGTAGCCACCCCCATAGCCTGGTCCAAAACCATTTCCGCCGTAACCACCATACCCACCACCACCACCACCACCTCCAAATCCACCACCATATCCACCACCATATCCTCCACCATAGCCTCCACCATATCCACCACCATAACCTCCGCCATATCCTCCACCATAACCTCCGCCATATCCACCACCATATCCACCGCCACCGTATCCTGCACCAAACGAACTTCCTAATCCAAGTGTAGATCCCAAGGCTCCTTCCAATAATCCAAATGTCCTGGCCTGGGGCTTTTCATCTGATGCCATAACATTGGAGAAAACGCACAGCGCAACTAATAAAATCTACAAGAAAATTGTAATTTGTAAGTCTCCACAAAACTGTCAAAGTAAATGTTAACTTTAATATGCAACTCACAGAGGCACGCATCTTTCTTCAGCAAAAACAAAGTATGTATTCTAGATCTTAAAGTTCTTCAATCACGTCTTGAGCAACACTAAGTTAATGCGACTTCCGTGGCAAAGCTATATATACGCGTCTTCGAGTTTGTATCTTCATCTGATCTGCGGAAATGGTCAAGAGAATTTTTTTTGTGGAGATATAATTTTGCTCTCAAGAACTTGTATTGTTGTCCATTACAGCTGCTTCACTTGATTTAACTAGGTATAACTTCTTACCTACACTACACTATTCCACTTTATAAGCAGTACCGCCAAGCCTTGCCTGTGTAGTGAGAATAACGATGATGTCGGTATAGACTTTGTTGATGACGTCATTCTGTAGGTCCGTGCGCCCGTCCGTCGTCGTCGTCGTCGTCGTCGATCTCCGTATACGAGTATGTACTCACTCACTAAAGTTGGTATTTTCTGGGGTTTTATCGAGGGTCAACTGAACAAAAAGAAAAAAAAACAAAAAAGGTAAATACTCGTACTTACTTATTTACACTACGCATCACTGCTGATTATGATGGCAATAATAATTAGCTGGTTTAAAATGTGATAACACGTTAAGGTTATTCCACAAATAGTTGAGAGTAAAAAAAAAAAATGTTCAGGTATCCATTTTCTATAAGGTGGTGACAACGTATAAGGAAACGAAAGAAAAACAATTTTGAACCATCAATTTCGATAACTTTAAGGGTCTAAAACGTCTAAGGTCACTGACACTAACAACATTTTAGAGAACTGATAAATAAAGTCGAACATCGTAGAAACACTGAATCTTAACAACTAAGGCTATCAGATGATACAATACAAGACATAAATACAAAGATTGACAGTGAGAAGAAAGAGCAGAAAGCAAGATGGCCCCCTACATATGTTTTCATAAATGTCCTTATACTAAGAACTGCATTATCCATGTTCATAAATGTCATTCTATCATCTTTCAACTAACTGATCGCTGGATGTTTTCAAATCATTATAAAACTAAGCCGAATTCATGATTTTCACTTTTGAGAGACTGGGAGTTAAATAAATATATCGTAAAAAAAACCGCAGTGAAAATTTCAGATATCACATATGTCAGTTCAAGAGACACGTTTAGTTCTGAATAGGATTGGAACTGTCAAAATTGTGTTTCTCTTTTTGCTTAATATTTCCAAAGTTTTTTTTTATTGATATCGTGGTTAACAATCTCGGAAGAAGAAATCCAACTGCTCTGAGTGAAAACTAAGCACAACAAATGTCAGATAAGTATGACAGACGGAATATGAATACAAAATGTCAAAACCATCAAAATGGCGGATGAAGGTGGATGCTCTTACTATAAAACCGATTGTTTAGAGTAGATTTTATTCAGACCTTGACTCGGGGTTCAAAGCTCTGTGAACATAAACCAGAAGGTGAAATACCAGTAGACAATAGTTTGATTGTGTTAGTGTATTTAAGTGATTGGAATTCAAATTCAGAAGTATTATGAAGAAAAACTGAGAAAATCAATTGACAATAATCAATCAAAATTTATCCAGTCTTTTACATCCACTTAAAACAGGCGCCTAGTTTTGATACAGACTTGAATTTCCTAAGATTTTTGATCTGATAAATTAGAATACTCATAAAGGCTATTGATAACTGTCACAAACAAAATTTCGAAAAAATTTGACACATGACTTCGAATAGCTTAATAAGTGTTACCAAATGCTTTTTTTCAAATTGAAGCAAACTTTTTGATGACATGTCATGAAAACCATTACTTTGACAATTAGATTGAGTGGAATCACATTTAACATAACATATAAAAAAGCCAAAAGCTCGACAACGAAAAATTCTGTCAACTAAACTGTCAATTATGCCGAAATTCATGAATTACAAAATTTAGAAAAATTTTTCATCACAAGATCATCTCCAGTTGTGAATCCTATTGTTAAAAGCTTGAGCAGAATATGCGTTTATTGTCAAACGAAGATCCTTAGGTGCTTAAGGTATTGGTACACCACTTTACCGACGAAAAAAAAACTAAATGCTGTGGTTTACGCATTAGTGGTGTTATCGGCCTTTTTTGTGAATTAAGATTTAGGGTAGTAGTATTTAAAAAGTTCTCAGGTATATTTTCTTGATAATACCTACTACGAATGAATTTGTTTGAGTTAAAATATCAAGTGTTTCTATATCAACAAAAAATTATTTATTACTTATAATGAAACAAAAATAACACAATCAGTACTCTCTCGGTAAAAATATCACAAAAGATGATTCACATGATGACTGCCGAGGCCGACAAATCCATGGACTTCACTATGCTCACCATCATAATGACCATAAACTCCTTCATCTGGTATTGCATGCAAATTGTTATTCAAAAGTCCCTCATTGAAAGAAAGTCCGCTACCATAATGAGTCCCACCAGAGTATCCTCCACCATGAATACCCCCCGCATAAATTCCAGATCCACCGATACCATGTCCATGAATACCTCCGCCATATGTATGAATATGGACAATAGGATAATGTCCTCCATAATGATATCCAATCGCTGAGTCATGATGATTATGATGATGATGATGTTGATGATAGCCTTCAAAGTCAGTTGCATCGTCTAAATAATGTCCATGATGATCCTCTTTCCGGTGTTTGTCATGGTGATGGTGTTGTTTTTTGAAGAAATCAAAAGTACGCCGTTCGGCTTTAACTTCCATTTGAGCCAAAATGGCTGTCATTGATATTAGGAGGACAATTGTTAATAACATCTGCGGGGAAAGTAAAATACAGAGTTAGATTGAATCCTGTCAATTCGAATTTTGATTTATATCAATTACCCAAAGATTCATGATGTATTCGAAGTGAATTATGGATTCGACTCGATTGAGTCGATACTTGTGACAATTTAAAATGTCAAACTGTTTTATCTATTTATGTGAATTGATGAAGAGTTACTATCCGTTACAATTATTCATCCATTTAATAATTGTAACATCTTTTTTTCTGTCATTAGGAAACTATATGTACTTTTAGATTTAACGCTGGTAAAACAAAAAAAAAACTTGTCAAAAAGAGTTCAACAACATTTCGATGACTTGGCCATGATGCTTGATGGTTGGCTGCATCTGGACAAAAGGTGGGAAGTCATTTATATAGTTCGTTTATTTCCAAAGCTATGAGCAGTAAATTTCCTAAGAAATATCTGAAATACCAGCTTAATTATAATGACAAGAGATTTTATTAGATTTGACGAAAAGTATAGGGGAACAATCTTTTGGATGATGTCGGTCGGCTTCATTTTTGTGTGTTTTGTGTTGGAAAGATTTTATTGTATTTTATAACATAACATGACACAACCTTGAGGTTTTTCTTTATTAAATAAAACATTAACAAATAAAAATAATCACGCAAGAGATTTTATATTGAGAAGAATGTAGTATTGCATATAACATCGAATTAATGATCTGATAAAAACCATATTTTGTTCGTGCATCTTAGGAAACTGATCGAGGTGGTGTTAGGTTAGCTTAGGTTACGGTGGCTGGTAGAAAAAAGGCCAGCCCACTTAGACCATCAATGGTCCATTGTGATACTGATACCACATGGATCGTAGGATCCTCCTACTTGTTGAACCATTTGGAGCTAACAATAAAGCGGTTGAAACTGTGAAAGTCTGTGTTAATTAGATCACTGCACTGGGATCATTGTTGTAGAAGTCTCCGAGGTGTGTTCTAAGTTTTTGTGCAAGTGCAGGACAATGGCAAAGAAGATGAGGAACTGAGTCTTCTTCTTCCTCGTTCATACAGCTTCTACAGAAATCGTTTGCTAAGCTCCAAGTCACAAGACATGTTTGCCTATTAAACAGTGACCAGTAAGGACACCTAAAACGGAGCTAATGGGCCGTCTACCTATCGAGATGAGTTGCTTTGAGCGTTTAGCATCAAGCTTTGGCCAAATTGATTTTGTTGCTAGACAGGTGAGTGAATTAGACCACTTGTGATGGTATATTGCTTTAGCATCATGCTTTGCAATTACCTGGAATGTCTCTATGGCCTGGCCGGCACCCAGATTAGGTGAATATTGAATTAATCGGCCACCACCACCAGAGATAATCTACAATTTTGGGCTACTTTTGAATTAGTGGAGACTGATTCTAAGGATTTTATAGCCGAGAAGATGCGTATATCAGTTGACGATATCACGTTTTTCTTGAGCCAAGATAGGACTTCTTTGATGGCAAGAAGTTCTGCCTGGAACACACTACAGTGTTTGGGTAAACGAAAGGAGAGACTTAAGTTCAGTCTGTCGGAGCATACGCCGCCACTAACTCCCTCATCTGTTTTGGATCCATCCGTGTAGAAGTCGATAGTTTCTGCAGTCCATGGCGTTACAGGTAAGTGATCTGAATGAGTTCAGAATTTTGAAGTGGCCAATGAAATTATTATTCCACGGTGAAGAGGCTTTGAGCCGGGAGGTGGTGTTACTCAGAAATAAAACGAACAGCACGGGATCAAGTGAATTACAAACTCCAAATTACAAATTCATAAATTGTCACTCCAACATGTTGAGAAAGTTTTTGTTGTTGCACTTTTCAATCATTAAAACTACCAAGTTTTCTTTCGTATGCGTACCTATTACCGCTCTACCGACTTTCTTCATTCTATAAGTGTTATAATTATAACAATTGTAGGAAAATGGTGTTGATGACACGCCATCTGTGTGACAAATTATAGCGTTTTATTTAGTTTCTTTGTATATACAATCTGTACACATACGTTAAGTCATTCTTATCTTGAAAGTAAAGGGTTTGAGTAGACGTCAGTTTTGAAGTTGTAATTTTTTGACATTTGACAAGTGCCATTAATAAAAATAGAATGATACAAGCTTCCGCAACGCATTGGAATTATTAAAATTTTGTCCTTGAAATTTATGAAAATGATCCGGAATTTCATCGAACAATCATCTTGACTGATGAGGCTTATTTCCACCATGGTGGCTACGGGGTCATTGGACCTTATTTTTTGGGCTATCGATAGATGATTAATGATTTTTAATGGCCGATCTTTTACGGGAAAAGTTTCCGATCACAATTGGCCACCGAGATCTTGTGAATACACACCTTGCGACTTCTTCCTTTAGGGCTACGTGAAAGATAAGGTCTACGCCAACAGCCCAGCGTCGATTCAAGACCTTAAAGATGGAATTCGTGAAGCTATTGAGGGCATACTCGTACAGTAGCCACTTTGCGATTTAGTGATGGAAAATTTCATGAAATAGTAGTCAAGGCGACCAATTGACCGATTTTGAGTTCCATTATTAATGGCATACCTTCCTCTTTGCATTGAAATAAACATCCGTTCATTTATTTCAAATTCTTTGAATATCAAAATAACACCTCTTATTGGAAAATCCTGTATTATCATTTTACGAGAGTTGGAGCCATTTTATTTGATATATCAATTGGAATAAAATAGTTGGATACCACGCCCTCTACATCAAAAAATGAAAACTGTATCTCACGCACCATGGGCTACAATATTCAAATTTAGTCAGGTTCATGTCCAAATACCATCAGTGTAAGTGGTTCAAAAATCAACGCTTGCAATTTAGGAATTTGAAAACAATGTTGGCAATTCATTTTAATTGACTTTCATATACATATGTATTTATATTATGACGTTTGCAAAATTATTTAACATTTTAGGCCTTGTTGCTATGCTGCAAGATATTAAGTTATATTTATAATATCTATGTATGAAAATATATTAAGAACTGCATTATCTATGTTCATCAAGCTAGGTTTTGGATTGATCTTGCTCAATCAAATGTCATTTCAAAATTGGCATCATCGCTGAGTTTGTGCGCGACATAATTTTTAAGTTGACTGTTAAAAAAGTTTATAATGTTAGTTTGAAGTTACCGGCGTGTTTTAAATAAGTTACGATTGAACAAACAACGATTTATCAAACCAGGATTACAAATTGTTGTTTAATGTTTAAAAAAATAACTTATACCTCGATACTAAAATTTTCAACACTCTTTTTCAGCGATAACAATTTTCACCTACTATCTAACTCATGATAAGGTTGCCAATGTCAAATTCCAAGATATCATAAGACTAATGTAAAAAAAAACAACACAGAATCGACTCTCCTGAAAATTAGCAAATATTGACTTAATTTTTTGTGGCGACGCGCATTCTTTTGAACAACAAAAAAAAGCTCTATTAATACTCCTTTTTTCAAGAGAAGAAGCCCCAAAAAGTTATTTAATTAAAACGTTTGTACCTTCATTCTTAGAAGTTCGAAGAATTCTTAACATGCCTTACTATTTTCACAAAATTGATCAACAGCCAATTTATGTAGATAAGGAAAGACTTATAAATTTAAATAATTTTGTTAACAATAATACAAAAATTATTATTATCACTCGAAATATTCACCATATGGTAGATCTTAAATCTGAACAGCCATCACAATCACACTTCATTAACAATTATTACAATTGATAGATAACTACAATACCGACACATAAACCTCAAAGCTAAATGACAACTGTAATTAGGGGGTCGGCATGTTAAACATTTCAGTATTTTGAAAAACAAAAATCTTCAAAAATATAAATAAGTTTTTTGGTTTTCTAAATTGCATAAAACATCAACTCTTGAGTAAAAGCAATTGAATTCCTCCTTATAATTCCTCCAAAATTTAATCAAATATTATACACAAAGAAAACTCGGTATTTCAATTAAACTTTTGTGCACGAGCTGGTATTTGAAACTTTTAAAAATTTCACAAAAAATTCCAAGCAAGTCACAAAAACTCATCGCAAACTTTGAACCCTTTTAGTTTATGTAAACTTTATTTTTTAATTTATCACAATATATAAAAGTAAGTTGAATTGGAAAAGAAAACACCAACACAATACAATATTTTATTATGTTTTATTTTAAATAAAAATGTTACACATCAATAGGTAAATTTACACATTGAACTGAAAAAATAATATGTGAAGAATATCTGTACTATTAATTATGCACTGCATTTTGTTACAGGTATAGATTTTGGTTTTAAGTTTATGAATGAATGAAAACTATGATCATAATAATAATGCACTATCACATAACCAAATGGCTTTTTTTATCACTTAACTTAAATTTTTTCATCATTCGACAATAAAAAAAATTATCTCCCAAATAATCCTCCAACTCCACCAAATCCACCAATTCCACCAAATCCACCTCCACCAAAGCCACCGCCGCCATAGCTACTATAACTGTGATGTTCTACATGATGATGTCCGAATTTTCCGCCGAAACCCTTAACACCACCTCCAAAGCCACCTAGTTTTCCCTTTTTAAATAAGAGTCCTCTGGCTTGACGATGATGTAAGTTCTTTCCATCGACGAGTGACAAACCCACCAAAGTCAGGATAAAAACAACAGCGTATTTCTAAGAACGAATAAAAAAACAAACAACATTTTAAATCATTTTTTTTTTTTTCACTGCCAAAAATGGTTGAAAGCACACAAACTCACGATAAAATTCATAATCGATCAAATTCAATCGGCGCGTCTCTATGGATTCACGTAAATCAGTTAACTGGATTCAAAAGTCCAAATTTGCCTTATATCTTGGTCTTTTGCAATAAGCAATCGAAGGTTGTGAGGGCCTTGTATGTTAACCTGGTCAATATGAGAGATCTTTCTTTTTGTCTTCTTGTTTTTTGGAATTTCCCTCCTCTCAATCATTGAATGAAAAAGATAAAAAAAAAAATGAAATTTCAACAATAGTCAAAGAAGAGAAGTTACAAAAGTAATAAATTTAAAAAAAAAACGTTTCTCAATTAATTAATTCAACCGTTAAGTCGATAATTTTTTAATTTATTATAAAAAATTTTACAAACTGAAGAGTATTTCAGAAATTTCATTGATGTTTGTTGAAGTTACTTAATTTTCAGCGGCATAAGCGTCTGCAGAAATTTCCAAAGAGGGGGTCGGTGAAACTATTTTTTTCGCACCGACAACTCTAATAGTAATTTAATGAATTAATTTACGTTAAAGTTGTCAAATATAACAAACACTAATGCAACCCTAAATGTGAGTTGCTGTTTGTCGTTTAGTTTCGTTCAGTTTTCTATCTAAACGAAAATTGAGTAGTTAAGCTGACATTTGTCGCGGTTTATGACATTTGCTTAAGTCAATTATAGGCAAATTCAGACAACATAATGGACTAGTTTGAAGTTTCTGACTGTCAACTGTCAAAAATTATTATCCAATTTAGACAATTTTTTAGAAAGTAAGCCGAGGACACTTGTGTCAAAATATCAGTTGATTAAGTTTTTTTAAATCAATTCTACATGTTTGAATTTTTTGACATATGAAACATTGATTTGTTATATTTTCAACTGAATTAAATGCTAGAGAATAACTTTTAACCTTTCAAAAAAAGGCAACCATAATTTCCAGGCTATAATATTTACTTGCGATTTCGATCGCACTGATCTTCAACGCAAGCTTTTGGTGACGAAGTGCGACTCATATCTGAACTGATCAAAGTTACAAGAGTAATGACCTCGAAATCTTATGTTATGTCTACCATAATAGTAAATAGCTTTAATCATACTTAAGGTGTAGGTATATGTTTTTCTTTTCTTTTTTTTTTTTTTTGTTAACAGAAAGGTCATTTTTGTTTAGCAACTTGTAGACAGAACCACAATGATTTTTTTGTATGAATATGAATAAGCATAGGTTTTGAATTTCTTTGATTTAATTATCACTTGGGTATTTCGTACCAGATAGTGGCAGTGAATCATATTATTGTTTTGGTTAATCATATTCAATACGGTCAAAAGATGCTTGTCTGTCAATCATTTAGAGTTAGAGCTTATTTTAGCCGTTAATACTAGTAAATATTTACATTTAAAAGATATCAATTGTAATGATATGCAGAATGGAGATACATTATCTGCATTTTAAATAAATTGGAGTTATAGTTTTCTTGATGAAAAGACTCAAATATGTAGCCATCAAGGAAGTACAAGAAAACAGTCTTATTTCAATTACTTATGTACTATATAATAGCCGTTCTGGTAAATTGTGTTTACTTTTGTATGTAAAACTGAACTAGACTCATTAAAATTAAAATATTCACAAACTAAGACTGAAGTCAATGCTGTAGAGTGAAGGGGCAATTTGTTTAATTGTTGTCCTCCTATTTTTTTTTTTTTATTTATTGGAGTTCCGAATTTCTCAAGACTGATGAAAGTTGTAGTTGACTGAACAAAATGTTATACATAAATCTATAGTGTCAAATAAAAGGCGTTATGGGTATTTCGCTGTTAACTATTTTCTAATTAAAAAAACGCACATTCTCAAGGAATTTTTCAATAATTATTTATTTTTAATTGAACTATTAAACAATTCAAAAGTTTAAAAAAAAAAATGAATTCAGCTGAAATTCCTTAAACAAAACTTTGACAGAGTGCTAAAAATGTCATAAATATTTATGAAGAGCTTAACTATTTTATCTATCACTTTCTGGGTTAATAAGTACCTATACGTTATCAAGTACTAATAAGTCAACTTGATTTCTTAAACCAAGTCAAATAAAGTTAGATTTAGTTTATTTGTCAATCAGATATTATTTACCAATAAGTGAGAAACTATAATAAAAAGTACAAACTGTTATAAATACAATAATAATTTTACAAATTTTAAAACTAACGATTAACTAATGCGTTCAATAGTTTATTTTTGAAATGGGAGTTAAATATATGCTTCTTCAAAGCTATTTTCAAAAAATGTACAAGCTGATGAAGCTGAAAGAAAACGCAAATTACACATCGGATATCCGTATTTTCTCAGATAGCCAAGTAACGATTAAATCTGTAGACTCACCCTATCTCCAAAAACTCTCTAATTGTCCTCAACTGATATCTCAAGGGGCTAGTTTTTGACTGTTGAGTTACCCCTGAGGTTAGTTAATCCTGATCCCGGAATTAACTCTTGAATCAGTTTTTCAGTGAAGAGTTAACTTGGTCATCAAAATGTATAAGTTGTTTTGGAAGCACTGAAATGTCATTTGTCAGTTGTCATTTATCTTATAATTTACCGGTATCTTGCTCTGTTGCTCATTGTATTTGTTATTTTCTGAGATATTTATTGTGATTTTGTGATTGTTGAAAAAAAAATATTCAAAAATTAAAATAAAAAAAAATTTCTAAAAGAGGATTTCAAATTATTCATTTCTATTTATTTATAACTAGCTGACCCCGCAGACGTTGTTCTGCCCTGTTATTCAAATTATCTGAAAGAAATTGCTTTAAATCTTCATATCCAGGTTCTAATATAGTTATGGCATTCATAACTTAACCAATGAGCGAAATTTTTAATCTCAATTCGATTTATGACTTTTGAAATTCTGGAAACGCCATTAATTTTTTGTTTGCAAAATAAAAGCGTCTCCTACATCTTTTCTCTTCACATACAGGACCACATCATAGGACCATGAACAATAGCAACTTATATGATTAGATTTTAAGATTCAAAAAGCCTTTACAGAATAGATTGTATGAAAATACCAGCTCCAATCCCGCATAAAAACCTTTAAATGGACCTTACATATATTTTGTTCACTGTTTCCCTTGTATTTCTCTTTAACACAATCTTGAGGCAATATTTTCTGCTTCTTTCCATATCCAATTTATCACAAATATATACATTGCTAGCTTTCTATTGGTAAAAGAATTTTAAAAATCGGTTCAGTAGATCTAGAGATTACCTAATACAGTCTTAAAAATGTTACCAACTCTTTCGAGAAACGATGGATTTAGGTACTGTGCCCGTATTGTCAAAAATTCAATTCGACCATTCTAAACTTCAATCTTCAATGTTATGACTGTTTTGTAAACAGTGCTATTTGGCAAGTCTAAATTATTTCAATAAAGAAATTCGGATTTGAAAAGTGGCAACCGTTTGTCTTGATCATACTTCCAAAATTACACTTTTTGTATTTTCTTATCGATAATAATAAATATTGATGTTTAATGTCAACTGTGACTATTAACTGTCAGTTAATTAGTTCAAAAACACGGTGGCGGTTTAAAATATGCGTCGAAATAAGACTTGTAAGACTTTTAATTTCGTAAGCAATTTAATTTAAAATATTGAAATAAAAAACATTTTTTTAATATATTATTTGGCATAGTACAGTGTTCGATAGTGCAGAGACAAAAATGAGCCATAGTGTGTTAATATTCATTGTTTTTAAGATGTATTCTGCTATTCGGGGTGGAGACAAATCCAACGAATCAATAATCATGAAAATTGGTTCAGCAGATCTCGAGTTATAAGTGTTGTAACAAACCCGTCTTTGTTTTATATATATAGATTATTTCAAATAAAATTTCAATAAAATATGTTTACTTCACTCGTTGAATTTTTGTTTGCAAAACATCTCTTTGTCAAGCTGTCAAAATATTTTTTTTTAATCCCAGAGTTAACTCACATAATATCTGAGTTCTGAGTTAAATTCGGGAGTAAATTGAATTGAAAAACTGAAATGAAGAGTTAAACCAGAGTAAACTCTTACTAGTGAATGATCTCGAACTGAAAAACTGGCCCTAATTGTTATTAATTGGTTATTAATTGTTGTCAAAACTTGATTTTGCCTAATAGAAAAACAATTCACAAAACTTGACGTATTTTCTTTTGGACGAAAAAGAAACAGTTCTTAATCTTCTCTTTTTTTACCCTCTTGCTATCCCACAAAAACACAAGATTGACCTAGAAGAATTCTACTGGAAATATTCAAGTGTTCTCAGGCACATAAACGTCAAAATAATATTTCCCACTTCGTAAGAAGCTCAAACTGAAATCATTGAGTTATCTCTACATTCAAATGGTGGCACAATTGACCAGCAATTGGTCTATGTGTGTGCTTTTTATTTCTGACATCCGCTTCAACCTAACCTGACAAAGTTTTTCGATGCTTCTTGAAGCAGGAGGTAATAATGTACGGATTCAATGTTTTTATAGAAGAAAAATTAATGGTCTAACGTGGCTACCCTGTAGAACTTCTGAAGGCATAGAAATAGCATCAGAAAAACTTGTGTCAATACGATTTAATCCAATAAGGTATGTTTGAATAAATTCGAAGACAATGGATTAGAATCGTATGGTTCACTCTATCAAATTCCTCAGCTACATATGTCAGTGAAGATAACATCGGTTCGTAAGTTATAATATGGTAAACAAATGTCCATAGATGATGGTTTTGTTGCCGTATATCTTCCTATTGAAAGGCCATGTTGAAAGATTAATTTTTTGTCAGAAGTATTATTTTCAAATATTTTCGGAATAGCTAACTAATATTTTTCTGAAATTATGTAATTTGTTTAGATCCAGCTCTAGCTTTAAAAATTTGTGATATGAAGTAAATTTTCAATTTCTTTAGAAGTAAGCCATTGACCAATAATTTATTTAACAAAATAGTTAGTGGTTCAAGTGGAGAATTTTGCAGATCTATTATCAAAAATATGTCACCAGCTCTTTGACAACTTTAAATAAAATTTACCAAGTAGTATAAATGTCACGTGAAATCAAAGCTCATGCAAATTTACATTTAAAAAAAAAAAAACAAATTGCGGAATGTTTCCGCCCGGGTTCGAACCGGGGACCTTGTGCGTGTGAAGCACACGTGATAACCACTACACTACGGAAACCGATGATAATTTTGAGACAAAAGAAACTCATAACAGATTGCATTCAATCAATTTAATAAATTATTTAACATTATTTTTGAAATAATATTTGGGAAATTTTTGAATACACTTTTCAATTTATCTATCAGAACAATTGTTCAAGTAATCAAAGTAGCAGACCATGAATTTCAAGCAGTGCAGTCCATTCAATACCTTGATTTAATAGCAGCAGCCCAGCAGCCGATAACAACGAAGAAGAAGAAATATGTGGGCGGCTGCTGCTAACAGAGTCTTCTTTAGTCTGTCAAAACTATTTAAATCTTGAAACCTGACCATATAACTTCTAAGATGCTGCTGAACAGGACTATGGTTCTACCAGTACTCACATTTATGGATTCAGGATCTGGGTGGTTAGTTAAAGCTACTCCGACCTCATGGGCACGTTAGAAAGGAAAGTCTGACCGTATTTGCCAAACCTTTTGAGGTTTCCTCCGAGCAGCCACCACAAAGAGACTATATATGGTCACATTTTTACTATTCTAAAATTATTATTCCCATTTCGGCGGATAGCTGACATTGTCATTGCTCAAAACCTGGAGTAACTTTGAATATTTGTCGCATTTATAATCCAAAATGTACGTACCTCACTAAAGTCTACGTATTTCCGTATCGGGATTTTCAAGTAAGACTCAGAAACTTACCCTTTACCCTTACTTTTTTATAAAGAAGTTCTTCTAGTGGTAATTTTTTTTTAATTCAAATAACAATCTATACAAATAGTTCAACAACACATCAATTACTTAAAATAACCGTAGCCAGATCCTAGGCCTGGCTCAAAACCACCATAACCCAATGGACCAAAATTATTTTGAATGGGAAATTGATTCGGGAAACCCGGATAATATCCCTGATCGAAACCTTCACCGTAGCCAAATTCATGATCGAGTCCTTTACCTAATAAACCTAGTTTTCCTCCATGTCCATGGTTTTGATAAACTGGAACGACAACCGGAACCGGGTAGGGATATGGAACAAAATTGGTGTGTGTTTCGTGTCCTTTTCCTTTTTTAAGTAGTCCCAAAAATCGCCCCTCCTCAATATTATTACCATCAACACCCACAGCACCACCAATACCACCACCGCCAACTTCTTCAAAGTCTGCAAATCCAGTTGTGGTTAAAGTCAACAACACCACTGTCAAAAGGGCCGCACTCTGAAATAAATGCAAATTGTATGCATTCGTAATTTATGAAAACAATTCACAAAATCAAAATATTTTCTCACCAAATGATTCATTTTGATTATGACTTCTCAAGAAATTCAATAAGCACCACTCAATGATTGGATCTGGCCAGAAGTTTTCATTTATATATTGCAAATAATAAAACTTCCGTTGACCAAATAAGTCATAGTTATGGCCAATCTGCCATAAATGACCAAAAAGATGCATAGAATGTTTCCGGTTTTCGATAAAACTTAAACCAAAAAAAAAAGAAGCGAAGGTTGTATTGCAAAATTGTGATCAAACCGTCAAAAAACCAGTCTTTGTGTTTGGGATGGTTTTTCTGAGTGGATGCGCAGAGGCCAGATGGCAGTGGCGGCGGAGGAGGTGCCGTGTACTTTGAGTAGAAGACTATATAAAGCCAAAGCAATCGAGTTTAATCTTCAAAGTTTAGATTTTCACAAAAACAAACAAATTTCAAGAAAAAATGTGGTCTTTGGTAAGAATTTTAATATTTTCAAAACAAACTAAGAGATGTTAAAGATTTATTGATATTTTTTTTGTTTCTTCCAGAAAATACTGTTACTTTGTTTGGTACTTGTAGTTGCCAATGTAAAAGCTATGCCACAGGAGAATGCAGAAGAAAGTAGTTCTTCGAGTAGCCCTGAAAATCAACCAAGATTCTTTCCTGGCCTGTTAGGAGGTGGAAGTGGTGGTGGGCTAGCGAGCAGCTTTTTAGGCGGTGCAGGTGGAGGTGGTGGTGCTGGGGGTGGACCTCTTGGACTATTTGCTAATTTTCTTGGTCTAGGCGGCGGCGGCGGAAGACCAGGAGGTCTTGCAAGTTCAGGAAGTGGCATCCTTGGAAATAGTCCTCTAAGTGGCCTTTTTGGTGGAAGTGCTGGTGGTGGAGGTGGACCCTTGAGCGGTCTTGGCAGTGGAGGAGGGCTTTTAGGTAGCCCTGGTAGTGGAGGGGGATCTCTGAACAGTGGATTTGGCGGTGGACCCTTGGGGGGTTATGGTGGTGGGCCTTTAGGAGGTTATGGAGGTGGAAACTATGGAGGTTATGGTGGATATCCTTTTGGAGGTTACGGCTCAGGATTTGGATATCCGCCATATGGTGGTGGCTATGGAGGATTTGGTAGACCACCTTTCTATGGATAAGCTGTAATTTATTGTTATATTATTTTTATATTTTTTTATTAGAAATTGTAAATAAGAAAATTATATTTATTTTGTATAATTTAATTAAAAAAAAAGATAAAAAATAGTTAATATTTTTCTACACTGAAGAAATGCCTTGGAATCGAAAACAGCGCAGATTATTATTTGGACGTAGTAAGTATTCGGCATTTATTTATAATTATTTCAAACTGCGGTATTTGTTTTTAAAGTACAAACATACAGTTTTTGAATTATTGATTTTCAGTTATACATATGTAGGTAATTTTTGAAATATTTGGATTTGTACTTGTTTTCCAGGGTCTTTACACTGTATTAAATTAAAAAAGGCAAATTCATTCAAAAAAAAATTGAGGGCTCAACCGGGATTTGAACCCGGGACCTCTCGCACCCAAAGCGAGAATCATACCCCTAGACCATTGAGCCGATAAACTTTAAGGCTTTAAAAGCTTTTTTCAAAATGACAGCTTTAAAAACGGGTTTTCCTTGGGTATTTTATTTAAATGAGTATTCATCCGTCTTGGACGTCATAAGAGACTCAAGTTACAGCAAGTTTCTAGTTTCTTATTCGTCAGCTGTCAGAAAATTACTAACCAAGACTACAAAATATCCCTTAATAGCAAATCAACTGCACTTTTGACTAATTAGACTAATTATCTGGTGACTCCGGGTGTTTTCATAAATGCATGGTTGCTTTGTTTACATGCGATTAATTGCAATCGTATTGAAGTCATACAAAATATTTTTGCATGTGAATTTTTATAGTTGCACATTTGCGTTCTGCTTTTATGAAAATCTGACATTTATCATTTGCATTTATGAAAGTTATGCATTCGTCAGACTTTCGCAACCATGCGTATGAAAGCACCCTCCGTTTTTTTTATTTGCAAGTTTTATTTAAAAGCTTTCGTATGGCATTTACTTGTCAAATTGGAAAAAGAATTTCAATTCCGTACAAAAATGTTTTTCACATTACCAATTAATTTCAATTTCTTTTGGTTTTAGTAAATGTTCTTTATATCTTTCTTAAACATTTTTTTCTGTTGGTCTAATATAATATTTTTCGAATATTTTTCATATATTTAGTTTTCGAGTACACGGCGTACAATGTATGTATGTTCGGTACCTTAAAATATACTTGACCATAAATTACACAAATACAAAATTTCCATTCACAAAGGTGGCTTCTACATTTTGACAGTTCTGAAGGTTATTTTCTCAACGCAAATGCAATTGACCGATGCGATGTTACAACACCATTTTGTGATAAACAAAATTATGAAAATTTGTGAGAACTAAAAATATAAGAACAATATAAAATCCATCCGAATCTTGAAGTTCAAATTACACATGATCTACAGAATTTGTAAGGAAATAAATATTTAAAAAATGCGTATACGCACCAGTGTCTATTTTTTTTTTTTTTTTTTTTGGTTTATGCATGTCATCGCTTTGTTCCAATATAATTTATGTAACACGAGCGCCACCTATCAAGTGTAGATTTATTAACATTGACTTATGCATAAAAATTAACCCTTTCAAATGTATTTAAGAAAAAAGTAATTGGAGATGCGGGGCATCGATCCCCGTACCTCTCACATGCTAAGCGAGCGCTCTACCATCTGAGCTACATCCCCTGATGAAATTTCAGTGTCAAAGTACAAACAAAAGCAAAAGTATAATTTTAACTGTTATGGGCATAAGGTTGCTTTTTGCTATTGCTTAAAACTTGTTAGATTTTCAAAAGAAATAACTTTTAATAAAAAGCAAAATTTATATAAGAAAAAAAAAAAAATAAAACAAACAATTACTAATAAACATTCTGTAAGAGCAAATAAAAAACAGATTTCGCGTGATGTGCTGGGGATAAAATAATGTTTAAATTAAAATTTTAGGAAATAGTTTGTTCAGATCAAAGTGTGGCTTCTTTGGAGAAGTTTTTGACATATTACTTCAAAAAAATACATCATTTTTTATGAAATATTTCTTAACATGATATAGTTTTATTATGCTGCCAAGTAAGGCCGAGGCGTAACCCAATGAGGGTATGATATTGATATGTTAATAGAAATTATGATTAAAATTCATGTACTCAAATAAATTGTATTGATTTTAATAAATTTTATGAATTATATTAAAAGTTCTTTCACTATTGGTACACGTACTGCCCACGAGGGGCCTCCGAACATTTGATACAAGCCTAAAGTTCATAGCACTGTGCTGTCAAGAATTCAAAACCTCATATCATTAATAACTCTCAGCATCAGTTATATCAATTAGACTTTTTCTTAAAGATGCTGTCACTGGTTCAGAGATTTGGAATTAACTGATGATGAAAACCATAATCTAGTACTGTCATCTACTCATGATCTCATGCGCGAGTAGATGAGCACACTTAAAACACGCGAAGCCAATTTTGTGCGTTTCATTGAAACTGGCGATTAAAGTACTCACTAGTACTAAGCCACCCCAAAAGAACGCAATTATTGACAGTTTTTTTTTTAATAGTTTAAAGGTACGTTCATAGTTAAACTTCAAAGTTGTCAAATATCAAACAGTGAAAAATTAAAATGTTTTCATACTTAAGCATGGGCAGTTTATATTTTTAAGATTCGTTATGTGTAAATCGAATGATTCTATATTCTCTCGTTAACATCCAACTAAAGTTAAAAAATAAAAGTGATCGGATCACCATATGGTGGAGTTGAAATGACATTTAAAATTAAAAGTATTGCTTAGCAAATATTAACTTATATCTCAATCAATAAAACCTATATTTATGACAATGTGATTATTTATGTATGTATGTACATTCAGTAGTCACAAATAATGGAAAACCTTCTGTTCTAAAAGTGTGTTTCATTTCATTTTTTAAATAAATTCGGATATAAATGATTGGTGCAATTGATGAGTTTTTGCAGTTGAGTCTACAGTGAAGTTCAGTAATCATGTTGTCCTTTAAAATAATTCTACATTTTTTAACAATTGGAATCCTACTTTTAGCTAGTTTTACTCAGATAAATTGTCAAGGTAAATTATAAATTGAAAAAAAAAATATTTTAATTATATGGTTCTAATGAGCAAATATTAAGATAACACATTTTTCGACCGTCCTCGGTTTCATCACAAGTGGAGAACAAACAGAACACGAACTACTGGTAATTTAAATGATTTATACTAAAGCTGAAGGACGGTCTTAATGAAATGTTATAACTTATATAAGGCTCAATTTAAATTAAAATAAAAAGAAAACAAAATTTAGGGCCGTCCTTAAAATAACATAAACTTATGTTTTATATAAAATATTTATCAGAGGACTATAGGACTACAACAACAACAACAACGGAAGAATATACGACTACAACACCTTCGACTACATATCCACCAACAACTACTTCAACTTCGACTACATATCCACCAACAACTACAACGACACCACCTCCACCTCGTCCTCTACCCAATACGCATGAACCATGTCTCACGGATTTGTGTAACAAAGGTCTTAAGGCAAAAAAAGGATTGTTTGTTATAAATTTTTTTAAAAAGTAATTTTTGTGATTCGAAATTATCGTAAGAAAACTTTGAAAATATTAATTGACAAAACTAAACAAAAAAAATGGATATCGGTTTCAAATAAATTTTATTACTTAAGTTGAATAATATTTAATATTTATGAGAAGAAATATTTATCTCCGGGCTACTTTTTTTTTATATTTTTTTCAGAGCAAATTTCAATCCAGTTTTTACTGTTTTTAAAGAACCTTAACTGAGGAGGTTTATTTAAAATAAATTTTTGGCTTTATTTTGATTCGAATTTGTGCCAAATTTGACAACTAGCCCTAATATGCCGGACGGTTTTTGAAAATTTCCACATCTTTCAAAAACATCAGTTCTGTTAAAATATGTTGAGAATGGTCAACGATTTGCCTATTAGCAAGTGTAATGGATCCAAGGAGGGAAGGCTGTAGAGGACGAAACTCCTTTTTTAATAAACCTATGTATACATAATGCGTTAAGAAGTGTAGCAACATCTTTAGGTTTGGGGAATTTTTTTTTGAATCATAAAATAAAGTCAACACTAAATAGTTTAAACGGAAAATTTAGTTAGTTTTTAGTTAGCTTTTAATAAACTATACGAGAAAAAAAATGTGCGCTCTAGATGGAGAATGTGATCTTCTCATCTCTCTCAATTTTAAATGTAATAAAATATTAAATTGAAAGAAGTTTTATTTAGCAATTTAAATTGATAAAAATTGGAAGTATGTACATCTCAGAAAAATTGCAATTTCTTCATTTAAATATTTCAATACATTCTTCTTATTTTTTTTTTTTTCATTCCAAATCATTTACTATAGTCAATTGCTTATGCAGGAGCTCACAGAACAGAATTGTGGATTTTATTCTGCATCGCTTGCCACACCCAAAGTGGCAAACTGCCATTGTTTTGTATTACCTTAAAATCGTGAATATTTCCTGGTAAATTTTAATGGACTGAAACTAGATTAGACGGAAACTAAGCAACCACCATATCTGTTTGCTGATCATCATGCTAAAGTGGGTTAGCTCAAGCAATTCTTACATAATTTCCTTAAAAGGGTTTTGGTAATAAACAAATCCACAAAATTCAAACTTAATAGGTAAACGCGTGGGATGCCCTGCCCACCTCTTCTTTTGCAAAATTTACGCATGCAAAATCTCTCAATGCCAACAAATGAATTTGTATATTTTTAGTGCCATTCGTTGGATTCGAATTAAGGTTCCCATCAACAAAACTTTGAAGCCGAAATTCAGTTATCAAAGAAACCGCCTAACGGACGGAAATTAAAAGTGGTCAAAACGATTTTTTTATGATTGCATATTTAATACGACAATCAGGATTCAATCCCTTTTTTTGCTGTTAGAAATGTTGAATGAAGTTTTTTCAAGTTCGTGGTGCATAGTGCTAATTATATTATTAACCGAGCTGGTTTTGAGCGCTCCTCAAGGATATAATTACTACGCGAATCAGCAAAGAAACTATTATGCCCAAAGAGCAGCACAAATCCAACGTATTCAAGATCAGAGAATCGCAGCACAAAATCGTTACTACCAGCAGCAATCTTTCAAAACCCCAACTACCCGAAAACCTTACAAAATAAATAGGGCCGATTCGGAAAATGCCAAATTCCTTGGCTTACAAAATCAGGAATCTGATGAAACGAGTAAAACCTTTAAGAAAAAAGCAAAGAAGTTATTCGGAGCAGGAGGAGGCAGCCCTTGTGGATTCCGAAATGCCGACCAGCAAAAAGGTGAAGGACGGGTGTTTTGGGATTTTAACGTTTATAATGTTTACCCTGGTGGTGGGTGTGGTTTTGGAGGTGGGCCGGGTGGACTTGCGGATCCATATCCAGGTGGAGGCTTGGCTTATTATGGTGGCCCACCGCCGATTCGTAGACCTTTTCAAACTTTGCTTGGCCTCTTCCTTCCTGGTGGTGCTTTGAGTGGTGTTAATAGACCGTCCCCTCAGGGAGATGGTTCCCAAGCTGATTCATCGAATTCTGGCCCACCTGGACCTAATTTTCAATTTCTATCAGACGCAGAAGTCATGGTAAACTGATAAGTTCCTTATCCTCGAATTAAGTTAAATTAAATTTAAAATCTTATTTCAGCAAGGTGTCACGCCAAATCAGTTGGTAAGCGGTATTGCGAGCACTGTTAACAATGTCCTTCAGCAATTGAATCCTTATTACGGTTAATCATTTTTTAGGTGTTATTATAAGAAACTTTTTTTTTCTAGTTCTATAAGACTTTGTTGTTATATGTATAATAAATAATAAAAAAATTAAAAATATGTACATATTGTATTTCAATATTATTGTTTTATTCATATTATGATTCAAAAGTTGTAGCCCTAGACGAATTCTAATTAAAAGTATTATTATGAAGTTGGTTCTCTGAATTTTTAAGAACCGGAAGTCCGTCACCCTGACGATTAAAAACAGTTTTTTTTTAGAAAATAAACCCAGTGTATTAAGAGCTCTACGAACAAACCTAATCGCTTCAAGATTGTGATTCTGCAGATATATCTTCGTTTATTTTAAATTAACTTTAATTGGAGTCAAATTGATGCATTTTCTCAGATGTATTTATTTGTTTTGAAAAACACACGGTTCGGATTATTTATGCCTTATATCGCCTTATACCTATAAGTCCTTAGACCCAAATTAACTTGGCAAATTTTAGCAACTAGCATTAGTTACAACTTATAACTTTCCTTAAATGTCGTCGTTAAAAATAAGAAAATTCTGTTATATTAACAAGACTTACATTACTTACTTATGTATGTAGGTTAGGTCCAGAGACTTAAAAAATCCATGGATATTCGCTAGCGGTAGGTACTATATAGCCTCAGATACTCTAACACGCCATTGTATGTGTAATTTCCGGCAATGTGTTAAACTCTCTTCTTCAATCTCTATGATTCCTCCTCGAGTGTTCTCCTCTATGTGCTCAAAATTTCTGCCTTCCTGCAATGCAGTCATTACTTGTTTCGAATCTGCTAGTTGCACCTTCGTATATAAGTGTCAATAGATGCCTGACCGTTCTCCAATGCAGTTCTTCGTTGGAGATACGATTGGTCCAGAAAACACTTGATGTTTTGAAGACGACAAATATTTTTCGCACTTCATCAAGTTTCCTTTTTTTCTTTTGAGATTTATAATCAATCATTCCTTTTTTTACTATGTATTTGGAAAAGCATTTAGAGATTGTCTCTACGAACAATTGCAGCAATTCGCTTTATGAATTTGACGCTGCTTTTTTTCAGTGCTTTGATCGCGGTAAATATCCCATCCTTACCTACTGGGGGCTGCGGTGTTCTACCTTTCCAAAAACATTTATTATTTCGATGAAAAACTATGAAGATAAAATTAATTTTTATTTAAACAATATTTCTAGTCCCAAGTTTTTTTTTTTTGCCTTCCCGTTCCCATTTTATAAAATTTCAAGTTGTTAGTGTGTTAAAAAATTGTTGTTACTAAATCAATTCCAAAATATTTAAAGGAATTTGTTGGTGATATATATGTCCCCTTACTTAAAACTTTACTGATTACAACCTTGATAGCGCTACTTTTGTCGGCTACATCGAACTATCCAGGTATAACGCAAAGGTCGTTGTCCTTTTCGAGGATTCCAGGCCAACAAAGGTTTTACTTACATTTGTTTTAGGAAAGTCGCCCCTACTCGGAAGCACAACCCCCAATTTGGAGGACCAGATCCTAGATGAAAGATGTACCCTAAGCTTACCCCTGTTTTTTACCTTTCCTAGGTACCTACTTTCATTTGTTAACTCTCACATCTTAAAATTATAATCGTTAATATTAATTGTTTTCGAATTTTTTCATTGTAAATGGATAATAATTATTGTCTTCAAATTGATTTAGATTCACTACTTGTTAAAATAAAAAAACACACAGTTTCAGAACTAGTTGATAAGTCAAGCTCATTTACTTCTTCTGAAGTGGAACCAGCGAAAATAAGTTTAAATTCAACTCCTGCAACCACATAAGTCAAGAAATAGAACCAACAAAACAGCACAACGAAAATCCATCCATTAACAATTTTTCATTTCCCACGCCTAAAAGAAGTTTACTTTTATTTTTCAACTGCTCCCATTTGTTTCAATAAACTACGCGGAAGTTAGTTTACATACATTGAGATCATTTGTGTTAATAATTAATAAGACTCCTGGAGGAAAGTCAAAACAAGTTCAACGAGGAAACTAAACCATTACCACTTTTGTTTATTTTGGGACGTTATTAGATTGAAGAGACCACTCGGTTAATATAGCGCCAATTTCCTTTTCATATAAGGGAATTATAATGTCGTTTTAAACAACATTTCAGTAATCTGGCGTAAGAAGCGTAGGTAGTCCACCTCTTCATTTGCAGAATTCATATGCAAAATTTCACAAAAGTAGGCCATTGAGTTTTTATTACATAAGAGTTTACCAAAAAAAAAAAAGAAACAAAAATCCATTTAGGGAAAAAATTACCATGTCTACAACAACAAAAGTATGAAAAATACCCAGTGTTCCACTTCATGAATTATATTCCCAACGTTAAAAGCGACCAATGACGCTCAGTAGTAGTGATGGGCGCATTAATGATTTAATCGATTATAATCGATTCAAACAAAATCTCGAGATATCTCGATTCTTAAATTAAATCATTCGAATGATTTCCAACAGCCCTATTCCTAAGTTGCATTCACTGCTCTAAGCTAAGCACAGTGAGCGCCAAATCTTTTCCACTCATGAATTGTCTGAAATGTAATCTCCCCTCCTTATTTCCAATAAGCTCATCAGCATTTCTCCTACTGTATGGCTTCTCTCTCTCTCATTTATTTCTCAGTGCCATGCCAATGGTTTCACTCGAATGAAAACGATTACTGTTTTCATTCGAGATCTCCATCCCCTTTTCTATTCTCATTTCTCATACGAGATACGAGTATATCTCAGTTCTCGGTGTATTAAACGACAAACAGAATATTATGAATAAAAAAAGAAATCCCTCGCATCTCGAACACCATTTTCTTTTCATTCTTTTCTTAATTGTTGTTACTACCTATCAGAAAAAACGAATAAAATAAAAATCGAAAGATGTTAGCTTCTTCTTTTCTTAGTAATTTCATATCTCGAATGATCATTCGATTATTTAGATCACTCGAATACTAACATCTCGATTATTGAAATCATTCGATTATGCCCATCACTACTCAGTAGGATTGAATTAAATGTTTAGTTATAATCTAAGACCCCTCGAAAGTGGATCTAACACTAAAGAAAATCAAATGTAACGTGTGAAGATCAAAAGAAAATTTTAGTACATACTCCTAATAAATGAGGTTTGTTAAAATATTAAACATTTCTAATGAAGGAAAAGGAAAGTGACTTTTAGAAATTCTTTTCAGTTTAAAATGTTTAAAAAAGTCTTTTCAAGTTCGTGGTATGTAGTGCTAATTGTTATAATATTAGCTGAACTTGTTTTAAGTGCACCTCAAGGATATAACTATTACACGAATCAACAAAGATACTATTACGCTCAAAGAGCAGCTCAAGCCCAACGTATTCAAGCTCAACGAATAGCAGCACAAAATCGTTATTATCAGCAATCTTACAGAACCACCACTACAACTCGAAGACCGTTTAGAGTAAGTAAAGCTGATTCGGAAAATGCCAAATTCCTCGGATCACAAAACCAAGAACATATCGAATCGGGAAAAACCTTTAAGAAAAAGGCTAAGAAGCTATTCGGAGCAGGTTACGGACCAGGAGGTTATGGAAGCGGATGTTATTTCCGAAACGCAAATTCCGAGGGTCGAGTATTTTGGGATTTCAATGTTTACAATGTTTACCCTAATGGAGGTTGCGGTGGAAGTTTCGGCGGAGGATATCCTGGGGGACCTGGAGGTTTTGGCGGAGGCTTGGCTGACCCTATTTACGGTGGTGGACCAGTTCGTGGATTTTTTCAAAATTGGCTTGGCCTCTTCCTGCCTGGTGGTGCTTTGAGCGGAGTTAATAGACCATATCAGGGTCCTTCTCAGTCACAAACGAGTGGTTCTGCAACTGATCCTGTCGATTATGATTCAAATTTAGGTGGCACTGGCTCGGGCGCTGATACCACAAATAGTGGTGGTGATGGAACCAATAGCGGTGGCGGTGGCGGTGCTGGCATCGGTGGGAATAATAATTTTGGACCTAATGGTGGTGGAATGGTAAGTTGAACTTAAAGGTGACTCTACAAGTACCCGATTAGCCTTTGGATCATAGCAAGGTCATATCCGATTTAACGAATTTAGTTGGTACTTGGTAACTGCCGATACACTTTTAAACTTAATTCAGAATTCATACTATGGATGGTTATACTTTGTTTCGTTGCTTCGTCTCTGATTTTGTAGATAATTTTAGTATTGACAGAAGCAAGGAACATCCATTAGACAAAGCAAAAACTTAAGTTTTTCATTTTTATTTAAAATTAATAAGTATGTACGATGTATGTACATATATCTCAAAAACCCCAAAAATGCTTGTGGGTAAAAAATTATTTTTAACTTATTAGAATTGGATTCAAATTTTAATACAAATAATAAATAATGATATTCAACCATTTTTTTTTTTAACTTTGTTTCAGGCAAACTTAACACCAGGGCAGATAGTGGGTGGTGTGGCAAACACAGTAAACAGTGTTATTCAAACGCTATCGAGTGCTCCCGTTTTTGGTTGATTAAGCTTAAGTGAAAAAAGATCGATGACTTTTGTTGTTAATTATTTTTAATTTTGTTGTATAGATGTTCTTAGAAATAAATTTATATTAAATGTAATTGTTTTTTGGCAAAAAAAATCCTCGCATCTTGTTTAAGAAGTAAAATTTTGAAACATTTTTAAACAGTGCTATGTTAGGATCTAAATGTTTTATTTTTTGGTAGAATTTTATTCATATCAATTCCTTCAACATAAACGTAAAAAAGTTATTTAAACAATCTAAATGGCGAGTTGATGGCAACCAGTTCAACAAAATCTTTAATTTCTCCTCAAAGTCTGAGCCCCCGCGTTTGAAGAAAAAAAAATCATCTTGATCATATTAAAAATAAGTATACAATTACATTTCAACTCAAACATCCTAAAATCCAAATTTTATACACTAACTAAGCGAAAAAGTTTTTTTTTTTTTTAATATACATATACATATGTAAATATGTATATTTTGTACCTCATTTTGTTAAAATATGAATCGACGATATAGATAAAACATGTTGAAATAAAGGTTATAACTTGTTTTATTTTTCATTAAAATTTAATGACACGATGTAAAATATTAAACAATAATGTTTTGAACTTTTTTTTTAAATATATATGCACATACTCATATCATATTATATTAATTTTACAACAATATAAAAAATATATAATTACTATTTATAATTTTTATTGCATAATTATTATTATTTAATTTAATAAACTTTCACTTAAATCAATAACATAGCCCGATAAATAAATAAGTTTTATTAAAGTAACTACCGAGAGACTTTGTGTCTTAAGTAAATAAAATAAGCATTGAACATTTTACAATATTTTCGTCTGGTATTTCGTTATTACCTATTACGTACATATACATATACATATATATATATATATATATATATAAATATAATATATCATATTAACAACAGTCTATCTACAGAAGCACTACGATTACTTATACATAATAATTTTTTTCTCACAATTTCGAGAAACACAGTGAAAGTGTTTTGTTCGTTTAATTAGAAAATACTAAACAGATAATTTGGGGCGTAACGCCTCCGCTCGACTGCGAATAGCCTTTATTCTTTGGTTACAATACACTCGGAGAAATATAGCAAGGAAAACAATCAGAACTCCAAAGACGCCTAAAATAGATATGCTATGATTGTAGATGATACAGGAAAGCATAATAGCAGCCGCCTGAAAATTAAATGGGAATCGAAATGTGTTTTGTTTTAATTTACATATTTGTATTTATAAATAAAGCGTTTTGGTAAAGTTGAATCTGCTGGCAAGTAACCTATGTTTATGTATGTAGGCTTGGAATTTAGGATCGACCTTGTGTGAGATTATCCCCGTTTCTGAGTCAAATGAGAGTTAACTGATGAATCATATTTTTTAGTTAATAATTATCTTGCAGTTAGCTCCGAGTTAACCTTACACGTTTGATGAGTTTTATCGTAATCAAAAATGTTTTTATTAAATAAACTTAAATGAGTTTTTGTTATATTCAGATTCGTACCTAAGCGACTCAGAAATATTTATTTTAATTATTTTGAGAAGACAAAGTCTTACCAGATTATTTCTCTTTGTTCGTAAAAAGAGATTTTTATGATCGTTTTCGCCTTTCAAAAAGTAAAGTTTTACACTCATATACAAAATAAGGAGAAAACAGGGCATTACTCCATATTTTCGTTTAGGAACTTATGTTATAACAATCAAGTGTAGGTTTTCATATTTGGTATGAAGAAAAAGTCATAAGTTCATGCTCTAAATAAGATTTCGATCTGTGATTTTATATTTAGCATTAGTTTTGCTATGTTAGTAAGTACGGATGGTTTGAACTTTGTGATTATGGTTACTATCCAGTAATCGCCTAGCACGGGAAAAATTGACAAAATTTTTGTGATTTTGAATTCGTGAAATGAAAGTATAGTATTAATCTACATAATATTCTAACTTTGATCTCGATTTTTCTCAGATTGTGTGCATTATTTTTTCATCTTCACAATAAACCAGAAGTATAAACACTGCCCAGCAAATATTAACTTAGTAATTATCTTTAGACTTACCTGTCGCAATGTCATTATTATTGTAAAAACAACTGGTCCGAACACAGAAATTGTGTAGAATATAAACAGCTGTCCAATTGTGGAACTTATCGATAAAACTATACAATCGAATATAAACTTCGGATGCTGGAAAAACAAATTATTTATAATCAATCCCATTTTAAAACACGATAAATTAAATAACTAACCTCGGAGGCAAAAGTTAATGAATCCATGAATCCTCCTTGCATTGACAGTGATGCCGCTGTAAATATCGTACTCGACAAATTCACTCCACACATCATTTGAATTGGTGACATGGAATAGGCTTTGAACAATGCACCTTGCCAATTGGTTGTAAAACTATCAAATACCATGTACATTGCCAAAAGGAATACTCCCGTTATTGTTGTTACCGACGAAACTCGATTGTCTTCGGCACTGCCGGTCATAAAAAAAACCATTCCAACTGATATCATCACTGCCGTCAGGTACTCATAGCATTCGTATTTTGTGCGTGACATAATCTTTCCCATCAGCATCACCGGAATGATTTTACACGATTTAGCCAGGACCTGAGTCGGGAAATTGACAAACTTTAAGGCTTCATATTGGAACCAAGCACTCATGATATTCGAAAACGAAGCAAATGAATACTTGTATAGTGGAGTTCGATGACGCGGCTCTTGCCTCATTCGGATGCATATGCCAGCAATGCTAAAGGCTAATAAACGATTTGCAAAAACAAGGAATTGCGAATCCTTGAAATGTGAGGTTTTTCCTTCGAAATTGACATATTCCTGAGTCATTATTTTCTCTTGAAGAACACCCCATGTAAGATAGGAACACATAAGACCGGCAAAACAATAAGTTAGCAAGACGGCTTCCTGAGAACTTGTGCGTTTTATGGAGCTGTTTACGGAGCCAGCCGCAGGCGATGACAAACCCGGAGGTGTTTTAGTTTGTGAAGAGTCGATGCGTTCGCTGTCATTGTGGACAGTTCCAGTGATGCACATTCGTACTGCTGAATGGATAATTGTTTGATCTGAAAAAAGAATATTGGGGAATTTAAGCTATACCAAAAATACAATTCCTGATAATGTGACATGCGTTTCAGTTTAACCTGAACTAAATTGGATTTGAAATTTAATTTTGACTTAGAGCAAATTCATATGGGTGCCAATACCCAATGGGCCGACCCAGAAGGTTGATTAGATTTACATATATGTATATAAGAATGATTTCCTTAGAGAAGTGTTAAGCAATATGAAAATAGATCCAGCAAATGTCATGAAATGTTATGACAAAGCTAAGAATGAAAATAAATATATTCCGGGAATGTTTTAGTAACCAGGAACCATGAAAAATCAACAATTAGATTTATAATATTGCACAAAAAATCTAAATTTCATGTTTGAAACTAATAAATCTAATCTAATCCGATATGGAAATGAAAGATAAACTGAGGAGAAAGAATATTGATAGAGGCATGAATAAACGACTAAATTGTTGTTAAGCTATTCAAAACTCAACTGGATATTTCGCTATTCATCGTAGCAGTTTTAGATTTTGTTAAAAAGAATCAAATGAGATGTAGAATCCTTTTTACATTGTTTACATTGTCTAAGACGACCAAAACGCTATGTCTCATTTCGCTATATTCAAAAATTCTTATTGCACTTCAAATGACCTTAACCATCAGCTCAATATGAAGCCAATCAGGCAATCGAAAATGGAAGGGAAAGAGACTAACTGATTCTTAAAAAATATTATGCCTTTTCTGAGAAAGTGAATGCTTCTTACATTTTTTGCTTCTTATGTTAAAGACATCTGTTTTAATATTTGGATTTGGTACAAAACGTCTTCATTTCAATTCCTACTCGTATTAGCAACAACAATTACTCAATGAAATATTCAAGTCCCTAGATTTTAATGAGCCAATGGTTCAATAATAGATTTGATTTGTCTCTATTTGGATAATCTAAAATAACTTTTAATTAGTTTTGTTTTGTTTTCTTATCAAAGCTAATTGCTAGTTTATTGTTACACAAAAAACGACTTACTTGTTTTCTCCAAATAGCTTGTGCGATGAACATATTTATAGATTAGGTAACCAGGTACAAAGACACAGCTGTAACCAAAGCAATTGACCATGAGTTTAAGCAGCCACGAGTATTCTTTGGCCTGAGATTCTACCAGTTGTGATAGTGTCTTTTGAGTGTAATATCCACCCAAGCTGACTCGCATTAAATCCGAGAAAAAATGAATCACCAGCAGTGAAACCAGGATCAAACCACTGTATTAAAATAAATTCAATATAAGCCACAGTGCCATAGGAAATAACAAAAACCGAACATTATCAAACTTACCAGATAATCAAATCAGGAACTATGTTGGCCATTGTGGTGATATGAAATATAAACTTCGAACGGTCAGCAACGCAAGGTTTAGGAAGGTTGTTTCAAATTGTGCGAATCTCGGTTCTTGTCCTTATGTTTCAGATGACACGTAATATTTACAAGAATATACGTACCCTCTGTTCTTTTTTGATAACTATTCGTTTTCTGTTTTTTCCCCCTTTTTTTATTCA
Organism: Scaeva pyrastri; assembly: GCA_905146935.1. Classification (NCBI taxonomy): domain Eukaryota; kingdom Metazoa; phylum Arthropoda; class Insecta; order Diptera; family Syrphidae; genus Scaeva; species Scaeva pyrastri. Next base: position 72,666,824 of record LR989927.1, read on the forward strand.
AAAATCGCTTCAAGGCATTTTAGCTACACCGAAAGACAGCTTGAGTAACTTAACATTTTAGCGCAGTTTTTTCGAAGCTTAAGCACTTGTGTTCCTTGTTGTTTATCATAAACATACATAAGAATATTATTTGTTTATTTTTATGGATAAATTTGTATAAATTAAGCCCGCAAAACAGCCGCTGGCTATCGCATCGCGCGCAGAGCAACAAAAACCTGAAAATGAAAACCAAATGTTTTTTCGTTTCTCTTTTTAATTTTTTGCAGTGGATGACAGCGGCGAATGTCATTCACCTGAAACTGGAAAAAAATGTTTTTTTCTTCTTCGTTTTTGCAGGAGGTTAGTTTAAAGTACATTAATGTTTGAAATGTATGCTATGGTGAAATATGGTTTTGTAACTACTTTCAAAACGCATATGTTGCATCAAGCAGATTTCACTCAATTCAATTTAAACAAGAATTTCAGATGGAAGCTAAGCAGGTTCAGCTAAAAAATCCAATTTATTTTGCTAAGCTGCTTGTTTTAAAAATTATTTTTAACTTTCTACCATGATTACATTTTGATTGCTGAACGACTGAAGTGGCTAAAATTTGAAATTTGATGTACATAATAATATATTATATTATGACAAACGCAAAACAGCAGTAGTTCTTTCATCAACAAAAAAATCATTGTTTAATTTATTTTAAACAAATTATATTTATCAGGAAATAGCTGTTTTGCACAAATTTCATTGCCCACGAAAATCTCAAGTTAAATTTGAGATCATGTTTGAAGAGAAAAGTACTGCGTCCTTAAGTCTAAAATCATATTGTACAAAAGTATTTTTCATTCATACTGTACACCAATACTACCTATCTGGCAATTGTTGATATCGTCAATTAATGAGTGAATTTATTCATTTAGTTCATCGTGTTAAATCGGCCATTTTTATTTCATTCTCTGTCAGGAAATTAAATAAATCGTTTGGTTTGGTTAAAGGCCGCACATTGTTTTTTTCCTTCGTAAATTGAATATAAATTTCAAACAAATGAAAAGATCTACTTGCTCCAAAGTGTTTTAATCTTTTCTTTGAAGAGAAAATCGCAGATAATCTGAAATAAATAAAAAAAAAACTATTTAACTAGAGAATATCGGGCGAGAATCGTCTTCGTCATCCAAAGCAAATTTCACCCCGGAAGCCCAGGGATTAAAAAGTGGAAAGAAATTATTATCTTTCTCTGTACTCAAAATTAAGGAAGTTTATCAAGGTATGTATAAAAGATTGATGTACATAGTTTTATTTATTGTATAATGTGTGATGTGATTTTGTTAAAATTATAAAAATGTTTTTTTACCCAACTACATTCCTAAATCAAAAAAACTTCTTTGTTGGCAATAGGCAATAGATACAATCTATTTTTAGAGAGATTTTTAACTCATACAAATTTTATCTTGTGTTCAAATCAAATATCATAAAAATATTTATTTGGTACCTACCAAAAAAGAAAAATAGGTACACATTAATTTTTTTGTCTTTATTTCGATGATGATAAAATGTGTAGGTATACCGTTGTTTTGGCTATTGCCATGAAGAAGTAGCACAAGGTGAATTATAATGGTACATAGGTACGTAGCTACTTGGTGATGTCTACAAAAAATTGAATTTTTTAATTTCTTACCTTTTGTAAGACTTCAATGTTTTCTTCCTTAGGTCTTAAATAGACTTTTTTTAGCAACAAGTTTGTTGATTTATTTTTGAATTGAAATATTATGTTAAATGCATGACATCACGCTTTGAATTATTTCATAATCAATAATTATAATTGGACTACAAAAGCGTGGGCATGCACAACATTAAAAAGAATTTATAATATCTTTCACATACCTACCTACCATTTCTTCTACAACCAAAAAGTAATAAAATGAACACGAGTGTGTACCTAAAAAAAATGTGCAGTATCTTCTAGAAAAATAGCAGTAATTAGACATGTTCATGGTGAAATTCTTGAAAGTTTAGTTTGCAGTAAAGCCTAAAAGAAGACCGAACGATAGCTTAGGTGACAGTCTATGATAAGTACATTTTATAGAGGACTACCGCAAAGCATTATTTACTGCAGAAAGAAGTTTATCTCGCCTATTTTTGAGTAGGAAATGTTTTTTAAGCTAAAAAAAAGTAAAACAAACAAATAATAAGAACATCATTGACCCAAATACAAGTTATACTTTTTTCTAAAGATATTTTGAACACGTTTTAGCTTTGTTAAACCAGAGAAATATTAGTGTAAATCTTGACATTAGTCTGTGCGGTGCAGGTTCATGAAAACTGTCGCAACAAATTCAAGCAAAAAGTCAGGTCAGCATTTTCGAAAAATCAGTCTTATAAAATTCATTTTAAACGGCTTTTTGAATTAGTTTCAAAAATCTCTAAAGGGGAAGTGAATTCCTTTTGGGAACAAGTAAAAATTGATTTAAGTGGCTTGGTTTCGCCTTCTAAAGACAAATCATTCTGTTTGCAGCCCCGTAGAACGTGTCATAAGACTAACTGGCCTTGAAACTTGGACCAGAGAAATAAAAGAAAGGTAATCTTTATGAGTCGACAATTGTTCCCAGCCTTTAAAATCCATCAATGTCGTTGATGTGAGAAGTATTCCAAGGTGTCTTCTTACCAATCTGGCCTTCTATAAAAATGCAACATGGATAGAATTTTATCTCAAAACTGAAGAATTTAGAAAATGTATACCTATAATTTTTCACATTTTGAGGTTCCGAAAATAAGGCCTATGATGTTAATTTAATAGTATTCGTAGTGTAACAAAAATTTGGTATACTTTAGGATTCTGTCATGGAATGAAATATGAATGACATTAACAGATTTTGACAGTAGAATGTTTAGCTCAATAAACGCTAATGAGTGTAAGTCAGTGCAGACATTTTCTCAATGAACACCAAAAAGCTACACTTTTCTACCTAGCGTGGTACATTGCACATTAGCTTCTTCTGATCAGGTTATTTTGAAGGTCACATATTTTAAGGCAGATATTGAAAATAGTAATTTATTAGATTATGTTCTTTGGTGGAATTTCTATAAATTGTTCTCTCGATTGCTCTCGATGCTTGTTGCTTGTGGGAGTTTCCCTCGGACCTACGATGTAAGCAATTATTTTTAATTTTAAAGTTTTGACGAATTGACTTTTTACAAAAGTTTTAAATTAGCTAAACATCTAACTGCCTCTCCTTGTTTTTGAACAAATCAATACAGTAAGATTGGCTTTATAGTTTCTCTAATTAAGTTGCATATATAATGATGTTATTGTGTGAATTTTATCAGTAGTGTACAAAGTTATTTCAGGTAACTGTGTCAATGTCAATGGATACAATGAGTATAGTTTTATATCAGTCAAGACTATAGAAATTCTGAAATGTTTTGGATCGTTGTCTTTATGGAATCCAAAGTTAAAACGTACTGCCACTTAATTGGTACATACCCAAAGTAATATATACTTCTATAATTTTTTTTTTATTATCCATAAATGATCTTGACCAAACTCCTGCAGAAGAAATACAAGCTAAATAATTTCACTGCTGTAGTAATAGTCTGGGAGCCGGGAAATCGGGAAAATAAAAGTAACCATATAGGATCAGTAGACAGAGTTATTCCGGGAACTTCCGGCGGCAGACGGCTAATTCCGGGACGTTTTTTTGGCACTTACCTATCCGATCGTCGCACCAAAAAATTTAAATGCTACATATAAGAACTTTTTGTGTAGATTCTAAAACCGGTGTGGTCGGACAAGCAAAATCAGGGAACAAATGCCTGTCCGACCACTTCAAAAAGTGAGAATTTGGGCTCACACCTATTCAATCACCGCACCTGATAAAATTGGTATCAAATGAAAGGTACGTTGGTCCACTCTATGAATCCACTGGTGCGACAACGATTTTCAGGAAACAAACCTCTGTCCGACTACTTTGAAAAAACATGTAGTTTTTTCTTTCCCTGTTTACGATAGTGAAAAATGTATTACTTGTGAAGAAAAAGTTTAAAAGATGTACCTAATGAAAGGTACATTTGCCTTCTTTATAAATATACTAGATGTGCCAAGATTTATCGTCAAAAACCATTCGTGCGACCACTTTTTCTACCGATCCTTTATGGTTACTTTCATTTTCCCGATTGGATAGGTAATACCACGGTCGGCTCCCTTACTATAAGTTCTATTTCCTACATAAACTCTGTTCTTGGCTTTGCAATGAACAAAGACTATAAAGCTTATTACCTTTGGCAAATACTTCATTTAATTAATATATATTTAATTTTGGTATATTCAATTATTTTTTCAGATAAAGTCAACAAATAATTAAATCATATAAAAAAGGAACACAAAGAAGGCTTAGCTATAAAAACAAAAGGACAGAAAAAATAATCTAATTCAGCTGAAAATATTAATAATTAAAATTAAACCACAATCTACATCAGACATCAATAAAATCAACAATATATAATAATATTATCAACATCAAAAGAACGAATTTAAACCAAACCAACAACAAGGACAAAAATAAAATATCAAAATGTCGAATTCAGCATCTTTAAACGCAATCAACAAAATTCACATAAACAGTTCAACAAAAATGACATTAAGTGATCGTTTTACAGCGTTCTCTGAACGCCCCAAAATAAATCCAAGGACTTCACGCGAAGATATTGATAATCCAGTCAGTCGAGCGACGTCTATAGCAAACCGCCGACTCTTGAAGCAATTGGCGCAGAAGCACACAATGGAAGCAGCATTAAAACTAAAAAGAGTACGCATTCAAAAATAAACATTATTTATTGTAGAATTCACATACATAATTTGTGAAGGGCTTTGCAAAAAAAAAAACAAAATATGTAAAAACTAAAACTAGTAGACATACAAAGAGGATAGTTAATACTGTGATGAAAAATTTAGACACACAGTAACACTGTCAATAATCAACTCAACCAACCTAACCAACTTTTTTTCTTTGCCAACTTGCAGAGAAGCATGAAGGCGAGACCACAGCCGACGACGGCTGCATACAAACGGGTCACTAATGGCCAGCCACTAAAACGTGGAAGCATAAAAGCCCTACGTTTGGGACCGAGTGGAAGGCTCTTAAAAGCCAACAGCATATCAAATGTCGCAACGTAAGGATGAACTCTTTTAATTTGCAATAGAAATTACAAAATATATCGTAAAACCAGACACAGAAACAGAGAGAAACGTCTAAAAAACAAACGATCAAACCCTAATAGAAGATCGCTCTCTGTTGTACTCCGAGTCTTTGGATTGAGTCTCTGTCTCTATCTGATGACAGAGACTTAACATCACACGAAGAGTCAATTTTTTAATCTAACATTCTCCCTAAGAATCAAAACAAACCCTCATATTGTGTATTTCCCCCTCTGACAGAATGGAAGCAGACTTTTTGGGACGGCGATCTCCGAAGCGAGCAAATTCAGTCGCAAGGATATCAGACCGAATTGGGGCAAAACGTCTTCAGGCAGCTAGATACCCACGTCGCGTTGGTGGACGCCCAATATGGGCTGCGAATCCTCAGTTGAATTCCATTCGCGAACAACCACCAGCGCGCATGCGATCCAGAAGTCGCTCAAGAACACGACAAGCCGCTGGCGCTGCCCAATCCCCACGATTATCACAACCAGGTGTATCAGGGCGTTTAGCCCGTGGTCGTTCCAATAGCCGCTCTCGCCCAATGATCCGCAGTCGATCGCGATCACGAATTGATCGCGTCACCAGATTGGCAAATGCCAGTGGTGTTAAATCTGCGCCTATCACCAGTCGCTTAGGAAGGCGACTAGGAGCTCCCACAGCGAGAGCTCGCTCAGCTAGCCGCCAAGGCCAAGGTGTCGCTAGAAGGTCAATAAGAGGAGGTGTCGCCTCGGGGCGTATTCTGAAAAGACGCAACTCTGTAAAGGCTACTTCGGCCAAAGGTGCATCCCTGGCCACTGGTGGTGTACAAAGCAGATTAAGTCGCGCCAAAGGAAGGTTACCACCAGCTGCAGCCAATCAAAGATTAAATAGGTCGGCTTCGAAGAGAGGCAACGCTGCACGTGGACGTGCTCGTTCCAGGAGTAGGAGTCGCGTTGACAACAAACCTTTACAGAGAAATAATACAACCGCCAGAGGCGGCGGCACCGCAGCCAATAGACAAAGGGGCGGAGCGCAACGTGGTCGTGCTGCAGTTCGCGGCACTGGACGTCGAGGTCGCAGCCAACAAAGAGGAAGGTCAACAACAGTTGGAGGAGCAAAAGGAAGTGGCAATGCCCTACAACAACAACGACGCGGTCGAAGCCGCAGCCGAGGTCGAGGAAGTGCTCGTGGTGGACGGCAACTAGGTAAAAACGGACCGAAGTCAGTAGGAGGCTATTCGTGACTGCTATCAAATGAGATTATCTTTTAACTCCTCAAGATAAGGTTAGTAGAAGAATTCATACTAATTTTTGTTTTATTTCTTCTCAGGTACAGATAAGCCAGGTGTGAAGAAGGAAGACTTGGACAAGGAACTCGATCAATACATGTCGAGCACAAAATCCTCTGATGTATTGTTCTCCTAAATGAGGAAGGCGGTATCCAAAGAAGCTGATCTATTTTTTGTATTTTCAATTGGGGAGTACATACATTTGAGTTAATGTAGTTAAATTAAGTATTTCTTTAAGCAACTTATCTCGATTTATTGTTTGTCAAATAAGGAAAAATATTTCGATGTAAGTTTGTCAAACAAGCTAATCATAAAATATCCTAATGAAATTCAGTTAATCATATTTCTTGAAACAATTACAATAATGATGAAGACTTAGTTTTTTTTATGTATTCTTTTCACATTAATATTTGAACTGATGTAAATTAATAAATAAGTAAATACATTTATGAATAATGTAGAATAGTATGTATGCATGTTTTTTTTTTTTTTACTTGGAGTTCTCTCTGTTGAACATATACTTTGTTTTATGTGTTTGGGTATTTGTCCATGTGATAAATATGTATGCTCAAAATTTTCTCGTAAATGGTTTTGAAATGGATTGCAATTCACTTACCTACAGTAAACTTGCATTAGCCAGTTTCAATTCGTTTTATTCGGGTAATTTATATGTTGGGTCATATATTCGGAACTTATTCATTCAAGAATTATTTGGAAAAAAAGTTCGGGTCAAGAAAACTCTTTTGATTGGCGCTTAACAAGGTCAAGTTTAAGGATACTTTTGATTATGTCTAGTCTAGTAGGAACAAGGAAGTGACTTCTTTATCACTATACAATTTAGATATGGGTGGTGAGGACAGCAAAGCTTTTTCTTCAAAATACTACACTGTATGACTTGAGCCTAGGACAAACTAATGACGATTAACTTTGCGTTGGGAAATACCCGATTTCAGTTGTGTCCATATACATAGTCAATTCAATATTGTACAATAAAAATGTAATCAAACTATATAATATATATGTATTTGAAATGGAAAATTTACACATTCATGAGGGTGATACCGAGATGGCCACCTTGAGTCACTCGGAAGGGATCAGAACAAAATAAAATATTGGTTTGTACATGAAATGAAGGTTTAGAGGAAACATTTACATATGTCATTAACATAAGGAAATTAAAACCGACTTTAGTCAACTGTTACATTACAAAAACAGAAGAACTGAGATAAAATATACCACGTTGGTAGTTGTTCATCTACTGCCTAAAATTATTATGAGGCTGTAAATTCGGCGCCCTACTGTGTAACTCGATTTTAATTTTTATTCTATTCCAAACTTATTTGCTATTCTTTTTAATGGTATTATGCACGGAAAAAGAATAGAGTGCCAATAATGCTAAGCATTTTTCAACAGCGATTTTCGAAAGATCTGCTCGCAAAAAATATATATATGTACATATATGTATATTTTTTAAATGACAGTAAATATTCCATCCATTGAATTAATCTCTTTAAGTAATAAAAAAATATATTAAATACATTCACTTTTTAAAGTTTATTTTTTAAACTATTATTTTCACAATTTTGAACACAAAAAGAAATAAGAATGTGCACTAGAAAGACTTCTGTTGCTATTTTAATATTGTAAACTACGCTTTGTGCCAATATCGTCAAGTATTTGCCGCAATTCTTCATCCTCAAAACGTCCTTCAAGTGATGGAATCAAGGCTTTTGCTTCTTCTGGTGCTTCTGGACAAAGATTACCAAGAGCAGCTAATTCGAATTTATGTAGTTTTTTTTGCATAAGTAAACTAGAAATTAAAAATTTTATTCGATTCAGTATAAAAATATATAAATTAAAAAAAAAATTATACAAACCTTCGAACAGCAGCAATGGTTTCTTTGTTTTTGAATTTACGAAAACTATCTGTATAGCTGTAGGTTTTCATGAAAACTTCCGAGAATTCTTGTTCCTCGTCAGCCGACTCGTTTTGTCTTTTCCTATGATCCAATAGCATGTGAACTTCGGAAATTAGCAGCGTTTCGGCATTTTCAAACTCTAAAATAAATTCACTTTCAATGCGAATGATACTAACCTAATTATGACAACTACACGGTAACTCCTTTCTAAAACCAATTCTATTAAAAACAATTATTTTCAGTTCATGTCGGTTTATTAATATGTCCTTCTTCTAGTAAAAAGTCATAAATCTGTCGCGTTTTGTTAACATCAATTTTTATCAATCGTCTAGCATCGGCTAATCTAAGATATCCAATTTTAGTATTCTCTGCAACTAACAACGTTTTATAATTCATAAATGCTGCCGGAATTATACGAGCAACACTGCAAAGATCACGTTCACTTTGTGTAAGTTTTGCATAACCAGGTAAGCCTATGAAATTTTAAAAATTCATGATGAGCATTGCAACTGCAACTGCAAACAAGTCTTAATACACAAAAGCATTTTACCTATAATATCTATTGGAGCTGCTTTTTTTCTGGGATTGGGTGAAAATATATTTGGAATGATGTATACTCCAGGTATCTGACTATTTGGATCGGGAATCAGTGTTTTCCAATCGTTTTTTAAACGTTCGCTCTTTCTGTTTCGAGCATCTTGTTGTCGTTTCTTCAATTGTTTGAAATATATTGAACCACCGTGTAGAGAACGAACACCGTTCTTACGCAATTCGTAAAGCCTTTTTTTCGAGAATGAATACACAGAATGAAATTAAATGAATATACATATGTACCTTACCTACATAATATGGTGTTATTCTTAAAATCGGTCTTCAATACAAGATACTATCATTCTTAAAAACGAAATTATTATATTGACACTTTTATGAATTAAAAGAAATTTGAAAGACCGTAAGATTTAACGTCCTTAAGTTAAAATATTTTTAAAGAAAAAAAAATAATGTTTTTTCTTTAGACAATTGACCTTTAAATATAATAATAATTAAATATTTTGTCACCTGAAAATATATTTACGCAATTCAGTAAAATGACTCATCGCTTCCACAAGCATATCGAATTTCATGCCATTTGTAATTTGCATAAATGCAAGGAATCGTCCAGCGTTGTTTTGCGACTCAAGTGCTTCAGAGTACTTTGCTATCCACCCCAACGTTCGACTTGCAACAATCAAACCATTTTCACGCATAATCCTACACCTACGCTGCCGCTCGCTGCAAGCACAAACATAAACAAAAAAAAAAAAAACTCAGCTCAGAAAAACATGGGGTGGATGCAAGATTATAAATTATTTATTTAGTACTTACGCTAGGCGATGATTGTACGCCTTAATTATAGCACAATGTAACTCTTCACCGCAGTACTTGTATTCACTTGGCCACTGGCTCAAATCCTCCAGATTGCTAATGAGACTTTCCGCTGAGTTATCATACGGGGTGTCAAAGTCACCGCGTGCACAACGATAGCCTGCCATAATTTTGACATTAATAGGATCGTCGGCCTCGTGTCTAGGCGGGTCTACGCTTTTGAATTTATACAAGTAAGGCGTACGTTCTGGAAAATATACCTCGTTGCTTAGTCCGAGTAATTTTCGGAAAATGCCATCGAAGTAGCACTCGTGGTAATGGTCTCGACATTCGTCAGGTGTACGAGTACGCATTGCCTTGGCAATATCTTCCCAATTACCATAGCCCAGAAGCTGTAGTGAACGCAAAAACAGCTTCTCTTCGAAGGCAGTCCAATCGGACCATGGAAACACATGAATATTGTCATGGATTATAATGTACGGATGGGTGTTGCGGTGCCGAGCAATTTCCCTGCCACGTGCAAAGCAATTTAAGCACAAGTTAATAAGGCATTCGGGACACTTTACATGGGGAATCTCAAGAATCTGTTTGCAAGTCTCACATAGGTCATGGGAGATATCTAGATCATTGTGTATGGATGGGGTGTGTGGCTTGTAGTATTTAACCGTGTGCTTTGTATCAGCACTGGGCTCAAGTTTAATATAGTCATTTTCGTTGTCTTCGTTAACAAATTCGTCTTTTACTATCGTATTATCTACTACAAAAAACAATGCAACAAAAGAAGCTACCGTGTCAATATTTTGGAGACGATAAATGCAAATACAAGCGTTACCTTTCGGAAATTGAAGATCGGCTGCATCTTCCTCTACCATATCAACTGGATTCATGAAAGACATTTTGGGTTATATTATTTTGAGGATTTATGAACTTAGTCAAAATATAATTCACAATTAAATATTGAAGTACTTTTAGTAAAAATATTTAAAAAAGTTTTTAGTGCTGTACTGTAATCGTAAATTGCTAGATTTGTTGTACCCGCATTTTTGTTTGACACACAGTAGTGCCAACATTGAAAGGTATGTTTTGTTTTGAAACATAAATCGGGACCTGTTCGAGTGCTATGTTGTGAATGTTTTTTCTGTTGTGAAAAAAATCTCCGTTGAAACTCCGACTTGCAGTATGAAGTTTAATTTTTGCTTAAAAATTCAAATTACATATAAATACAACATAGCTTGAATTTGTTTTTATACTCGATAACGAAGTTCACAGTTCTGCAAATTCTAAATCATATTATTTTTTCTACGAGACCCTATAACCCGTTCAATAAATTGCTTAACTTGCTGTTGTCAAATTTTGACTAGTTGTTGTACAACTTTCTAAAATCAATTTCACATGGAGATTCTGATTTAAGTTTGAAATATATTACAAAATATAATTTAATTTTACAAAAAAGTTTTAAGTTAATAAAAATAGTATGCAAAAAAAGTTTGCTCATAAATTCTTATTGATAAAGCCTCCATGAAGAGGCTACGATCATATTTTGGTCTTTACCGAATAGTAAAGATAATGAATCAATTTTTTATGTTTTATTAATGTAACTTTATTATATAGTTCTTATTTTACTTTCTTTTGTACATTTGGGCACCAAGGACCAAATGTTAGTATACCCCAGCAGTTGCTTGAAACTTAAAAAGCCAAATAAAGCAAATGAATCGAACAGTTTCTTTGATGTTGCTAGCAACATATTCAGACTTTCTTAAGTGTCATTTTCTCATTTCTTCTCGCGTGTTTGTTTTGTTTTCTTGTTTTATTTTTCTTTAAAAAAAGCATGAATGAGGAACCTCCACAAGATCAAACTTATATAGAAGTCCCTCTTTATTGTTACCACTCGAAATTTTTCCTAGTAGAAGAGCTTGCATTAGAAGTCTTCCATAATTTGCATTACGGACGATGTTGTGTTATTGGAAAACTCACAACAGACCCCTCAGATTCAAGCCGACACGTTATTGAAAACATCCGCTTGCCCAGTTTACCCAAGTAAGTAAAAGACTAAAATTTACTTCCAAAACAGATTACATTACATTTATCATAATCTCAGAAATTATTCTCTTCCCGAGGGAACTATAAATTTAAGAACTATTTTAAAGGATTTCCGCCGCTCAATTCCGGATGGAAAAATATGCGAAATAGTCGGTGAAAGTATATTGTATGATACCATCGGTGAAGTTAATCTGACTGCTAAAGACGTTGTTGAGAAACTTAACTATTTACGTTTAAAGAACCAATCCGAACTTGAGTTTTCTGAATTTCTGTTGAGCAGATATAAGCCAGCAATTGCAGCTGATGACATACAAGTATTAGATCGAGGACATGAGTTGGCCGAAAGAAATATTGAAATAAGAATGCTCTTGAATAATAAATAGTCAATTGTTCATAATAGAATATGCCACCGTTATTATTTGTATTTCAAAGTACTTTAAATTATTGTTTTGAATATTTTTCTGAAGACGATCAGTTGAACACCGAAAAACTGGAAAGTAATTGGCTATTGTTCTGGGCAGAGGAAGGCGAGGGAATAGTTCATACAAATTGGATGAAGAAATACTCGGAGTATCTTTTGAATGAAAACCTTGACGAAGAAGAAGAAAATCTGGACAAGGCTGTATCGGAAAAAAGCAAAGAATCTGAAAACCAGAAAGAAATCACAGTGAGCGAAAATAACTCAGAAATATCTTCCGAAGCAGATAATTACAGCTTATTGTGGCAAGATCTGTGGAATCAACACTATAAGGACACTTATGAAAAAACTTACCAACTCTTTTTGGAAGTTCACCATCATCACTACAACTTCTATAGGGTTCAAAATCAGGAAGAATTGCTAGAGGACTTATCGCCATATCCTATAGGCGAAGAGAACGATCTGAAATACCTCGACCAAACAGAACAACTTCAAGCCTTAGGACTACCGACTGCGTTTGGCGGTTCAAATAGCAAATATCACAAAAATCGTCTGCAAGATTTAAGCAGTGATTCACTTAGTGAACAAGAAACAGAAGAAAATTACGATATGGCTCCTGCGCAACAAACAGCTCCCCAAAAGCCTACCAGGACCAAAAAGAAGAAGAACCGCAAACTAAAGCGAATGCCCAAAATTATTGTTGAAGACAAATCACTGCATTCTTATTGGCATAAACGTTTTTCTCTGTTTTCTCGTTTCGACGAGGGCATTAAGCTCGATCGTGAAAGTTGGTTTTCGGTAACTCCCGAAAAGGTAGCGATTCATATGGCAGAACGTTTGCGATGTGGAACTATCATAGATGCCTTCTGTGGCAGTGGTGGTAATTCAATTCAATTTGCCCGAACATGTAACAGAGTAATAGCTATCGACATAGACCCAGAGAAGATTGCGAATGCTCGACACAATGCCAGTTTATATGGTGTAGCGGATAAAATTGATTTCATTATTGGCGATTATCTTCAACTTAGCAGAAGTCTTAAGGGAGATGTTGTATTTTTAAGTCCACCATGGGGTGGGCCAAAATACATTTCTCAGAAGGAGTATAACATTGAAGAGTCTCTAGAGCCGTTGGGTGCATCTGATTTGGCAGAGAAATCACGGTTGATAAGTGAGAATATTGCATTTTTTCTGCCAAAAAATTCAAATCCTAAACAAATTGCAAAAGTAGCTGGAGTTGGAAAGAGAGTGGAGATCGAACATAATTACCTGAATACTAGATTAGTGGGATTGACAGCGATCTATGGTGATTGGCTTATTGACAAGAAAAATGTATGATAAGTGTCGTAAGATCCGTTTAATGTAATTTATTTTATTTTGAATCAACTAATAAATCCTACTGCAAAGTAAAACTAAATGCACTACGGTATACTTGTGTAGCTTTGAACAGAAAAACGGGCTTGCAATTTTTTACAAACAAGTTTCAATACCATTTTTTAAATGTATGTAACATATATGAAAGTATCTTTCTAGAGAAAAACTTCTGTTTACGTTCTTTTAAGGGTTGATAATAATTCATAGTCTTTTTAATTTTATAAACCATTCAAGAAAAAAAAAAACTATAAAATTCTTTGCATTGAACACGTCTATATTATATTGTAATTGCTTCTCAAATCAAATAAGTACATTCATATTGATATAATATATTCATATTTCACTAATTTTAATTTTCTATTATTGATTAAAAATATAAATACTTTTTGGATTCAAATCCTCTATATATATTCTCGTATAAGGAATGATACGTGTCTTATTGGTGTTTTAAACTTATACAGTTTCTTTTGTTTAAATTGTATACAAAAAATTAAAGTCTCGAGAAAACAATCTTAATCAAAAATTAATGACAATAAATGGTGTATGTATTTTGCCTGATGTCTTTATAATTATTACTAAGCACTTAAAAATTTAAAATTAACTAATGGCAATGTTTAACACAATCAAACAAATGAAATACAAAAGAAAGTGTAATAAATGCAATTCTAATGCAGATTGTTTTCAAACTAAGACTAGATTTTTTATTTATTAATAAAACATTTAAACTAACTCTGATTGACATTAAAATGGACACACAATAATTAAAGAAGTTCTCTAATTTATTAAATTATTTATGTATTGCAAATTGATTTATATATTTATTTTATTTTATTAATGTAAATGAAAACTACTTAAAAGTTAACAAAAAATCCATTAATAAACAATTTGTTCTTCTGATTGTATCAGATTTATTTTAATAATACGCATTTATATCGAATGAATTAACAAATATTTTCAATTTAAATAAAAGGAATGTATGCATTTTAAACAAATTAAAAGAACAATGTCATAACTTAAAAATTTGTATTTGTTAGATATGGAAAATGATCCCAAAGTAACTTCCCAATTATATTGGGAACAAAATTTTTGTACGTAAATCAGGAGAATTAAAAAAAAAAGTAAAACGATAATTTGGCTTCAAGCAAATAAATGGGTCAGGTATCTTTTCCATGGACATTAATTCCACAAAGTACGTTTTGTATGTATCGTCTTAAATCTGCCTGGCAGTGCAATTTTCAATAGGTAAAACAGGTAAAAGTTAAAGTTGTGACAGAACCTTACACATTAGCATGCTTGTAGCTTGGTCCGATTGTTGGATTGATTCCTAAGTCATCGACAAATGGGTGATAATACATTTTTTACTTTGGTTTCTTGTTAAGATGTTAGTGTGAATACATGTAAGGAGCTATTCGGGAACTTTGACCAAATTTTAACAATGGAAAATTATTAGAGTTTTTAATGGTTAGAGATTTATTCCATTTAACTAAATAGAAACATTTATTTCAGTGTTCTAAAGAAGAAACTTATACTAAATTTTAATCCAAAAAGTGACTTCTTTGGAATATACACATCTTCAGAGAAATTCTAACACACATGTTTGTAATAGGTTCCCCAATATACCATTCTACATTTGTGTTAGAGTCATAATAAATACCTCAAAAATCGTTGAATATACAAGATTTAAACCATATTGTATTATCGAAATGAAGGAAACTCGGTTAAAAATAACACACCTAAATTTAAAACATACAAAAACGACTTCGAATTAATATAGTAGTCAAAATATTTCTAAAAAAATGTTTGATAATATCCTTAGTTGAAAATAGGACTCAAGTGTTTATAAATGCATAATTTTTTAGTTATGACCGCATTCTCTTCTATGAATGATATCATATTTTCATGAAATGTTACTTGTGTTTGTAGTATGATAGGGAATTTACAATGTGATTTAAATTTTAAGAGTTAAAATGAGATCAACGCCATCTCAAAAGTGAATGGGATAAACAAAATTTCAGTGTAACGTTAAAAAGACAAATCTACGAAATAGTAGAGGGTGTGGATTTTCAAAAATGGTAGTGAAATAATTATTTTACTGTGCTTATACCCATACACCATGAGGATTTTTGCTAGTGGGTACTGCATTTTCAAGTTGCCTTGGCGAACCAATAATCCTTCGACTACTGCCAGGTTTGTTTGAACCTAATTGTTGGAAAAACAAAAATCAAACTAAACTTAAACATTATGAACAATTGTTCAGATTGCTTTTACCCTCGAGAAGGTTCCGGATTTCATCTGAGGGTGTAACTGCTAAGCTTTGTAAATTTACTTCTTTCATTTCGTTAACTAGTTGTTCTACCTGCGGAAAGAATATATTAAATTATAATAATTGGCGAGGGACAAATCATAAGTCCAAGGCCCGAATAGAAAAACGAGCAAACGTATTTGTTTTGCAAGCCTCTCATTACAAACTTAACAAGAGGCAAAGTCAAAACATATCGTTCGATTGTTTTTAATTAACGTATTATCATTTTTTTTGTTTTCAAACCTGGCGCTTTTTTTCAGCTATTGCGTTTTCAATCATATTGATTTCCTTTTTTAAATTTTCTGTTGCCTTGCTAGACGAGTCGGTATTGTGTATTGCTTGATCGATTTCGGTTTGAATACGTTCCATTTCAATAAGAAAATCCCGTTCCACATTTTGCCTGAATAAAAATAAGATCATTACGTATGCAGAGAAATTGAATGGTAAAAAATAAACTACCGATTATCCTTTTGCCGACTTGATATAGCTCTTTGTTCAACTTGAATATCATCCATAAGAATTCGTATTTTATTTTTGCACTGCAGTAGTTCAGTCTCACAATTTGCTAACTTCGATCGCAATAATGTTATTTCAGATTTTAGTGTTTTCTCTTGCTGTTTAACTAGCTCATTTTCTTCTTCGACGTATTGCAGTGTCTGTAACTGATTATTTATTAAATAACGTATTTAACATTTAGTAAACAAAAACTTCAGCAATAAACCTGTTCACTGCCTTGTCGAAATATCTGGTCAGCTTTTGTAATTTCTCGCGATATGGCTTCTAGCTCTTGAGCTTGGTCACGTTCTTTGTTTTCCAAATAAACAATTTCAGCATCATACTGACAAAAAAAAAACAATATTTTAATTAAACTTAGACAATTACTTTTTTAAGTCTTCAGACGTGCCATCGCTTAATTACAATAAAATTGATAACCTTTCAACCTAAATAAATGCCATAAACTCACCTTTGTCAGCTCAGATTGTTGAGATGTAATCTTTTCTCGTTGAAATTTGATCAACTGAATTAAATCCTTATATTGGGCTGCTTCGAAAAAGTTATCATTAAATTCACCATCGCTTATATCGGAGAGGAATGGATTTGTACAAGCACCATCAACTTTTTTTAAATTATTCCCATTCACACCCGTGCTAAATTCCAATAGCTTTACTTGAGTTTGTTGTTGCAACTGCATCGGACTATTTCGAGGCGGCGGTGGATCTCGGTAGGGTGGGGGAACTAAAGCACCATTGGATGATATAAGCGGTGAATTTTTGTATAAATCCGGTGTAACACTGTTCGAGTTTGGCTGATATTTATTGTTGTTAGAAGAATTTCCATTGAAGACATCAACTAGATTTTCACTGCTATTCGAAATGTTATTAGATGCATCCTGCTGATGGAAATAATTAATTTGAGTCAAATTTTTGGGATCAAATGAAGTACGTACATCGCCTGGATTAATTTCGTTTGTGGGATTTGCTTCAAAATAGTTGACTATTGTGTCTGAAGCACTTGTGGACGAGGGGAGGCTTAGATTTGATGGTGATTTCTCATGCCTTCCAGATTTATGAGGGGATGTGGGTGATGGTTGGGCTGCAGTAGGTGTGCGTTGTGGTACTCCTTTTACGATTCCAACATTTTCAATTGGTTTAGATGTCTCTGAAGAACTGCAAGTATTTTTTTTACATTAAATAACGATTTAACTTTGAAAAATTGTTTGTTATTGCAGCAGGGTCAAGAACTTTTACCTTTTTTTGCTTCGTTTGAAACAATGACAATAGAAATTCATAATTACTAATTTCTGTTTGCTAAATTAACCACGATAAAGAAATGACTGATAGCTGTTTAAAGTGCCTTGGCATTTTGCTTCGAAAAGTGTTTTAAGTGTTTATTTCATATTTGACACAAATACGTTTTTTTTTGCGTTTAATTCATATGAACTTAAGATAAGACCTATTGTGGTTCAAGTGATTATATTTTATTATAATTATTAATTTTCTTATTATGCCTCCACTAAACGAACTGTTTAAATTATCTTTATATCTATGTCACTAAATAGCCCATATGTTGATGATTTATATAATATAAAGCAGAGCACTTAAATAATAAATTCGTGTTAATTTACGAAGACATTATTTTGGTCACTTTAATTAGGAAGGAGTTCTTATTTTGTACGTTGTTGCCAGGTATTGCTAAAACTTAACTAATATGATTTTTACAAATCAACCTGCATTTAATAGCATAAGAAATTTTAATGTTTTTTTTTTATATAGAGCATAATTTTTATGACAAAATAAATTCATTTTTTAAGCTAGTATAACGATTGGAACACAAAAATTAAGCTCCGTTTGTCGGTCACTAGGTTCGTATAAGTGAAAAAACAGTTTGAGAAGGGTCTTTTAGTTTTTGTTTACGATTTGCATATGAAGATGAATCGATAAGAAACTTATTTAAGTATGCCAGGATATCACTTAAAACTCTCAACCATTCCTGTGTGCGAGCAATGTCATGGATGGTGGGGTATTACAGTTTTTATGTAGAAATGTGAAAGGCTAATTTTTGAAGTTTTTAGAAAACACTTTTTATGATAATAATTACTCTTGGAGGATTTGTCAACTCCTTAAAAAAGGCAGTATTAAAAAAAGACAAAACGACATTTGTTGGTCATTCAATTGAAAATCCTATTGTACTTTCCTAGGTATGCTATTCTATCACTCCACAGCCTTCTTTGCACTAAGACACTAATGCCCTTTGCGTTTTGCTTCGACAAATTTAAACTGACTTTCTGGCATATACCCTTTCAAATTATATTGTTCTTAACTTGAATTTACTTGGATTAAAAATCCTTTGGATTAAGAATTCTGAACAGAATGGTAACTTCGGATGAAGTAAAATTAAGTGTTTTCGAAATACATTTTTGGTACAACTACAACTTCACATAAAAGAGCTTTATAACTTTTCGAATCTTTTGTGTTTCTCATGTCTTCGAGCTGAGTTCTAAACGGTTAAATTATTGAAACACATTTGTAAAAAACTATGTACATATATTTATATGTATATATATATATGAGTTGAATTTCCAAAGAATAAAATTTCAATACGAAATTGTGTTACAAAAAAAAAAAAACAATCAAGGTCATATCAAAACTTACCCAAAACTTTTTCTCAATTCCTTGCATCGATTAAGAGGAATGAACTCAGTGGCTGCGTGCATTGGCTGTTGCTGCTGCATAGGTTGCTGCAGATTTAGATCTGAGTCACTGCCATTGCTAGCAAGTGGTTGTTTCTTTGATGCTGTTGTAGCACTAAATTGCTGCGATTGCCCCTTCTCATCTGCGGCTGCTGGTCTCTTTGTCTGCTCTGATCGCTGCAGTATGAATTGCACATCATTAGCGTACTCACCCCATTTCAGAAGCAATTTCAGTGGATTCTCCGTTGGAGCCAGCAGTCGTTCATTATTTCGCCATCGTTCAATCAGAGTGAAACGCCCCACTTTCCCCGTAGCATGAGCCAGTGCGAAAACTACATCCTGAAAATGTTTTCATTTTTGTTTTATACTCAACAATACAACAACAACAAAAAAAGATGATTAAGATTTGAGTGACCAACTCCTCCCAAAAAAAAAAAATCCCAATTACCTGGCAAGTTGTGTTGACCGTCACTCCACATACAATTCTCTGAATTCCTTCAACCCAAACTTTCAATTCCATATCAAATTTGTTTTCGTCTGAATTCTCCGAACTCCGCCCAAGTTGTGGAATTCTTACTCAAATTTATGCGACTTTTTCTAATAATTACCTATAATCTATGTTTTTATTTAAACCAAATCCAAATCTACCCTTGTGGAGCTCATTGTAGTTTCCGTTCGCGTTAAAATTTGTTGTCCACGACCACGACCACCCGAATCATAGTGGTCACACATTAGTTGATTCGTTTAACTTTTGCTACCGATTGGGATCAGAGGCATTTGGGCTTTGCGCTTTGAAGGTGTGGATTTTGAATCGATTTTTGGATCGATTAGAAAATAATGATAAATTGGAACACGATTGGAATTTTGTGCTGATTAGTTTTCTTTATTTACATTTTTTGTCGTTTTTTTAAAGGTTTTCTTTTTGTTTTAACTCTATTTTTTACGACACACTACACCACTACGAACAACGCCATTTTGCCCTTTTTTGGAGGTATGTTTTTAAATGACATTTATCGGGAAGTTTTCCTTGCGCTTTGCTTTTTTGTTTATTGTACGGAAGAAAGAGCCAACAGGTTAATGTACAAATAAAAACAGGTACATGTTGTGAAGTGACTACGAAGGGGAACACATGCAATGTTGCTGCGTAATGTTTGTTGAGGAAGATATAAATAATGTTTATAAGCAATCATAAAGTTGTTGTTAAAGTAGTGATGTGAGCAACATGTTGCACTCGCGTTGCCATTATGTCATTTTTGTCCTAAAATTAATGGATTGCGATTTATATACATATGTATTGAATAAGACGAAACCGTTGAAGTTATTGATTGATTAGGTCTTAATTAATTAATTGGAACTCTGAAACATTGAACTTGGGTCTGAGACTGGCAACAACGCTACATCAATTCTAAAAATAGTTGATGTAGCTAGTATAAAAAAGTTATTAAACTTTCGAACTTGTCTCGTTAAAATAGACTTATTTAAACTGATAAGCAGAGTTAACACCACAGACTTAAGATTGTTGACACAAGTGAATATTTTAACAAAGACATCTGGCTGGGTAACATGTCATATATGTATACTGGAATTCCTTCAAAATTTAAGATTTCTTCTGATAGTAGAAACTCCAAATTTATTTCGTCTTTCACGGAGAACTCACCTGATTAAAGAAAACATGTCATAAATCCGTTGCAGTCATACAAACAAACATGTCAAGTACAATATCGTCATCATTCATCATTATCGGCTCGACAACCAGGATCCGGTCCTGGCCTCATTTAACAAGTTTCTGAAGAGCCGACGCACGCCATCCAGTTGCGCAGACCATCTCTCTAGCGTAAGAATGCTATGTCCTACCATAAAATGTACTACACAACTACACGGGCTGTATCCTCTGTGCTCATGAGAGCATTTTTATATTATATTTATTTATACTTTTTCTAAGTATCGTTTTTATTTTTAAATCTTCGTTTACTTACTCATAATTTACTTAACATAAAAAATCAACATCTGCATGTGTATGTGCTACAAAGCCTTACAGGGCTGGTTCCCATTCACTTATACTAGCTAGGTAACCTTCCGTTTGGAGTCTACCGACCTTAATTTAGTAATAATATTCGCCCTTCCTCACATTATGTATATACTATACAGTGCCAACAACTAAATGCTCAGATTAACTACAAGCTTGAGGAAAAAATCTAAAAACTTTTCTTGTTTTTTAAGAAAAATTGGAAACAACAAAGGTAAATAATGTTTTACAAGAAAAGTAGAAATGTCTCTTTACAGGAACGGAACTTTCGTTTTTTGAACTCATCTTAAAGATTCTATATTTTAGTGTATTAAAAATAATAATGCACATTGTATTTTTTTAACAACTTTATTTCACTGAAAATTATTTTTTTATTTGCTTGTTCATTCTTACAAAGGAAAACACACAATAATTTTGTGTTGTATTTTAAATCTCTGAATAAGAACACTAATTTCTTTTAATTAAAACTACTTCAATTTAAATGCATAGTTGAACAAAATAATATTGCAAGAATTATTATTAAACATTAAGCAAAAAAGAACATACATAAATCTGAAAAGGAGCTGCTTTTTCAAGTTTTTTTTTTTTAATAGAATTTATTCTTAAATAAATGGCTTTAGTTAGGTACCAGCACCACCATCAATTAAATTAATAAAGTATTTAAAAAGTACAACAAAATATAGGACTAATTTGCGCCGCATCGGCGCAGCCATCGCGTTTGCCGGTGCCCTCACCATTACTCATTTACTTGTTTTTTTTTTTTTTTGACAACATTACTTCGAAAAATACAATTTATCTAGAGTCTTAACAGAGATCCCCTAGAGTTTAAATAAACTATCCTACACTTTTTATGATATCGGATTCTTTGTTTTGTTTGTTTGTTGTTATTACTTATGTATTAAAAATTGCTTAAGCACTCCGTAACTTAATTTAACTTAACTTTGGATGTTGATGGTGCGATGTTTTTTGTCATTTTACAAACGAGTGTGTAAAGTGCTGGGAAATTCTGAATGAAAAAGTATACTGAAGTCAAGTACGCAGTAATGAGGATAGTCAGAAAGAGGTCAAATACAGCTGGTTTCACACGGTAAACATATAGGTTTGCCTCTTGTCCCTCATAGAGCATAAAGTCTGGCTCTCTTACATCTGGTTTGTCGTAAACAATCTTAACATTTTTCAAATACTTTTCAAACGCATTTTTAAGATCGTTATTATGTTGCAGTGATTTTATATTAATCCAAGATTTAATGAGGTTCTTGTTGATATCCTGCAAAGAGCAGAAAAAAAAATAAATTAAACAACCATTTGAAAAAAAAAATGTATATTAAGCAATCTTACTATGGCACCGGAGAATATTTCACCCTCATCTACATTGTAGATATAACGCGCAAGTGTTTCAGCAATTACTTTGGTATTTCTTTGAGTATTTAAAAGGATTTTGTTGTGGTCGTCTTTGAATGTGGTCGTTCGGACGGGTTCTTTTGGTGATTTCAAGCTGGATAAAGTGAAAGCTGGTAGTCTTTTCATACTGAAGCGCTCATGTTCCCATGCCAGCTGCACATCAGCCAAATTAATTTTCTTATGTACACCATCGACTGTTATATTATTGTGTTGTTGTCCAATTGATTTAAGGAGCTTGTAGAAATTGTTCATTGCGGTTCCTTCTTTTGGTGGTTTCGAGACATGCATATACATGTTTCCACTTTCTGTGTTTAAGGCTTGTGTAATTGTATCCAAACATAGAACAAAGTCAACATTCTAAAATAAAATTATTAACTTTTATTATTTTGTATAAAATTATAAAAAAAAAAAAAAAATAGGATATTAATACATATTACGAATTTGCCACATTAACTTTAATAAAATTTCCATTACACTGAATTATATTTAATTATACTGAAATGGAAATTGATTATAAAAATAGAGCAATAGGAAAGGAATGTGCTTACTTTTAGCGGGTTTAAAAGGTTGTGGTTGTAACTTTAATTATTTCTATGCAACTTCAATAAGTTTTCTAATTTTCTAGCGATAGTAAAAATACAAGCAATCATGAATTATAAATAAAATTATATTTCGGAGCTGTTTTTTTAAGAAACTAGTTACAAGAGAGCTAGTTGTTTGCGAGTTCGTTAGACTATTCATTTTTTAAGTTAAGATGATTTTGAAAGCATTTTCTCGTTTTTGTGAATCAACTCTATAGCCACAATATTGTCACAATTGTACACTTTAACAGAACTCATAATCTCATACAAATTTAAAATGGCAGTTAAAAGGTGAATTTTATAATTTCGAATTTTGTACTCAAATTTCAGTGTCCAACAACAAAAAACTCACTTTAAGAAAAGTTTTATATAGAAAATGGTACTGTCGCTTATATTTAAACCTTCTTGTCGATTTCTTTAATAATAAGACAAGAGGAAAAACATGTGTCTATTATGTTTCTAGCGATTTCATTCTACGATAAAAATAACAAGCTTCAATGTTATGATACCTTCACTGGAATAGTATTCATTCTTCTTGCTGCAATTAAATATCCAGTAATAGACACTAGATCTTCCTGAGTATAATATCATAATCATGTTTGAATTAGTTTCAAAACATACATAAATTATGCATGCCAGGATGTTTTAACAATTGTCGTTTTTTAATTTTAATATAATTTTCAAAGTCTTAGCTCTTTAAATTTGTAAATAAACATACAAAATATGTTAATCAGGCTTAAAACTTTAAAACGGTTTTCTATTATTTTGATTATAAATTGTTGGAGCTGTTCGATCAAAATTAAATAACGACCTCAATAAGGAACACCCCATAATCTTTAACATATAAATTAAAATTACCTGTAATTGAACATTTTCATCAAGCCATTTCTTAACACCTTGAAAGTTTAATAATGCACCGGATTCTGAGAGTAAGAACATCAAACGGAATTTGGGAGCTGTATTCATTGTATTATGGAGCTTACTGAATAAATCAGCTAGTGTTAGTAATACAGCAGTGTCAGCATTAAGAGGGTAATCCTAGAAAGTAAAATCGAGAAAACAGAATAATATTAATGTTTAGAAGTATGTAACTGTACATAATATGTTGTAACTTTAAGAGCTATTTATAATTTTTGATTGTTATCAAATTGAACCGTGTTGAAACTTCAATTGTTTTTAATTTACTTACATTATAAAGTCCAAATGTGTTAAGATGAGATGTTACAATAATTAATGGCAATTTAGTATTCACTTCAATTTCAGCGGCTTTAATATTCTTCGTTGGTGCTAGTTCTCCTTGAATGATTGGTATTTTACTTTGTTTGTTTGCTGCATGACTGGCACCTGTTACAACAATTTGATAACCATTGGCTGATATCATATTTAGAAGTTCTGAAAGTGCCGAAGAACGTTCTACTTTTCCAGTTGAAGCTGCTTTCGATGCATCACTCGCTTTTGTTATATCGGATATAACCTGGTCTAGATCTTCGTTATAGGTAGAGAAGTAAACAGGAATTGACGAAACCTGAGCCAGCATTGCTTGTTCAAGTAGAATTAAATGCTGAAACGAAATGTTGCATTTACTTATACATATTTACAATACATATGTATTTGCAGTTAAAGTCGGAAATTTGGAGAAATTCGTTTAGGCTCTTTAGATTATATTTTAAGGAAAAATGGTGTAAACATTGATTTTACGATAAGCCACAGAAAGTAATCATGGAAACACGGCGATAATTTTTAGGGTCATGTTTTAGTCAATATAGTTGCTCAGAGCACTGTTTTGCTATTCGTTCCAATCTTTAAATCCACATGAATGGATCATTTAACTTGCCCGAGATTAATTTTTTATCTTTGAAAATATTATATTATTTTAGTCTTCGAATTGTAAGACATATTTTAAAATGATTAATTTTGAAGAATTTCATAACTTTATTTTTTTTGGTGGAAAAAATAGAATGCAGTTTTCAGAAGAATTTTATTTTTGGAAATGAAAATAAGTTTGAAGGGAAGAAAAATGCGGAAAAGATTACCTTCCCTTAGAAAAAACCTAATGAGACTGGGGTCATTGAAAACTCAAAATGGGTTTAATTAACAAGAAACAATCATCAATTTTTACCTCTTTATCCTCATTTGATAGCGATGCAATATTGTTTGGCAATAAGATAACCAATCCGCCCGCCTTCTGTCGAATCTCTCTAAATTGATCTATTGTCATATCTTGGAACCTAATTAATAATAATTAATTGTTTAATTTATATCGGTAATACAAGGATTTCAGAAGATATGTAAATAAAACTTACTTTGTCACCACACAATGCCTTGACGTTCCCCATGAATACAAGGATTTCGCTTCCAGTGTTAATGCAGATGCACGGCAACCTAACCAAGATAAGAAAGTTAAGTTCCAATTTTTTTCAAATATCACACATGGTTTTTATCTTTAAATGCATATCTCATCAAAAATAACTTAACCTAGATACATTTTTGTATAAGTTCCCAGAAAAATAATCAAGTATAGAACTTTCACAAATTTTTACAATCAGAAGTTTCAGTGTTGATTTTTTTTTAAATTTAATTAAAAGATCAAAGTATAAATACCATAGGGGACACCATTGACATCAAATTGGGACATCCGTTGGACAGTGAATTCACTGGATGCCAAGACTGGATTCGAGGAACAAATAATTAGAATTGGTAAAGTAATTAGAAGATAATAGGGAAGGCCACCACGGAATATGTCCGCAAAATTATCAGCTTCTTCGAACATTATTGAATTGAGGTAGTTGTTTGGAAGAGTCTTTATTTCAGAAATTTATTTAAACTTAATTCGAGAAATGAAAATTATAAATTTTTGTGGGAATTTTACGGCACCAGGAATAAGAAAAAAATTGTATGGCCGAAAATCTGACAATCGGAATGACGTTCTTGACGTTTAGCGTATGACGTGAGCTTAACGAATAAAAAATATTCAACGAAATCAGAGTGATGCCATTATTAATATTTTATTTTTAAGATCAGAGCATTAAACTAAGATGTCTAAAAAAATTGTTTCTTATTTTGAAGACTTGTTGTGCTGAGATTGTGTGTCCTTTTTTAATGTCAAAGCTAATTTAGAGTCCGCTCCAGGTACTCTGAATAAAATAAAAAAGGTAAGTTAAATTGTGTTAAATGAGCAGTAAAGACAAAACATTGGCATAAAGAAACGTTAGTAGGGATCCCTTTTAGCCGTTTTTCTTTTTAAGCTCAGAGCAGAGAAATGAGCTGTCAAAAAAAGATATCAGGCACATTAGAGCGCTCAGGTTGTGTTTCTTTTTTCAATCGGAGCTAGCTCGAAGCGTGATCTATGAGCTCTAAATAAAATGACTGAGCGTATGAGTTAAAAGATGAACGCGGTTAACTCACTTTTTTTCATCTGGTTCAGTGCTCTGCTCGGAGCTAAAAAAAAGCCTATTGTAGGTAGTCATTCGGAATGTAAAAGAAAAAGTTTTCATCAGAGCCTAAATGACAGAATTTGAATTCAGTGCTGCCACTTGCCAGTATTATTTCTCAATTTCTTATTTTTATTCACTCTCTTATCATTTATACGAGACAATAAACACGCCTATTTAAAAACGTCAGCGGATTTCAATGGCTGCCGGTGGTTCATGTATTCATGATTCAATTTTATAAAACCGAATTTCGGGGGTCGTTGTTTTTTTCGTAGTTTTCTAATCGATTCCAATATATTTCGACTTAAAACAAACAAAAGAATGATTTTCAAACAATTGGCTTAAGATTCTACTCTTTAAAAAACGGCTGTCAACATGAATCATCATGTTAAAGAACTATACATGGGCAAGAGCCTCCGTGATTTGGAAAAGCATCACACTCTACCTGATTATAGCGAAAAAAAGTTCACAATGTATGTTCTCAATATTATTTTATTTCTAATTGAATTTACTTAAATATATATATTTTCATCCTTCTTAAGACTTGTTTCGAGCGCTCGTAAACTTTTAGAAGACGCTGAGCGTTGCCTACTAGATGGAGATGAAGAGCAAAGCTACATACAATACATGAAATTTTTCAGTCTTATTGGTTGCATTAGCAAAATGCCCGACTATAAGCAGCATAAGAAACTAGTTAAACTAACTCTTGGAAGCAATAGTGATATGACTACTATAATGGACAAGCTATCGAAGTTGAATAAATCACTCGACAGCAGATACAAATGCTTGTCGGACAAAAAGAAAGCCATGGAGCTAACCGAGTTGTATGCTAACGAGAACACAAGCAATAATAATCGTTTAATGCAGAACTTTGACCTATCCGGCAATGATGCATCTAATGGTTGCACTGATATGAATCGTTTTGGTTTAATATCATGTGAGGAGCTTCATCGTTTGATACGCAATTCGGGAAGTGTGTTGATTATGGATTGTAGATCAATAACAGACTTTCAGGAATCGCATTTGAGCTTCCATTGGTGTGTCAATGTTCCAGAAGAATATATACAAACAGGGTGAGTAACATGCGTTTGTATGGTATGTTAGAAAACAAATAATAAAACAGCAAAGTGGGAAGCTTTTGGGAATAATTTATGTTTAAGATCAGATTTTTAAAACAAGATAAACTTGAAGCTTTCATGAGTTAAAGTTTTGACAGATGTCCATAAATTCATACATTTGGTACAAAAAAGAATTTTGTTTAGTCTCGAAAAAGCTAAATGTTTAATAGAAATAATTTAACATCGATGGCCTCAAAACTTAAAAGAAATGTCCAACTATATATGTTTAAAGTAAAAAAAATAAGAGTAACTAATCGAAAAGAGTAGAAAAAGAAATGAATAAACGCATTCATGTTTCTTAATGTACCAAAATTGAATATAACATTTTTTTTGTTAAGGATTGGACACGCTGAATATTTATCTTTTCTGGCCCTTGGCCAATAATTGGGTATTTATTTATAATGATGTGGCAGTCATAAAGGACGATGTAAAGAAGCCCGAAATGTTACTTAAATACAAAGTAATAATAATAATACTTTTATTAAAAAGGGACATAGCAGAAGATTGGACATAGTTTAGTTACCAAAAGCATGAAAAACAGGAGTTTTAAGACTTAAACTCTTAGATGTTATAGCGATTGATGTTTTTGTATTATATACCAATATATTATTTCTTTTTTAAACTTGATCTAGAATATCTGCTGGAAAGCTCCAAGATAAATTAGACAATGCATCTAAACTTCTCTGGGCAGCTCGATCAATAAAAGAACAAGTTGTCTTAATGGACTGGAATTGTAACACTGCAAATCCTCCATCTAATGCACCAATTGCAATACTGAGAGATATTTTACAAATGGTATAGTGTTTCTTCAACAAAAAAAAATAACATTTATTTCTTCAATGATTTTTTCGTTCTCTATTTTCAAGTGGGATCCAGATGTTGTTTATAAATCACCAATAAAAATTCTCGAAAAAGGTTATGAATATTTTATACTTATGTATCCATCCCAATGTACCAATCCTTCTGTACAAGCGCCGCGTGTTGAAGAAAAAGAGATGTACATTGAAGAAATTGAATATCCCAGTATCCTCGATATAACAATGAAAGATGATCAGAGAAAAGACAATAAAAATATTTCAGTGCAAAAGCCAAGTATAGATCGTTCGAGTAAAAAAGCTGCTATCAAAACATATGGGGACCGACAAAGCATGGACATTTTGCGAGACCAAGAACTCGTCGCAGAAAAAGCTTTGCATCAGAGCAAGTTGCTGCTACAGGCAGAGGGTGAAATACAAACTCTAAGCAATAGTGAACACGAAGAACAAACAAAGCAAGCACTTTATTATAAAATACTTCAATTGCACAGTGCTCAGGAAGATTTGGTAAGTAATAAATATAGAAAGCCTTTTGAGTTGGCATAGGATGAAGAAAGTAATTTATTTTTCAGATTTTGGATAACAATCGCCTGCGCCAAGAACTTGAGGAAGTTAAACGCCGTGAAAATGAACAATTGAATGAAAAAAAATCACCAAAAGAGGTGCAGACGATTGAAGAAAAAACAAAAAAGATTGAACATGTTATTCAAGAGCAAAATAAACTTCAAGAGCAACGTGATCCTCGATTGATGGAGAAACTAGGTAAAGAACTTGCTCTGGAAAAGAAAAGACGAATGGCAACACCAACACTTGAAGACAATGAGATGTCTAAACCAAAAATACCCCAGTTTGATCGATCGATAAAACCATCTGTAAAAACGATAGAACGAGAAAGGGATTTTTCACCGGTACCAGGAACTGTTGTAAGTTTGATTTGTATTCTTTTAAACTTTAAAAAACAAAGATTTGACACAAAATATAAAGGAATTAATAAAATTAATGAAAAATGATATCTGGGAATAAGATTTTGACAATGAACTTGGAGTCTTCAAAAATATCATATCATAATTGTGAGCTCTTTTAGTAGTCTATTTTTCGAGTCAAAGCAAAGTGTGTCCTTGACTTGATGACTGACTTTACCAACTTCTGAAAATCACTCCTAAAGGTCCAGCCTTAAAACAACTTGCCTTTATTTTCTGGGTCAGCTTTACTAAGCCACACTATTTTTCTCTTATCAAAAACTGCAGTTTTCTTAGTTGCTCGATTGTGTTTGTCGGATCTTAAACACCATATTCGATGTTTTATCTTCTTACAATTTAAAACCTTTTTTTTAAATCAAAAAGCAGGTATCTTAATCACTGGTAACTGTAAACTAAATAGGCATTTAAATATCCTTAGCCTAGCAGACAACGCCTTTTGCAGGTTTTGCCGCAATCATGAAGAAACACCTGACTACGTTCTAAGGCAGTGTGAAGTACTCGTGCACCAAAGGAGGAAACACTTGGGAAATTACCAAGTAGAAGAACCTTCCCTCTCTGACGGTGCACCAAATACTCAAATTTCTAAGGGAAATTAAATTAGAGGAAGTATTGTAAATGGGAACATCCCCAGTGCTAGAAGGGGGCACAATAGATCTTACAGGTCGCAGTGCACAAACCCCAAAATTATATTCATTCATTCATTCAAGTCAAAATACTTATTACTTTTCAATTCTTAGGTTTGAATAGAATCTCAAATTTGTACCCAAACAAAAATTTTAATTTAAAATTAATGCGTCAAGCATAGTATCACGTTGGGGTGAGCAGAATTTGTGTAACGTTTTATAAGTCCATACACGTGAGTTATAAGTTATTTTTAAAAATCTTTTTTTTTTTTAATCGATAAACATAAATACAACATGACCAAGCTAATATTGACTCACCGCTGCTTTGTGATGTATTTTTATGTTTTATGTTAAAAAAGGTGCAAATGACAAAGAACAACCCTTCTTATAGTTTCACTTTTTAAATATCTTGTCCATGTTGCACACACAAACATAAGTTTTTACAATACGTAACTGTAAACGTATTTTTATACAACAACTAGGCAAAACATTAATGAAATTTTTCTCCCATCCACCCTCTAAGAATAAACTTGAACCTTAAATTTGATTAGAGAAAAAAATTATTGTGCACAGTTCAACAATGAAGGTTGGTGGCAAAGTTTACGAGTATGTTTAAGACCGTAGTCGGAAGTAGTTAGCATTCAGTTTGGATGAATTCTCGATTTCTATGACGATATATTTACACTAGCCCGTCGTCAAGAAAATGTTTCTCCTGGCTGGTGTTAAAATCAACATACCAACGTACAATTTTTTAAGTCCCTTTAAAAAGGTGTGCCTTAAGTTTGACTCTGTTAATTCTTTGTTTTCTTTTTAATCAAAATAATGTTGTTTTTTGCAGGGTCGTGGTTTGACTGGTCTCAAAAATCTTGGTAATACTTGCTATATGAATAGCATATTACAATGTTTAAGCAATACCCAACCATTGACGGAATATTGCTTATCAGATAGATACAAAAGCTACATAAGTCGCGCAAACAAGACAAACGGACAAGTTGTGGAGGAAGTTGCTGCCCTTATCAAAGTCCTGTGGAATGGTAATTACAAATGCGTTGCCAGCAAAGACTTGAGGGTAAAAAACAAAGTATAATTTTTTTGGCATTCCTAATCTGTCTTCTATTTCATAGTATGTTGTAGGACAGTATCAAAAAATATTTCGAGGAATAGAACAGCAGGATTCACATGAATTCCTTACGATACTTATGGACTGGTTGCATTCAGATTTGCAAACATTGCAAGCGCAACACAAATCAATCCGTGAAAATATGCCAGCATCGGAACGTGCATGGCTTGAATTTACCAAAGCTCGTGAGAGCCTAATATTACGTTTATTTTATGGTCAAATTAAAAGCACTGTTAAATGCGTTTATTGCAATAAAGAAAGTGCCACCTACGAGTGTTTCTCAAACTTAAGTTTGGAACTACCTTCTAGTGCAAATATGTGTACATTGAACCAATGCATGGATATGTATTTCAATGGTGAACGGATTCACGGATGGGTTTGCCCAACATGCAAACAACCTAGAGAAGCAATAAAGAAATTAGATATTTCAAAGTTGCCGCCAATTCTAGTGGTCCATTTTAAAAGGTATGGTATTGGTAATAGTTTGTAATTAACAAAAATTAACAGAACATACATTTTGCAGGTTCTATGCCAATCCGGATAGTATGGGTCCTTCATACAAAAAGAAATTAAACTATGTTACGTTCCCCTTAGAGAATCTCGATATGACGCCGTACGTTGCCAAGTCGGAATTACGTTCAATGTCACCGAAGACTTACGAACTTTATGGTGTATCGAATCACTACGGTTCGATGGAGAGCGGCCATTATACAGCATTTTGCAAGAGCGGAGTTTTTGGAAAGTGAGTATTTTTGTTGTAGTAGCAATTAGTTTACAATTTGAGTTGTAAACAAATTTTTGGAATTTAATTAAATTGTAATACTGGATATTATAGATATAAATATATGTTATATCTTCGGGACCTGCTTTACCCCGTTAGCTTCACATAGGATAAATACAATTATTCTCCATGTGAGAAACCATTACTAGTCCTTAAGCCTCAAAATGCAAATCCAAAAATATTTTTAAAATGTTCATCCTCTCTGTTATTTTTACGTAATAAAAGAAAAGTACAATTGTTAACTTTCAATTTTTTACTTCAATTCCGTCTTTGAAGTTTATGTAATAATTTCAATTTTTTAATAAGCAACATATCTTTTCGACATAAAGCCACAATACAAAATAAAAGCTAGATGAAAAAAATAGACGTTTTTCAGTTCCTCTGTTAATCGAAACTGCAAATAATACTACAAAATAACCACTTTTTTATATATTATATAAGAAATTATATATTTACAATAAATTTTCTTTTTCAGATGGTTCAAATTTGATGACCAAGTTGTATCGCCAATTGATACAACAGACGTTGTATCTAGTGCGGGGTACATTCTTTTTTATACATGGCTGCCTCAAACTCCACCATTTTAAGTCAAATAGTAAATTTTTACAATTCATATTTTTATAATGTTGTTATACACTATTTCTTCCTACCTGAATAGTCAAATGTAAAAGAATTATCACTTGTTTATTTTTTAAATTGATTATTCTACATTGTTTTTGTTGTTCTCATGATTTTTTTTTTTTTTTTACAATTCACCTCAAATGTGAATATTTATTTAACTTTAATCTTAACAAATATTAATTTCCAAAAGAAATATAAATTGCAATGTTGAACAGTTTATATACCTATATAAAAAAAGTCTATTAATTACATACTCTATTTTCATGAGCATATTCGAGTTTATTAATATAAAGTACATAGTACATGTATACAAAATATATTAACATTAACAAAAAAATGTCACCAATTTTCGCAACCATACCCACATATATAATCCAATTACATAAGATGCTGATATGTTAATTAAAATAACTAAACCGTGCATTATTTTATTTTGTAAAAAAGATGTTATTTTTATATCGATTAAATAAACAGAGTTTAAATTAAATGAGACTTATTTTCTGGTTTTAATTTAAGAAATTGAATTGAATTTTATTAAAATAATTGTGATGTATACCACGTGCGCAAGCCAATTCAATGTAAACAAGAAAAGTATCTATATAGAATCAGCAATCTTATGGTCAATCGTAGTGGGAAATCTCATACAATTTGGCATCTTTAAATGTTTACTAAAAACTAAATATCTCAAATAGCATTTATCACTTACATAATCATGATTTTAACAAAACATTTTTTTCTTTACTGAATGATGTTAATAAATATTAAAATCCAATTTAATTTCTACAAAACGATTTTTTGATAGTTGGGAATGATGAATGTGATTCCGAGACACATGATACTAAAAAAAAATGCGGAAATTGTTGTTTGCACAAATCAATTGTGTTGTGAATGAGGTTGTTCCTGCTTTTTTTGCAGTTAACTGCGTACAAGTCAAAATGATTTTAATATTTGCTCAGGTTTATCAACTTGTGTAGATATTATTTATGTCATGAATTGAATATCAAAATCTCTACAGCAGCTCATTTGTCCAATTTAGTTTTAGAGCAAACATTGATTTTGTCAATTTTTTTTTAAATGAATTCAGACTGAAGAACAGAAATATTGGAACGAATTTTTGTGGAGATATATGTATAGGGCCATTTCTAAAGTAAAAAGTCAGGATTATAGCAATAGGATTAAGAAAAATCAAAAATTAAAAGAAAACTATTCATAATAATGACTTCGCCTGCTTCCTTCACTATGCTTCTACTTCTTTGCAGAAAAATAACTGTCAAGAATTATAAGTCTTCGTTGGTAATGATAAGAGATGGATTTTTTTTTGATGAATGGTTTCATTTTCCATTCCGCAAAAAAATACTGCTTCAGAAACTAATTCTAATTTTGAAAAAATTTGTTTGGCTTATACTCCGTCTAATCGGTTTGCGCAGTACAGCGGTCCAACCTTGTAACTCGATTCTATAATAAAAATATTCGTATTCGCAAATTCTAAACTCTATAACTCTTTTATGCAATCCGATAACCCAACAGCTCTAGTGGCGACAACCATGTTTTTATGTACTTTCGTATAATCGGGAACCACCTTACTCGAAAGTTAATGTCAGAACAAAGCCGAATCGCAAATAATTCCTCTACATCAAATGTGTTTGGGAGCAGATCTTTCGAAAATCGCAAATTTGTTGAAAAATGCTTGGCACTACTGGCACTCTATTCTTATTTCATGAATAATGCCATCTAAAAGTAGAATCGCAAATATGTTTCGAATAGAATCGAGTTACATACAATTTGTTAGCAAGGCCTTATGGGAGAAATTTCTTTCGTACAAAGGTGTCTGCTGCATACAAAAATATCTCAAATCTCCTAAAATACAAATTCAACCACTGTTGCATGTGCATTTTTCCATAGTATTTTTTATTTAGCGAACTTACATCCACTTTGACCTGCCTTTCGCACTACTCGAGCCGTAGAGTGAAGTGTACCTCATACATAAGGCAAAAGGCAATACAAAATGTCCCATACACAAATCTGAAAAGTCCAATCACCTCAAAACGAAAAAATGTATTACCACACACCTCATATAAATGCAACTATTCGTACATCTCACTCATGGTTGTCGATGGCAGATAAAGCATAAAGACGACTGAGGTTTGAGACTGATGCAGAATATAGTTGTATTGTAATTGATTGTACATATGAGAGAAGAAAATGCCTCAAACTCTTTACATTCCTACTTTCTCTCCCACCAAAGACCAAACCAATGGAAATAGAATGAGGTATGAGCCATGAGGAAGATGAGGACTTTGCCTTCAAACTTCAAATGTGTGAATGAATTTATTGTTAAAACTGTTTTTTGAAAAAATAAATACCAAAAAAAAAAAAATTTGTTTTATTACTCGAATTTTAAAAGGTCATTTCTTAGGGACATTTGAGGTGAGAAAAAGTACCAGCTCATTTAGAAAAGTGGTACCTCATAAAAACTTATTTTAAATTCGTGTCCTACCCTTCATCGCCGCGCCGCCGGTTGCTTAAAATCCTCTTTGTGTGAGCCGCATCAAATTAGTCACCGTGGCAATGGTAATGCTTATTAAGTGTATATTTTTGTTGGGAATTTTTAAGGGAGCTTTTTATAAGCTTTCAAGGACACTTGAAGACAAAAATATTGCGGTTGTATTTTTTTATGTTTCATACATTTTTTCTTGGTGGTTTGGAAAAAAATATTAAAAAGCCGTTATAAATGTTTTTTTGCTGATCAAAATAAGAAAAAGGATATTTGTGTTTGTTCTGTAAAAAAGGCCCTATTACCTTACTGCTTTGGTGATGTGGAAATTAATTTCTAAGTTTTAAATTAAAATAATAAAGAAAAGATGGCAGCCCTTTTGATTTTTATCAGAGCTTTTTGCAAAATGTATAACATGCAGACCTGCAGGAAGCCCTGTATAATTATTTGTTTCACGCAAATAAATGGGATTTCGTTGCTGTTAGAGTGAGATGCACACGTCCTAATTTCCCTGTACTGCACAAACGCATTGCACAGAGTATAGTTTTTATCTTTTAAATATAATATTATAGACCACACATGTTTTAATTCACTTGTATCGTGTGTTTCAGAAATTGACTTGGGTACAATTTTAAAGTTATTTTGTATCGTGAATCAGGCCGGCCGATTATTATTTGACCATTTTTTTTTTTGTTATCTATGTTTTATATTTATTGTTAAATTTCAACATAATATGAAAAAAAAACACTAAATTTTTCAATTTACAAACTCAATTTAGATGTGTTCACATATAAAAATAAATAATATATTCTGTTTCACAGAAAAATATTTAAAACATATTATACAATACATACATATATATTATACCTAGGTCGACCTTAGATTAATTGTAACATTAAAAAATATATATATCTTTATTCAAAAAACATCCTTAATTTCATCATAATTGGTCTAAAGTGTCGAAACATTTTACAAAATACATAAGTTTGTTTTCAGTTGGCTTTTATAAAACCTTAAGTTTGATCAAGATTTAATTTGCTTTAGTTTTTTTTTATCAGATTTTATTTTTCCAGTTATGAAGATTTTCAATATCCAACTACAATGAGCACAGTGTTATAAAATATATGTATATACAACCACTGTCTCTCTTCTTTTTTTTTTAATTCGGATTTAATTTGATGATGCCAAACAAGATAATTCTACCAAAATTCTTAATTCATAAAAAATTACATTACTTAGTTCAAAAATATGCTAATGGATATTGCACCACGCAACAATATAATTTATTCAGTTCAAATTAAATTTAGTTTCTTATAACCATGACTAAAGCCGGATCGTCAGTTAAATTTTTCATACGATATGACGTTCCTAAAAAACAATTAATAATTAATAAGAAAACAATTTATACTATACAATATACAATATTAATTTTATTTTTAGTTACCGATAAAAATTGTTGTAAGATCACCATTTTTCATGTCAAAAGTTTGTCCATCAATTGACATTTGAATTATTCCTCCCAAAAGCACAAAGTTCTACGAAGAAATAAACAAAACAATTAATTAAAATCTAGAGAATGAACATTCACAGAAATATTCGATGTCTACAAAAACAAATATTAAGTACATATCTACAAATGTCGTTTCTAGACAAACCGAAATACCTAAATTCATTCATCCCATATACTGACTGGCAGTGTATTTGAATCCCAAGACTTTTTTAAGGGCTTCATTACAAAAACTTCAAAATATGTTAGTTTTAAATAAAATTATAATATTTGTTCTATTGTGAAAACCGATATCAAATAACTTCAGAGTGACTGAAGTAACACTTTAAATTTTGTAATAATAGTTTTTACTCTTTCAAAGTTAAAATATAAATGAATTCCCAACTATACTGGATGGATTTGGAAATATTTTGATGCTTCTCGTTTAACAAATATGTATATTTCAGGATAAGATCGCATGCTTTTAAGAACCAGGAGAAAATATTATTTAAAAGAAGGTTCCAAGCAGTGCATATTGTGAGAAATATTTATTGAAAAAGCGATATTGAGGAGTATTTTTTGAAATAAATCTAAGTTTTCAACAGACTTGGAAAATACAAATTCAAATATAATTGATATTTGGAGAAAAATTATTTAAATGGAAAATGATGTTTGACAGCATGCTTGAAGAGTGAAAATGCTTTTGGGTTCAATCCGTCAATCGGCACCGGAGGAGGTGCAATATTTGTAAAACGAGATACACAATATGGCGATGCATTCAAAAAAAATATTTACGTTTTAACAATAAAAAGATTTTTTGAAAAACCATGTTGCTATCATATATCATTATTCTTTAAACTTTCTTATTTGTATACATTTTCACTCTCATTACTTTGTAATTTTTAAATATTCTTTCCAAAACATACGCTCTTATTTTTTTTAACAAAAACGGTTTACTTTTTAGGGTCTGTGTGGAGGGTGCACAGCACATACGAAATTTAATGTGTGTATATGAAAAAATTATGTTTAGCTGGGCATGGTCAAAATTAAAAAAAAAAAATGTGTAAAAGTTTTCTGTGGAGAAACTATCTTTTGAAGTGAAACTTTCTTAGATTAGATTTTACGTGTGTTTTCAGATTTTTATCATTGTTTTGGTAGTCCTGTAAAATGCCTTTTACTAATAAACAGAAACAGTAGGCGGATGTTTACAATTAATAAAAAACATTGACATCATTGGCGAAGGCAAAACACTAATCGATGATACCGGTTTGATCACATTGCCGAACAACTTTTGTACACTTTTACAATCGAAAGAAGAATTGATTGAAAGTGTATTTCCGAAAAAATTGTTCAACACTATCAACGCCACAATTACTTAAGTGAACGCGCAATATTGGCACCGAAAAATGTACACGTCAACGAAATAAATTTTACCAATTTACCAAGGTGTTTATTCATTTACGCGCCAGGTGGAAAAAGAAAAAATGTTGTATACCAAAAGGTTCTATAAGTAAGTAACAGTTTTACAACAATAAATAAAACACAAAGTAAAAACCATTAAAAGTTTTATTCGATTTAGGTGTAGCGAAGCGCACCGGTTAACAGCTAGTAATTCATAAAAAACAAAACTGGCTAAAATGTGTACATAGAAAATTCAACCAATTCTTATTTCATATAATTTCCGTTGATTCCTATAGGTTTTGTAATTTTCTAAACGACGATACTTTTAATAAGAGGATAAATATTTAGTTCAAATAAAAAACAGAAAATGAAAAATCGTTCGAAAAATGTCTATATACAAAAAAAACTTACCAGTTCATATCGCTTTGCACATGACAATTTCTTTTGCGTTCTTGGGTTGAAACGCAAGTATCCAAATTTCTGACCAGGGCTATTATAGAAAGCAAAATCAACACCGTCGACTTCTTCAAATGTGAGTTCATCGATATTTGCTGTTAATAAAACACAATTTCATTAAAGTACACGTTGAACTTTATATTATGCAATTTATCACATACCAGTCGCATAACCATTTGGTTCTAAAAATCTAGCCAATCCCTTTTGTTTGTTAGATGTAGTCCTTCCATTACTAAGCATTTGTACCAGCCAATCGAGAAGAATGTCTTTTTTTGTATTAATTGAATTCTATGGAAACAAAAAATAAATAAATTTA
The DNA here is from genome assembly GCA_905146935.1 of Scaeva pyrastri. Classification (NCBI taxonomy): domain Eukaryota; kingdom Metazoa; phylum Arthropoda; class Insecta; order Diptera; family Syrphidae; genus Scaeva; species Scaeva pyrastri. The sequence goes on from LR989927.1 coordinate 72,705,526, forward strand.
AAGTTAAAAACTAAATAATCGTGGATTATTACGTACTATTTTTTTACAGCCTAGCACGGATTTCATTTTTTCGTTTTTTTCTCGGAATGTAGTCCACTAAATAATTTAAAGGTAATACACACAGAAAAGTGTGAATCTACCCGCAAGGGTAAGCAACGGGTACATGTTTTAATTTTCATTATTTCTAATTTGTATCTTTCAATTTAGTTATTAAGTTTGAATGTAAATAAACAAGGTTTAGAAGTTTGACATTTTGGGAGATGATGGATGCTATCGCTGATCCTTAAGCGAATATATTATTTAATATCAAAAGGGCACTTGGAAGTTATAGAGATCATAAAGTGACTGAAAGGTTTTCTAAAGCCTTAAAAACGAAATTTATTCCACATGAACAAAGCCACCAATCAGCTTGTATTATTTTGTATTATTTCACACAAATTTGCCTATTTTTCTTGCAGTTTAAAAAATAAAAAAAAAAACACCGTCTATGAACTTTCAGTATTAAACATTTTATTTTAAGAGATAATTAAGCAATATTGAAGGAAAAAAAATTAATATTCACAAAAACATTTGATGTTCATAAGTATAACTTATTCTATTTTTTTCATTAAATGGTTTAATCTTCTATTTTGGTCCTTATTTCCTTATGTACAAAGATAAGGACTTACCAGAACTGACGACCTATAAATATAAAAGGTGAAGAAAACTTTATTAAAATGTTTCTTGCAGAAAACTTTTTAACAAGACAAAATGCAACATGGAATCACAAAACCAAACAGGTGAATGGAATGAACTACAACTATTTGATTGTTATGGAACATACATTTCAAAAGATACATGTACTAACCTATTTTGAAAAACTTTGCGTAGATCATATTGGCTAGGAAAAATATTTATTTTTGTCTTATAGACATGTATGCTGATAAAAATCTTTAAATAACCAGTCCAAAATAATTTTGGAAGTGGCATGTAACAAAACAGTTAATGTAATTTTGAATGAAGGCTATTTACATAATTTAAAAAAATAAAAAATCAACTATTCTAAGAGATATTTCTGCGCATTTCGGCTGAAAATTTTTTCATTTTTGATAGTTACTTTTCCTACATTGTTTAAGCATTTGACCTGTATTTATTTTAGTTACAGGTTGTTTTTCTTTTAAAAAGAAATTAACTGAACAGAGAACATTTTCACGCAATTATTTTGTACGACTTTCGACGTGAAATATCAAGACAAGAATACGTTCAGTAGACTTAATCCGCGGTCAACTAATTCAATAATTGACGCTTTGTTTGTGAATATCTTCCAATATCAGTTGTTGTGCCAGATACAATGGACGCGATGCAAAATCTGCTGATGCAAGATCGCAGGGAGATAGGGGTTACCATAAACATAAGTATAATTAGCTTTAGAGAGATATTGTATAAACACTTATTTTGGATGCCACATCATTCTACAATAATAGCTCAAAAAAAGACTTGAAAAAAAATGTTCGAGAAATTAAATAGTATACGCTCAATAGCATTTTACTGTGTAGTCATACGGCACGAATCATGGATCTTTGCTTATGAGCCTGAAACTTAACAGCAGTAATAGTAAATTTGTCATTTTGAAATTTAATTCTAAAGAAGAACAAAATAACTGAAGAAACAAGAATTTTTGATGTTTTAATTTCACACACAATTACAACAAAACAAAAAAAATAAAAATAAATTAAACTCACCATCTCTTCGGAAGAAAATCCCGAATCAAAATGTTTTTCATTAACATCAGAAGGAGTTTCTTGTTGCTTATCCATACGTTGCAAACGAACACTTACATTTTTTGCTTTCACTCCCGATTTAGAAGTAATTTTTGTTTTAGTATTGCGGCTATCTAGGGAAACCTGTCCACTAGAATTATTTGCCAGTCGACTTCTATTTACCATGCTATTGTTAATACTTGAGTTTTTCAACTGATCAAACAGATTATTAACATGTATCGATGAGACATCTGCTATGGAGTCGTCGTGTTCTGTACGGAAAGTGTTTTTCTTTCGGATTTTGTTCACTTTTTTAACCAAATTTGTTTTCGGTGGTGGCATAAGTGTGTTACTAGTGTTTTGGGCACTTGAATGTGTTTGGGCATTTTCCGTGATAGTTGTAAGCCGTCGTTTTTGAACATTCGCAAAATCGTTATCACTTGTGTTGCCACTCAAGCTTGGATCTGTAGAAGATAAACTTTTCGAATTGGTCTTCGAATTTTGAGTATCACTGCTTGAATCCTTGGCGGAGGAATCTGAGTTCTCTAGTTTTTTTTCATCTTTATGCTTTGACTTTTGTTTAGAACGCGGTTTCGTTTTTTCTTTTGATTTGACTGTTGAAGCGTGCCTTTCTTCTTCTGATAATTCGGGTAACTGTGCTAATGTTGATGGGCATTCACTAGAAACGCTCGGCCTGTGTAGTTCAGTTTCAGATTCAGATTGGAGTGCTCTGTTTTCAATTGTTTCTGGTTCCGTTAACTTTTTGTTTGTTTTTTTCGATTTGGTTTTATTTTTATTCATTTTCGAGCTTGAATCAACTTCATTAGTATTTGCTACTAAATTATCATCAGTGCTCAAATTCTTCCTTTTATTCTTCTTAACAGGATTCAAAATGAATTCTGGGAAGTAGGGTTTCTTTCGATTTCCTGCGGTTAACATATTATATATATCAAACGCATGTGTATACTGGGAGTTCGAACAAGCCCAATATGCTGTTGGTGGTTTCTTTTCTCTTTTTGAGCGGCGAAGACCACACTCTGCATTTTCGGCATTCTCTGTCGAAAAAGACGAATTTAAATTAGAATTCGACGATGGCATTTCCTTTTTCTTCTTTGTAGTCCTGTTTTTACGATTCTTAGGTGGAGGTGATTGGATATCTTTTTCTAGATTACTCTCAACTTCCTTAGTGAAGACAGAATTTAGGTGAGCCTTGCTTTGCCGCGGTGTCTTTATTGTTTTAGTCGGACTACCAACGGTCGTTTTGTCATTCAATACAATGTCATTTTCTAGGCTACTATCAACGTCTTTATTGTAAACTTCCTGGGAATTTCTTTCAATACTTGAAGTCTGAACCGTAGATCTCCTTTGTGGTGAGCGTGATCTCGAAGAATTGGACGAATTTCTAGAATTGGACGAATTTATTTTCTTCTGGCTACGCTCAAACGATCTGCGACTTCTAGCCGAGAGTACATTAGTTTGCCTTGATGTTGAATTTTTCGCACTATCCGGAGAACTTTCGGAAGACCTTCTGTCCAGTTGCATTGATTTAATAAAACTCTTTTGTTTGGCCCCTTTTTTACTCAATCTTGTACCACTTTTATTTGATCTTTTTGAATTTTTAGAAGGTTTTGTTGTTTTTGGAGTAGGTTCTGGAGAATTCAGTGGAATATTCTTATCATTACTTTCATTATTATTATTGTTGAATATCTCAGAATGTTTTTTGTTTTGTAACCTTGAATTCCTTTCGCATTCTGATGAACTATGGGAAGATCTTAGCCGTGATCTGGACGCACGGATTTGTTTAGATGAGGTTTGACTTGTTGATAATGATGGACACTCTAATGGTTTATTGGAACTTAATCTAGACTCTCTTCTGCCAGTATTTTTTGTTAGGGTCTCTCTTTCTTTGTTATCAACATTTTTGGTAGTTAGAGACTCATTTTGTTGTTGAGATTTATTATCTATTTTTGAGCAATCATCTGATGATTCTTTATCAGAGTTGCCTTTACTGTAAAGCTTCCGTTTTGAAACGTTAAGATACTTTTTCCTTGCAACCTTCTTATTTACCTCTAAATACTCCTTAACATTTTCGGGCTGCAAAAAAAAACAAAACATAAATATAAATATACTATACGCTAAGAATTTAAAAAGGTCAGTATTTTTAGAAGCATTAAAAAGAATTTTTTTTCTAAAAGGTGAGAAGTTAAAGATGTTTAGTCTTAATGGATGGTTTATTTGTGTATTTTTTAAAAACAATTTTTAAGGTAAATAAATATATGGTTAGGTTTGGTGACAAATTTAGTCCATTGTGATACCACATAGATCTAAAGATCTTCACTACTCGATAAACCTTTTGGAGCTCACAATGAAGCGTTTGAGACAATAAATGTCGGAACCACTCAGATCACTAGATCACTGTAGTAGAAGTCTCTCAGGTGGAGTCTCCGCCTTTGTGATAGGGTAGGACAGAAATTCTTTAAGGAGGAACTGATGCCTTTTCTTCTTCATCCATACACCTTCTGAAAAAATCGTTTGCCGAAACTTCGAGTCGAAAAGCTTGCCTGCCTTTTAGGCAGTGTCCAGTAAGGACAACTATAACTGACCTAATGTGCAATCTAGCAATCGAAATAAATATATATGTACATATGTGCATAGATATAACTAAACTTTGTTGGAAACAATTTTTTTTACATTTTATTAAAGCTAAAATAATCAAATCACAAGATTAAAGATAACAAAGTTAATGGTTTACTTACGACAACTTTCGGTTTTTTTCCTTTTTTCTTTCTAATCACTTGTGTGGGTTTTTTAAATGCATCCTGCAACCATAAAAAAAAGAAAAAACACAAAAATAACACTTTGTTTAGTATGAATATTGTTCATTTACGTACCAACGATACTTTATCTGTACTAACTTCATCTATAAGATCATTTTCAACTGAAATTGAATTTGTGCCTTCCAAATTTGAATCCGAGTCTACGTCACGAAACCCAACAGGTGGCATTAGGTTCTTAAAGCTCTCGATTTCTTTGTCTTTAGCCTCGATAGTTCGTCTCAATTGAGATAGTTCTTCATCGATACTAGATATGTCTCGTCGAGAACGCCGTGGCAAGCTGCGTTCTTCCTGACCATGCTCAATGATATTAGAAGTTTTTTGTTGGGGTTGTAGCTGAATGTTTTTTTCACTTTCTAGGCGTGATTTTTCATTGGCTTTCAAAATAACGTCGTTTGATTGTCGAGTCAATCTTTTTTCACGTGTTTTGTTATCATCGATTTTTGAAGTTTTCATAGGAGATTTATGCTCTAAGATGTGTTCAGGCGTTTTGCTTCGTTGTTCATCAATCTTGGGTGGCTCATGTTCTGATTGCTGAGCAAAGTTATTTTCGCGTTCTTTAAAACAATGATCAGTGGGTTTTTCAAGAGATGTTTTTCTTAAAGATCGCTTTTTTAAATTATTATTATACTCTTCATTACATTGACTAGAGATATTGGAAGTTTTTCGCCTAGGTGGCGGCTGTAAGTTATATTCACGTCCTTTGCCTTGATGCTCCCCAGTCTCAGTACCTTCCCGACTCGGTGGCTGTGACATGTTGGTAGTACAAACTTCCTTGCTCTGCTGAAAATTGTGGGCAAGATTTTTGAAAGCTTCCTCATCATCCTTTGATTTCCTCACAGACCGATGGGGCAAAATCTCTTCACTATCAGTATCGTTTAACGGTAGAAAATCGACCTCACAATCCTGTTCATTGATAGAAGATTGTTTCTGATGTGATCTTACCTTCAAGTGAATGTCATGTTCTTCATATACATTGGAACCCGCCCGTGGTCTTAAAATCTGTTCGATCTTCCTAGAATCTTCCTCACGACATGGCTGAGATAAGTTGTAAGTTCGTCGTTGATCGTCGACTTTGGTTGTTTGTCGTTTGGATTTTTGTGGCGATTGGCTTTCTCGATCATCGATTACATTGTATGTACGTCGTTGATCGTCTATTTTAGTTGTGTGTCTTTGGGATTTTTGCGGCAAGTCGCTTTCTCGTCCTTGGGGTAAGTTGTATGTTCGTCGCTGATCGTCGACTGTAGTTGCTTGTCGTTGAGATTTATGTGGCGATTCGCTTTCTCGATCATCAATTACATTGTATGTTCGTCGCTGATCGTCGACTTTAGTTGTTTGTCGTTGAGATCTTCGTGGGAAGTCTCTTTCTCGATCATCAATTACATTGTATGTGCGTCGTTGCTCGTCGACTGTAGTTGTTTGTCGTTGAGATTTATGTGGAGATTCGCTTTCTCGATTATCAATTACATTGTATGTTGGTCGCTGATCGTCGACAGTAGTTGCTTGTCGTTGAGATTTATGTGGCGATTCGCTTTCTAGATCATCAATTACATAGTATGTTCGTCGCTGATCATCGACTTTAGTTGTTTGTCGTTGAGATCTTCGTAGGAAGTCGCTTTCTCGATCATTAATTACATTGTATGTGCGTTGTTGCTCGTCGACTTTTGTTGTTTGTCGTTGGGATTTATGTGGCAAGTCGCTTTCACTTTCTCCGTCGCTGTCAACTCGCATATGTAAATCTAAGGACTTGTAACTTAGAGATATTTTCTTCTTTTCGAATGCAGCTGAATTTTTTTTTTGTGATTTCTTGGTTTTTGAAATCTTCCTTCGCTCAATTTTCAAACCATTGTTTCGATTGCTAACATCACTATTATCCGAAGTAGATGCATCGTCGGTGATAATACCGTCCCATCTTAGATTAATAGTCGGATATTCTGACTCTTTAAATTGCTCACCATTTGAGATAGTAGTTGAGGATATAACATTCGTTGCTGGACTCTCAGGACGATTCTTTTGTTTGTGCGTCTCTTTTTGTTTAGAGGGGTTGCCCTTTGCTCTCGGAGTATTGCCTGAGAGGGTTGAAGTTATTTCATTTAAAGGGGAAGTTTCATTGTTTGAACCGTCATTCGATATTATGCGATCGACGGGCGCTTGGTTAAAAGTCTGATTTACTGGGATGACAATCACGGGACAGTTTGGCGTTGCATTTTTTTGCAAACGTTCAACAAACTCTGCTGTTGCAGTTTCCTGATTTGTAAGAACCGATGGTACACATGCAGTTTGTTTTTTTTGTGACATAGGTATACGTGATGGTTTTTGAATAATTGAGTTTCCCTTACTTAAGCTTAGGCCTAATTTTTTAAATATTTTTAACTGCTCTGAAGTTGCAGTGAGCTTTTTTGTGAACGTATTTTGGTCTTTTGTATTGTTCTGTTTAGATTTAGAAGGTGATAAAGTTATCTTTCCATTAGAAATGTCACACTCTACTGAAAATGTTCGACGTGGACTTTTTGGTGAAGGAATTTCTAGATTAACTGCAGCGACATTTGTTTCCTTTTGTGATTGCTCTAAAAGTGCGTTGAGTAATTCATTTTGATTCAACAAAGAACGCATTGTATTTTCGTTTGTACAATTTCCTTTTAACGTTGGGTCTTCCGAAGAATTTAGTATTTGTTCAGCTGGAGATCCTTCATCACTTATTATTATAGGAGAGCAAATAATATTTTCTTTTTGTATTGTGTTATCAGCTATAACTTTATTTGCATCATTAATTTTACTGGGTGTATTCGATGATATTGGGGTGCTACATATTTCTGGAAGCTACAAATTGAATTAGGAAGGTTATTACAAGATTATATTTAAATTAGAATACAAAATTAAGCTTCATTTATAATGGTCCTTTTCTCGTTAAATTTAAAATTTTAAATGAATATAACTGTTTTCCAATTCTCACAATAGGAATATTCTCAAATCAATGATTCAACTGTTAATGTTAAAATATTAAGCAAAAAACGAAATCTTCATTATGGTGAAATTGAAAAAAGTAAAAAGTAATTAAAATTTTTAATTTAATGGAACGTATTTTTAGCTGAATGACCAAATATGCTGATTGGTTAGAAACACCACTTTGAGGTGTCAATGAATCCGTTTTTTAACATGAAATAATAGAGATCACTACAAACACATACTGTAATGTTATTCCTTTGTTGAATTGCATGGACTAGACATTAATGATTATGTAGTCTAAGAACCAAAAAGTTGATGTAGCAATGAAATTTTCGAAAACTCGATTTGATGAACATGTTTTATATGTATAAAGAAATGACACCGCTATCTTTATGGAAAGTCAGAGCCAATATTAAATAAGAGATAGTGGCGATTTCCGACGAAACAAAAAGAAATAAAAAGTTTTCATGTCGTTATAGAAAAATCTGTTACATTTTTCCTGAAGCTTAATATTTAAGAATATTTAACCCGAAAAGCGAGATTCTTAATAATTATATAAGGAATCCATTAAGAAATAACTTAACAAAGTATACAATTATTATATTTATATAATGTACATACAAATCGACTTTCATTTGCAAATGCCTTTTCGAATTCTTTGAGCAACGTTCGCCTTCCCAAAGTTGTCGAACTCATTTTTACTGAAAATGCAAAACAAAATAGTGAATAAACAAAATTTCTAACAAATTATTACAAAAATTAACTTACTTATTGGACTTGTTATTGATCTCTGTACAGATGATCTCTTCGGAGATTTCGGAACGAATTCGACAGAAGATGGGACATCTACTTTATTTTGTGGAATAGGTTTCGATGGAATAGTTTCGGGTTGTAAAGTTTCATTTTCTTGGTCAAGCCTTTGAATTTCAATTTGTAAACTTGGTCTATTGGATGGAACGTCATCGAAAATTTTTTGCGTTTGGACATTAAGACCTTTTTTTCTTCGAATCAAATCTACCAGTTTATGACCATCACTGGCATCAAATATGGACGAATCGAAATCGCCCAAACTTTCTCTGGGATCACTGAAAATATAAAAACAAAATTAAAATCATTGATAAAAAAAAAACTGACATTGCTTTTGATTTTTTTTTTTTTTAACTGAATGATAAGTTTAGCGAGTTCATTGGATAAACATTTTCTAATCAATTTCCAAATTAATAGTCTAATCTCTTTCTTAACCTTGGTATTAATAGCAAGAGAAATAAACTACTAGGGATTTTCATTCGCTCTCGCTCTGTAATTAGCTTGGAACATATCTGAAATTAACTATTCTATACAATATTACTAGTAATATTTAATATAAAAGTAAGCTAACCATTCTTTGTCAATTTTATAATAAAACAATGATGAATTATTAAATTTCAATCTGCACACATTTATGTAACTTGTTCTCTACTTTGTTCAATCTTTTACCAATGACATGACATTCTGTACATCTTTTTTTTTAAGGCGACATACATATTTTAGAATTGGATTTTACGATTAAAGAACGGGTGTACGCCTGAAATTGGGGTCAACTGATTGGCATTACTTGAATCGCTATATTAATGTTGAATTGTTCAAGGGGGAATGCAACAGACTACTTCACTAGAACATTGATGATTTAAATAACGATAGAAGAGAGAAATAAGATGCTACGTCATTACATCAAGAATATGGAGACGATTGGCTTCCATGATGCTAGTGCCACTCATGGATAGTTGCATAGTACTCGTTTAATTACAATTTTGATATTAGGACATTGAAATAATTCAAACAGGAGCTTTAAAAATAACAGGCGACCGTTCTCTATTACTCTATTATTGTTTTTCTGCCTTCAAACAATTCAACCGTAATAATTGTACATATTTCTAAGAATGCTTATTTTATTAGTTTACTTTTGAGCTCAATTTCGGGCAAACGATATTCAGAATCAATATACATCGGAATTTTCTAACAAAAACCCATTCCACTATTCTAATTCCCAATAATGAAAGTAGATCTACATATTTATTAAATTGAATTAAATTAACTTCATTGAGGCATAGCTACCAATTATAATATATGCAAAACTCAACAGCGTTTCAGTCTTTTATGAAATTACCTTATTAAAACTTCTTCTCTCCCAAAGCCAATGGCTCTGCATTATTTTTGTTCATTCACTCATAAAAAACGATTTCTTTGAAACCAACCTTCCTAACGAAATTATAGACCAGGAATTACTTCAGTTAAAAACATAAAGAAGTGACCGTCATCTATCTTATTCATCGTCTTCTTTTAGATTCTATCGACTAACCAAATCTTAAAAACTCCATAATGTTAAATTCTATCTACAAAATTCAACAATTCCTCGTCCAGAACAGATAAAATGTTCTCTCATGCCGTACTTTAACGAGCATACAGTTTTAGCTATTTATTATCACTGCTTGTAAACAATCCATCTTATGATTGTATCCTAAAACACGTAGAGAGAAATAATGTAGTTACAAGGCACTTGAAATAATTCCTATTGGACAAATCTTTTTGTCTACTCTGGGAGGTCGTAGAAGAAGAAAACTACTTTTGAAAAGGAACTCAACTAAACACCATGTTGGTATTCAAAACTTTCAACAACTGGATGAAAATCCTGATAAGCTTAATTTATTCGACCATTTACAGATAGTTCTTTATTTAACAATCAGAAATCATAAATTTTGTTTATTTTAATTGGAATTGTATACTTACACCATTTTGTGTTGCTTGGTCTTCTTCCGAGGCGGCGAAAAGTTAGTGTTTTTTGAGTTGGTGGTGTCCGATGCCCTGTGCAAATAATTTGTATTCCAATCAATGTCTTTTTGTTATTTTAAAACTCTGCATATAAAACATTAACAATATAATAACTCTTTTTACAAAACAAACAACAGCGGTCCATTTTACTGAAACACTTAGGTAGCAACTTTAACTTTTTTATTGCAATACATTTAAAACAATTTTATTAATCAAAAACACAAGCACAATCTGGTATGTACATTGTACTTACATTGTTTTGTTTCATTTAAAACATTAACTATTCACTTTGTGGAGGTATTGGTGTCGCTAAATTGTTAACGGTAGGACAAAGAATTGTTTGAATGATTTGAAAACAATATACAATAATGATTAACATTAAAACAATACGAATTTAATAAATTTAAAACAAATTTGTATCGAATTCAATATTTTCTTATGAATTCCGTTAGTACATTTGAAGAGACACACACAAGACACAATTCGAAAATTTTTCAAGAATGCGATGCAATGCGTTTAAATTGTGATGGAACGGAACGAAGCGTCAAATGAATGAGTAAGTGCTGCCAAATTTACTTCAGTTCTTAAGACCCTGTTTGCATATGGAGTTGATAAATACAAATTCTTTGACTAGCTGGTATTGCATATCGAACCATGTGTGATTCGGCTTGTACAAGAGCTACTTAGATTTCCACTATTTAATGGGTGAGACGTGATGGATCAGAATAGCTCTTTGTAGTAAATTTTATGGTAGAAAACTGCGTGGCTGACCATGCTTAAGTTGGAGAGATGGCGTAGACGGGGATAGGACGCCCGAAGCACCACACCACTGGATGGAGACGGCTCGAAATCTGGATAAATGTCCAGATATGTCTGGACAGCCCTGTTTCGAAATAATCTCTGCACGTGTTGTTGTGAAACGACTTTAAAAATTAGTTAAGTTGAACTATGTATGAATCGGTTGAACATAACCAGAAATAAAATGTTGAACCGTGATTGGAATTTTTGACTACCGATACCGAGTAACAAATTTGTCGGCAACTCTAAATTCCAAGCTGAAGGCAACAGTGGAACTTTCCAGAATACTCTCTCATATAAGCGAATGGTGTTGAACCGTAATGTAACAATTTACGGTTGCTCAATTGTATAAAAGAAATAAAAAAAATAAAACAACATACACAAACATTTTTGTTTTAATTTAATACTTATTTATTCAACATATCATTATCTCCTATGAACTTCTAAAAGTGGCAGTGTTTCGTAACGTAATGTTATATGTTCAGAGCATCTTATATCATCAAACTTAAATTTCGTTGTAAATCTATATTTTCTCAAAACTTGTGCCAGTGCTATTTTCAAGAAAATTCTAGCGTATTGCCAACCTAAAAAAAAATAAAATTTAAATGAAAAATAAATCAGAAACTTGCACGTTTGTGTTTTCAGTTTAAAAGACTATGATATTTGTAAAAGGTACTCAATTTTTGATGAAGTTTTTCAGGAGATTAATATTCCTTTTCAATTCTTCAATAAGTTATGTGCTTAAAGTTTAATTTTTATATGAATTTTATTTTTGTGTGTATTTTCAATGCAGACTGCAGAGTTCTTACACCCTGGTTACAAGAGGAGATCGAGGAATCGAATCGAATCGAAATTGAATTGAGATTTCGATCCAGGTATACGATGTCAGTGGATCGAGGAATCAAATTGAAATAGAATCGAAATAACATTTTGGTTATATTTGTGTGCGTACTGTGTTGTTACTTTGTGAGTATATTTTCTCAAATAATTCAAACAAAATAATGCTTACAACAACAACACAATAAAGAGCACCAAAATAAACGCATCTCAATTCTCAAAACAAACCAGAGAGAAAAAATATAACACGCACACAAGCAAAACCTCACACACCAATAACTCGATTGACGGATTCAGGTTTACAAACAAATTTTCGATTCGATTCACTTCGTTTTGTGGGATCGGATCGAGTAATCCTATTTCGATCCGATCCAGGTATATGCCGCGCTAAATCCTGATTCAATTCCGATTGAATTCTCCTTGTAAACTGGGTATTAGTCTACATATTTTAGACCAATATTGTTGACTTATTGGTCATGTTTATGTTTCATGGAGAATTAAATCGGAATTGCATCCGATTAAGCTCCGTGTATACCAAGAATCTAGTGTGTCCAATAGTTGTGTTATTTGTTAGTGTGACAATTGTTAACACTGCGCACAATTATAAACTGACTCTCATTTCGATTCGATACTGCTCTTGTAATCGGGGTAAGACCTAGTACGCTGCTGTAGCGAAAGGAAATATTTTGTTGGTTTCCACACCCATAACGAAATTTAAAACGAATACACTGCGAGAAATATAGATGTAGAGAATTATCAGCTGTTTACAAAATATGCCACTAGGTGGCAGAAGAATGTATTAATCATGAAGGAAAAAGTGCTGAGAGTAGCAAAAATTGTAGTAAGAATTCTATTACAATTATCCACATATATAAAATATTTCGTAGAGCAGCAGCGTACTGCATAACGATTTACATTTTCGTCTTGATATTATTATATGGGATTTTTCCTTTCTTTTCAGCGGCGTACTAGGCTTAATTATTTGAATTTTGAACTGAACACACTTTAAATGAAGATAAAAAAACATTTATTTAGTATTGAAGAGCTTTATCAACCTAAAAAGAACTCACTAGATATCATCATTTTTCTAAATTAGGTACTTAAACATTCTTACCTATACAATTCCTTGGTCCCTTTGAGAACGGTAGAAAAGAATAGCTATGGCGTCCAGCTGAATTTGATGGTAAGAAATGGTCAGGATTAAATTCTTCTGCATCAGATCCCCAAGTATCTTTGTCTCTTTGAATATTAAATATGTCAATCAATATTTGTGTTCCTTTTGGAATAACTATTTCTTTTGATATGGGTAAATCGTTTGAACAATTTCTGGCAATCAGCGGAACTGAGGTGAAAAGCCTCATGGTCTCATTAATGCACATCTCCAAGTATACTAAGTTTTTGAAGTCTTCATACTTTACATCGAATTCCTTTTCAGGAAAAACAGCAAGTATTTCTTCAAAGACTTTTTCTTGATACTCTGGATGCATAGCCAAAAGCATTAATGTTGAAAACATAGTTGTTGCTGTCGTTTCAAAAGCCTAGAGGATATAGTTAAAAAAATCTATCATGTGACGAAGTTGAATTGACTAACAAAAAATCAATACATTTATTTGGTAAGCTGTCAAAAGTTGGACAAAATTTGTATGTGTATTGCCAGTTTTGCTTGCCCGTGTGAACTTAATCTAAATTTATGTTTACTTACTGCAAAGACCATAAGATTTCCTTCTGATATAATGTCATCAAATGTATATTCATTGTTTTGATAGATTTTAATGACATGGTCTATAAAAATCTTATGATTTGCCTTATTTTCTGAATGGTTTTCTTCTAAATTTTGAATTCTCTTCATAACAAGCTGAAAACAAAAAAAGCTATGATCATGAATAATATATTATTTGTAAATAAATAGAGTGAATGTTTCAAACGATCACTTTAAATCCTAAGCATTAAAATGAATTCATGTAATTAAATTTACAAAGGGATAAGACTGCTGAAACTTAAGCTATCAATTAAATTAGATTTGAAAACAAATACTTTATTTATATCACTTTATTTCACGTGAAAATTGGAGCACCATTTGCGATTTGAATGTAGATACAAAGATGCGTCAAATCTTTTATCTTAAATTTTGAATTATCAATTGATAATAAAATAACATAAATAAAGTTTCCCTAATTAACGTTGTTGAAAACGCTTGGTGTCAATACTCTGTTTAACTTCTAGAGATTTTTTTATTGTAAACAGACCTATTCTGAAATTATACAGTTAAGTGAGTTTTTTTGAGTGAAAAGAAGGCAGTATGACTTTAATGAAAAAAAAAAAAAATATGGAGTTGCGGAGGCCAATTAAAATAACAAAGGTCGGCTTGTAATTTTTGAACCAAGGAATAAAATCTTTGTTAAAACTGCATGATTTGATAAAAACATTTTTTCACTTAAATGTTTCTGCCATTTTTCGAATTTTTGTTTTTAAGAAGAGATTTCAAATTTGAAAGTTTAATTTTGTTAGTAATTTTTCCGTACAAAAATTCTAAATAATCTAGAGAAGTAAAGAAGGTTATAATTTTATACGATTATAATTAGAAAACAGAACTTTTTCCAACATTTCAAAACTGTAAACTATCATATTCTTATTTTTAACATAATAGTTCTGCATAATAAAAAACATTACTTACATTATGAGCAAATCCAAGGACACTATTTTTGAGTTCAAGATAGGGTTTATGCATGCTGGTTGTTCGAAATATGGCCGCATTACCTAGTAGAGGATTTAATACACGTTTGGTAGTCATTACCAACATTCTAAGGTCAAAGAAAAAAATCATAGAACAAATTAACAATAAAATTTATAAAATTTAAAAATTAAATTAAGCAATACAATGTATACTAACCTTTCACACTGTCCCAAAAAATCTTTGTTAGAGTCTTCATCAAAATCTAAGCCCAATGTTGTTTCTTTAATAATATAAATTATGTATTTATTAGTGTTTAATATACATATGTGTGTATATGAGAAATTCGCAGTTTTGAAAAGTAAAATTTTTGCTTAACAAATACAATATTTAGAAAAAAAAAGAATGTTATTCAAAAATTACCAATTGATGTCGAAAGCGAAAGAGTGCATACTAAATCCTTTATATTAATTTCACCACCATTAACATTTTGATCAAGTTTTTCACAAAATTCGCCAATGTGTTTATGAAATATTGGAAAGAAGCCTAACAGAACCTTATGGCTTAGTGCTGGATTCAAGAGTTTTCTATGATGATTCCAAGCTGGAACTAAATAAAAAGATAATTAATTAACTAAAAGACAAAAGTATTCAATATATTCAAAAGTATACACGAATATTTATTATCCAATAATCCAAGATCAATATTAAGTTCAGTTAGCGTAGTTAATTTCTTTTATCAACAATTTAAATGTGTTTTAAACGTATTCCCTATATAATTATGTATGTTTGTTACACCAATTTGTTACACCTTCTTACCTTTACTTCTTTTTTGAAAGTAACGTTTTCTTTTGAACAAATAAATTATATTAAACACGGATGAAAACTAAATCAATTAAGTTGTAATTAAATTACACAAAAACAAGTTCAATCGTTTCAAAAAAAATGTTTTCTAACAAAAAAAAAAAAAAAACCATAATCATAATCATAATAACATGCACGGCACGCACATAACTGACACATCGTCACCTTAATTAAGTTAATATAAAATCACAAAAAAAAAATCATAAAAATTACTACAGTCTACACTTTGTTTCTTTGAACTTTAACAACCATCCAAAGTTAGAATAATCTAACTAACTTCCATCAAGTATTACTTTGTCTTACCTTTAACTGTAAGAATACCGGGTCCAATTATTTCAGTAATTGCATCATAAACATTAGACTTATCAAGACAATCTGGAGAATTTAGAGTTATTTCAGCTATTTTTGGATCCATGGTGTATAACACCGGATATGGTCCAAGCCAGGTAAAGTAAGTTTTCACATTATTTTGGATAGCGTATTTCGGAAGTTCGTATAAGACGTCTGAAATTTAAAAAAAAAAACCGTTACTTATGCAAACGTATTTTTCATTCCACCACTTATAAACCAAGTCGAATTTGAATGATTTATGATTTTATTTTATAATGAAGAATTGAAATCGAAAATTTACCTGACAACTTGAAGAGCTTATGTGCAATTCCAATGAGCGGAAATCCCAATGGACCTGGCATTTTCAAAGCAAACGCGTAATACTTTCTTCTTGACCAAAGAAAGTAAATCCAAAGGATTGTAACGAATGTAATCAAAGCAGCACCGACAACCATCATCAACAAATTACAATCAAAGAATAAGGCAATTTTACTTGATATTAATTATATATTTTATTTTAACTTGAACTCGTTTTATTGCCTACATTAAATAATATGTATGTATATTTCGATGTTGTAGTTGTTCTTTTTTTTTATTTATTGGGCTCAAGTGTAACACATTGTCACTCTTCACTTGATATAATTAAACTTTAAACTTTGAAGTACTTAAATTATTACTTTTTTATTATTATTATTATATTAACTTAGTAGGTAGGGAAACTTGAGATGATATCTTGTATATTATATCTAATTGTCTTTTTTGTTTGAAAGCTTGGGTCAAATAAGGCCATCCAGCTCCATCACATAAATTATGATGTTGACATTTTTTGCAGATTTGTAATTATGATTGCAACTTTTTGCAAATCTTAGAATGGATATAACGTTCTATTCATTTTCAAAGTCTTTAATTTTAATTATTATTTTGACTGTGTGAATAATAAATTGATGGAATGTTTACTATGCGAGTACAAATATCAATGTATTAAATATAATTAAATTCAAACTAAATATGTGGATACTATTTCAGATCCGT
Organism: Scaeva pyrastri; assembly: GCA_905146935.1. Lineage (NCBI taxonomy): Eukaryota > Metazoa > Arthropoda > Insecta > Diptera > Syrphidae > Scaeva > Scaeva pyrastri. Next base: position 72,722,384 of record LR989927.1, read on the forward strand.
GAGATAACTTAACAAATAAATAAGATTAATGTCAGCTTTTCATCTATATCTAATTATTACTTATTAATATGTGTTAATCAGTCAACAGTTAGTGTAAGCATTCGACATTAATTATTATAAATTGTTTAATCACTACATAGTATAAAACAAAGTCACTTCCCGCTGCTGTCTGTCCCTATGTACGCTTAGATCTTTAAAAATACGAAACGGATTTTGATGCGTTTTTTTGTTTAATAGATAGAGTAATTCCAGTGAAAGGTTTATATAAAATAACTAGAAAATGTTTTTATTTTTCAATTAAGAAATTAGTTTTTAACATTTCATTCTAGACTACGTTTCATTGCATATGCAGATACTTGATTTACTCCTAAACGCTGCAATACATAGTTGGGATTTGCAATACACTGCCAATCACTAGGATGAGGCCACATATTTTTCAACCGATTTTCGGTCCGATACCTGTTGGAATTTGTTTAACCCGGAAAATTTTACTACATGAGAGTAGGTACATATTTTCTTAAAACAAAGTGATACAATTATAGGGTTAATTAGAAAAGACCGTTGGAATTTCCCGTCACTAGGATGAGGCCATTGCGAATATTTCGTTGTAGAAGTTCACATCAGCCATTTTTTTCAAAATTTTTGTTGCAATATTTAAGAGCGTTTTACAAATAACTCTTTTTATTAAATTTCAATTACAAATGGGTTCCGGAAAGACGTTGACAGTGGCAGAAAGAGGACAAATCGATGCTTTCAAGGAAATGGGACTCTCAAGCCGAGAAATAGCAAGGAAGCTGAACAGAAGTAAGATAGTTCTAAACAACTATCTTGCTGATCCTCAAAACTATGGAAAAACCAAAAAGAACGCACAGCCCAAGCAACAACATCCCGAGAAAAGCCGTTAATTTTACGTATTGCTTCAAATTCTACTCAATCAGCTACTAAAATAATGTCCAAAAGCGGAGTATCAGCCAGTATTTCGACAGTCCGAAGGATAATAAGAAAAGATGGTACTATCCAGAGAAGAAAACTCAAAAAGAAACCTGTTCTAAAGCAAGTACACAAGGAGCTGCAAATGAACTTTGCAACAGAACATTTCTCTTGGAGCAGTCAATGGAAACGCGTCGTCTTTTCGGATGAAAAAAAGTTTAACCTTGACGGCCCCGATGGTTACAACTTTTATTTCCATGATTTAAGAAAAGAGGAACTAATTTTAGGAAGACATCACAGCCGTACATCAGGTGTTATGGTGTGGGGAGCTATCACCTACTATGGCAAAATCGAATTGGAGTTTCTTTCTACAACAATGAACGGAAACAGCTACAAATGGTTGTTGGAACGGTCATTTCCGAAGATGAAAAATATTTTTGGACCTCTGCCTTGGATTTTCCAACAAGACAATGCCCCCATCCACACTTCCAGGGTTGTCAAAAGCTGGATTTTATCAGAAAACGTAGAGCTTTTGCCATGGCCATCCTATTCACCGGACTTGAACATAATCGAAAACGTATGGGCATGGCTATCTCGAAAAGTTTATGAAGGCGGTAGACAATTTGAAGACAAGGACTCCTTAATTGAAGCTATCCGTGATGCCTGGGACGAGATTTCACTTGACTATTTAAAAAAACTTTATGATTCCATTCCAAACCGTCTAAAAGAGGTCATATCGAAAAATGGGGGGCATACTCCTTATTAATGGAGAAAAACTTAATAAATAAAAGTTTGAAAACCAAAAACTGTAAACATTTCTTTCATGTTTTTGATATTTTATAAGATTTTTCATGTGGCCTCATCCAAGTGACGCACTTTTTCATACTGTTTTTAAGTAGCTCTTTAATTAATGTAGGGAAATTCCAACAGTCTTTTCTATTTAATCCCTTAATTTTATTACTTTTTTTAAAGAAAATATCTGCCTACTCAAATGTAGTAAATTTGTATGGGTACGAAATTTCCAGCAGGTATAAAGAACGAAAATCGATTAAAAAATATGTGGCCTCATCCTAGTGATTGTCAGTGTATACAATATAGACATAGTATACTTCATGGCTAAATTTGGTTTTGAAATGTTACATTTCCAGGAAAGGTATAAAAAGTGAGAAAATATGTAAACAATTTCTAGGAAGACAGTAAAAAATGACTAAATTTTCTCATACAATATGTTCTATCTTACTTACTTACCTTACATACTTACTTAGGTTCTCAGACCTCATTTTGTCACCTTTATACAGTTATTAAAGTCTCTTATCATCAGTTTGTCAGTGCCTGAGATTTACTGGTCTTAAAATGCCAAGGAAAAGACAAACTTCAACTGAACACAATTCAAATAGATAATTTTATTATATGGTAGATAAACTTTTTTTTGTAAGTTCCGAGAATAAAGAAAATTCTGATCAGTTGTTGACATATCGACCAATCTAACAGCCACTCGTGCTGTTAGAACTTACATAATTAGGGCGAGACAAGTTTAACCGGGTTCTCTAGTTATTATTATAAATTAATGTCGGCGCTTGTCAACTATTGAATTTGTAATTAATTTATAAAATATTATTTTTGCATAAATATGATAAATTCTACATAATTATGTACATATGTATATTACAAATTCAATTCAATTAATGGGAAAATTGGTTTTAAAATTCCATCGATAATTTGGTTTGGGTTATTGTCAGATTTCGTATAAACGTTTGTTATAGATGGGAAATCCAGAAGTAGTTTTATATAATTTAGGTCCTTAAAACAGAAAATCAATGATAAAATAATTTAAAAATATGTTAGTTGGTATTTTAGAACTTACATAGTTCAAATTGAACTCATTTAAGGTGACTAATTTTGACATCTAATCATTGTATCAATTTTTTTTGTGGGCAAATAGATTTCTGGTGTAGGGTTTTCTTCCTCCTGTTTATTATAATAATAATTATTATTATTTTTTATTAACATGTAATTTAAATTACTTGATAATGTTAAAATTAATGAGCTAAACGTTTCAAATTAATATGGCTAAATATCATTTTATGAGATTCATAGGTTCCTGCATAACTTGTCATCAACTTATAATTGGTTAACTTTCCATAATAAACTTCACTTCTACCACAATATCGTTTGGGCTCCAGCAAAACCTTTAATTTAATGTGGTCAAGATTGGACAACTTGTCGACTATCTAACTCGAAAAACTGTGATTGCAAGTCAATCTGTCAACAACAAGTACGATTTTCCCTCGATCCTAGTTACACATATGTACGTTAAAAAAATTGTTCCATATTTTGAGCAAAACTGTTTTTACAGAATAAAGATATCAATTAATCGATACACTTTTATTTTATAAATATGCCAATTAAGTCATCAGAAAAATAAAAAAAAAATTAATTAGGTTAGGTACTCATTTTTCTGAGTTTGCTGAAGTTCCGGTTGATATTTAAATTTAAAAATGATAATGCAAATGACTTTTTACAAACGAAAAATTCCATGATTTCATAAGTTGGTTTTTTTTAGATCAGAACGTTAAGATCGAAGTTTATGTTTTTGACGACATTTAAAAATTTTTTCATTGGAGTTCATTGAATCACCATCATTGATTCTGTCGTTCCCTTTTTTTTTTAAAATATGAACATTTTACTTAAATTTAGGGGCAAAAGGCTTAGGAACTTTAATTGGCCACGATTGTTCATTGATAGTGGTATGTGCGTAGACTTAAGCGCAGTTTCCAATGTTATGCCTTATATACATAAATCAAACCAAAACCGACACGTTGAAAAGGTTACAAAAATTAATTAATTAAGGTGAAATCGAATTGATTTTAGATTCATTCGATAATAAATTATATTAAAAGTGTTCATCAAATGTACGGGTGTATTCATAAACGCAGAAAATCTGCACTAGTACAATCGCAGTTCTTTTCTATTGCATTTGTGAACGCACTCAATTTGCAGAATGTCTGCAGTAAACAAAAAGGCCTGACTTAGGCCAATTTGTATGTAAACAGAGTTCATAAATGTCAGAGAAAAATGTCTGCGAAACACTTTTGAAATTAATTTTTGATTTACTTACAGAAAAATAAAAATAAAATTAAAACAAGAAAATATTTAGGCTTTTAGTTATTAATAGCTTAGTATGTTTTTGGTTTCAAACAGTACCTGCAGCACTTTCATCGTCCCTTTAAAAATAATAATTTACATTACTATCAGAAAATTAATAAAATATTTGCAATAACTTACATGTTTTGCAATCTGTTCCGATTCGTGCTTATTTATGACTTTAAAATACCATTTTATAAAATTGCGCCCTTTCTGCAGCCATCAAATTTTAGCTGCACAATATGCACGACGCTGACGAAAGAATGACGTTTATGAACGGTAGGTACTGCAGTTCACCTAGGTTAGTCTGATCAAAAATCTGACTTTATGAACGCATATAATGCAGTCCTAAGTTAGGCTGACGTTTATGAACTTACCCTACATACATTATTATCAGTACCTCAATTCAATTTGATTGAACTATTTTCGTTGGCTATCAATGCTATCATGTTGAAAAATGTTTGAAATCTTTCCCACGAATGATCGAGGTTTTCTCTACAACTCAAAGACTTGCAAAACGTTAAATTAAATTCTTTGCATTATTTCTCACTTTGGCAGTTTTTTACGTTACCTCAACTCACCTCACAAAAAATAAAAGCTGAGTTTAAAATGGACCCATTTTTCAAATTTACTTTTTTACTTTACTTTTTTTCTTCTTCTTTTCAAAAATTTTGTTTGACGCAAACCTCAAACTCATACTATTTTTCTCTTCACATCGTATCTGTATCGAATTGTTTTGTGCAGTGTTTTTATTTATGATTACTCGGACAGCCATTTTCTAGTTCGTCTCACATTTTGACAATCTACTCAGTCAAAAACTTAAGGAACTTCACAAAAATATTCATGCATATTTTTAAATTCGATACGATGAAATTCTGAAATTAATCATATTATTACCTTCTGATGTAATTAAATAGTTAAAGTACCAATAAAATAAGATAAAACAAATTAAGCAAGTTTGTATGTTTTGTAGTTTATTCAAATGATTTCAATTTATTTTTCAATTTAATAAATTAAACATTATCAAGTATAAAGATAATTCTATATTCAGTAAATAGTATTGTATATTATATTTTTTAAATGGTACTTAATATTATTATATATATATATTCAATAATAATATATATGTACACACAACAATCTTTTGTTTTCGACATTATCTGAGTGAGTGTATTAAATTCTCATAACTTTGTTGTTTTCTATAATTTTCCATATTAAATTATACTTTTTGTTAATTGTTTTTATAATTTTCTTTTTACCATAATAAACCGTAAACTACAAAAAAGCTTTAAGAATCCTTTTTTTTTATTTTATTTTATTTTGTTTAGATCCACATTCTCTGGTTTTTATTAATTTTTTTTTCATTTATTTTTGTTTTGTTTTTTAATTATAATAGAAAAAAATAGATCACTATTCAAATTGTTTGTTTTCTACCATTTTAATACACATCATCATTCATCTCCTATACTCTTATGTTTATATCGTATTTATTCAATTATTTTGTTTATAAAAAACCCTAAACCTATATTCCTTAAAACCAAACACACACTTCTTCACTTTAATTTTTTTTTAAATCACTTTGCGTAAAAAAATATCATACCACTTTTTGTTTAGTGTAACTTTTGTGTCTCTTACTCTTTGTTGTTGTATAATTTCCAATGAAGACTAACAAAATAAAATCAGTTTTGTATGTTTTTCTTTTAATTTTTTTTTGATTTTTGTAATTCAAAAAATTCAGTGCCTTGCATTCCTGATTATACAAACAAATTTTGACTCGGATATGGAAACCAGTAATTGATATGGAAACCATAAAATATTTGTAATGTCAACAAAAAAAAAAAAAAATTGATAGTAAGTAAGTTTATAAAAATACACTTTATTTGTATTGTAAAATTAAAATTATATAATTATAATTCTAATAGAGTATTATCTCTTGTTTGTTTTTTTTTTTTTTGTTTCTTTTGCAGCTATATATTATATTGCGCTTAGTTTTAGTACAGTCCTACCTAAAGTTATAAAAACAACATACCTACGCTTCTATCGCTCCCTACTTTTACATTGATTATAGCATTTATATTTAAATTTAAATAAAAAATTGTCTATTGCTGAATTCTGGGACAGACGGCCTATTGAAAAAAATAAATGTTTAACGATTTTTTCAAATAAATTAAATTGACAAGCATCTGTGGGGCTTATAGTTAATTAATCTATATGTATATTGAGTTGATTATTATATAAATAATGGAGTACTAATTGAGTTAATTTAAAATTAAAAACAAAAAATCACAGATACCAAATGCTTACTTTATTCATTCCCTAGTTCAATTTAAATGATTGATTTTAAGAAGAAAAACAATTGTTAGAAGCTGAATGTTTACATTTTAATTTTTTTAGGATTTTCTCTTTAAAAAAGTTTAATTCATCTCTCATTAAAAGACATTACAATGCCTTTCTTTACGTTTGTTAAATATTCAAATATTATTAATGTGACGCAGAACAATAACTTCTAATAGGAGATATATAATGAACTGGTCATTGGTCGTAAAAATAAAACTAATGAAACCAAACAATTGCCCCCTTTTACTGTCGAAAACTGACGCAAGCAAATGTCATAAGTTAATTAAATATATTTAGCCCAACAGTCAAAACTATTATTCAACAATTTATATTTCCATCAAAAGTCAGCTGAACTTCAGTGAGGTACAACCCATACTCAGAGTGCCTCTCCGAGCGTAATTATGGGCCTTTTTGAAAATCAGAAGTGATCTGTCATATGCTTGAAAATCCCATTTTTGTTTTGTACATTATGATCTAATTACTACATCTTGCACATTTGACATAACCATATGCGAGTTACGGATATGAATTTGTTGGAAATGGAAATCAAATTATTAAATCGTTAGCACCCACGTCGACAAAAATTACATATATAGCCAAGCCAATTATAGGAAGTTTCAACATTTTTATAATAATAAAAAAAATTCATAACCTTTGGCTACTTGATAATCTAGTGACAGTGGACATCGTTTTAATGAAAAAAAAAAAAACAAAATTTGAAAATTTTAAGAAAATCCTAATAAAATTAAACATATAACACTTAAGTCTTTTACAATTTGCTCTCCTATCTTCTGCTTTTATATGCCTCCCTATATCCTATTCCAAAACGTATCATATTCACTCAAGCCCTATTTAATTATTTGTTTTTGAAGTTTTAGATTTTTTGAAGAGAACATAAATTTCTTAAGTTTTAAGAATTAAAAAATAATTGTACTTGAAATTTGTTCACCTATTTTTTTTTTTTTTTTTTTTTTTTTTTAAAGTACACTAATCAGCCTTTTTCGCACAGAAAATAAAAGAAAACAAACTAATAGATTAGTTTCTACCATTTCATTCAACTCGAATTGTTTTTTGGATTTTTTATTAACAAAATATCGTCGTCGTTCCAAAAAATTTCCAAATTTTCGCGTTTTCTCTTGTTTATTAGGTATTATTATATTTTTCTTTTTTGAAATTTAAATTTTAATAAAATCTTTAGTACTTTTATATTATGCAATTTGAATAAGTGAATTAATTTACACAATGGGATTTACTTTTATTATTACGTTTTCTTCTTTTTTTATTTAGATTTGTTGTGTTTGAAAAAAAAATTATTTCATTTTACTTTATCATTATTATGTACTTAAGTTTACTTCTTTTTTCTTATAAATTTGTATGGATTTTAATTTGTTTACAATTACTATGTGTTATAAGTTTTATTGCGAAATTTTGTTTTTTGTTTTGAGGCTATATCCCTGAGTTTATTTTATTAATTTTTTTTTATATATACTATATAATGTGAAAAACATTAAAGTTGAGATGATTTAGTAAAATATTCCTTAACAATGCTTGATATTTGAATTTTTATTTTAGAAAAAGTACATAATTCACAGATATTATGAAATCTTTTTTTTTTATTTTACTTATTTTTGTAAGAGGTATATTCTTATAATGATATATACGATTTGTTGTGCCAATCAGTTTGTATATTTTAATAATTTCATTATATTAAGTTAAATGTGTGCTTACGAATTCTTTAATTGTTGTTGAATTGAATTATTAAATAGCTCTTAATTTCTCAGATGATTTTAATGTAATGTTAAACAAACGCTTTTATCCAGGGCAGTCGGTTTTCATTTTCATTCACAAAAGAGGGCTTTTTAAATATGATTAATAAATAAATTAAGCGATTTGCAATTTGCTTGTTCTATCTTAAAAAAATATTTTAAATGGAAAATTCAATCCAATTCGCTTTGAGTTTCAAAGCAATTTATTTGGTTATGTTAAGGGAGTCTTTTATTGGCAGCTGAAAATCAGAAATTTAAAAATTGTCTCGCCCTGTTTAAAGTTAATATTTTTGTCCACATTGAAAAATAAATGGAAATAAGGAACTTTGGAATTACTCGTATAACTCTCGAATGTTCTTAGGGAATCTTTAATTTTAACTTTTGTTAAAAAGGATGGACATGATTACTGTTAAAAATTTTAATAAAACTTAGCCCCTACAGTTTAACATTTTCTTTTTTGTTACATTTCATCCGCGAATAAGAACATTTGTTTTTGGTTTGATATTAATAAAATTTGATGTAAATTTATTCACTTACGACTTCGTTTTTAAAATGAAGTTTATAAATCATCAAAAGGGAAACAAAAGGATTTTGAAGATGAGCTTTTTCTTAGTTTTTGTTTTTCTTTACGAATAAAATTTTATGAAAAAATAAATTAAGTCTCTTGTGTTTTTTGTTTTTGTTTTCCTTTATGTTTAGTTATTTAAATTTACATATTGATGATCTTACATATGGTTATTGAAGTTTAAAAATGTTTAAATCACTTAATTTATATATTTAATTAGAAATTATTATTTCATTTAAAAATGTAATTATATCTTATGTGTTTTTTTTGTATTTATTTGTATTTTTTGTTTTTGTTATTTGTTTAATTTTTGTTTCAATTTGTATAATTTGTACTTTTTGCAAGTAATGCATTCTTTTGTTGTTTTTGTATTTTGTTTTTAATAAAAGGTATTTTTGTTCATTTTAAAAATATATTAAATGTTCATCATTATACTATTTTTGCTTGCATTTGTTCTCTGTTTTTGGTTTCAAAAATGGTTTATTTGTTGGATTGTTTTATTAAAATTATTACATATTATTATTTGCTCTCTGTATGTTGTTCTGAATTGTTTGTATACATATATTCTGTTTATCTGTTTTTTTTTTACGAGTTTAATATAAAATTTAATTAGCCGTTTGTATTTTCTTTATTTGCCTTTTGTGTGCTACTTTTAAATGCTAATTTAATACCTAGAGTAAAATTACATGTACTTAGTTTTTTTTGTTTATGTTTTATTTTACAGAATAAAAAGAATTCAATATTCATTCATAACAAACATAGAATCATTACTAATTTATATTTGTTTTGTTTGGTTTTGTTTTTTTTTTTACTTTTTTGTTTTGTTTTTATTGTGTATGTATGTATATTTATCTGTCTTTGTTTTTTATTTTTGTTTTGCTGTCTATAATAAATGTTTGGAAATTTTATACTTTGAACAGTTTTTTCATTTTCATTTTGAACTTTTGTTTGTTTGTTTTGTTTTTTTTTTTTTGTTGTATAAAAATATTGTTTCTTCTTTGTTTTATTTTTGTTGGTATAGTTTAAATTATCTTGCACTTTCGTTTGTTTGTTTGTTTTGTTATTTCTATTGCTAAAAATGTAGTCAAGGTATTTGATTTTTTTTTGTATTATGATGTGATTTTTGTTTATTTGCTTTTGAGTGAGATGAAATACTAATACGAGATAGATGAAGACAACGAGAAAACTAAATAAATAAATAAAGTAAGAAATTTGTACCTACATTTTTTATTTATTTATTTAAGTATTTAAGAATAAAAGGAAACATTATTGTAAAACAAAAACGTTTTAATTTAAAGATATGTTTTTAGAAACACACAAAAAAAAAGAGATAATATATTAAATAATTTTTAAAAAATGGGAGATCCATTAGTCATTTTATATCATTCTATTCAATTCAGGTCATGTGTATAAATGATGAAATTCGCGGGTTGAGTGACATTCAAAAATAATTAATTTGTCATCTGGACTATGAATGAACCGTTATGTAAATCCAGAAAAATCAACAGTTTAAAATCTTAGTTTGCAGATAAAATCCAGACAGTTGTTAAATTTAAATATAAATTTTTACAAAAGGTTCAATCTTCTCAACAATCCATTTTACAACAATTCTTTCAAATAAATATTTTAATGAATTGAAGCCAGTCTATCCACCATGTCTGTTTTTATTTTTAAATACATTTTGTTACACAAACAATAAAAAAAATTAAACTACGAGATTGATATATGATATTTGATAACATTTTTTGTCTCCCAATTTTTTTTCATAGGTAAACCAAAACAAACAATCATAAAAAACTAAATTATAATATATTAACTTTCATAAAATTGCACATTTTGAAGATAAATTGTAATAATAACCTTAAATAAAAATTAAAACAAATAAAATATCTTTGTAAATAAAAAAAAAAAAAAACTGAGTAATAACATAAAAACAATCTTACACTAAATTGCAGTATAATTGTTACAAAATAGGATCACAGTGATCATTTGTTATGTATTTTTTTTTTGTTTTGTTTTATATAAACAAAGTAGAGGTTTTTATTTTTAATTTCTTAAAAAATTGCATTTTAATCTTAGTTTTTTTTTCTCATAAACTATTTTGTACATTTTAATTGCTGTTTTATTTTTAATCCACTTTTTGTATGGTGTGTATTTGAAGACAATTTAGTTAACAATTTTCATATTAAGATTAGATTTTTGTTTTTGTTTTCTTGTAACTTGTGCGATTAATTTTTTAATTATTGCAATATACAAATGTAAGATTTTGTTTGTATATATATCTACTTAAGTTTAATAACATTAATTGAAGAATAATAACATAACATAAAACTAAAGATATTGCAACTAAAAGGAAAACTTTGGAAATAAAAATAAATTGTTCACCTTTTATTATTATTATCATTATTTTTTTTTTCTAAACTCACACCTAATTGATCAATACACACAAAGATTTTCAGCCATTTCGGTATTTGAAGAAACCAAATAATGATACTTATATCGTACATAATGAAAAAAATATTGATATCAGTATCAGTATACACTAAATTGGAAAATATAAACTTAATATATACAATACACATACATATGCACATATATTATGTATGTATACCATATTTAACTACACATATTTACATGTATATGTTCATACGTATGAGTACATGGAGATTTGAGATAATTAATTTAACATAAAATGTTTGGCGCTCAGCAGGACCAATGATAGATGATCGATAAATTTCTTAATGAAGTTAAAACTCAGCCAAGATAATTTCCATATAAATTATATAAATACATAATTTGTATAGCAATTATTTTTGTGAGATATTAACAAACAATAAGAAAGAAATTTATAGATATCTACCAGAAGTCCTTGTACGACCCTCAGGAACCGTGTAGCGTGCTATTCTGGTTATTGTTATTGTTGTTGTTGTTGTTGTTGCTGCCATTGACATTTTGAGCGGAAACCTCTGATTTGACGCGTCTTGCAATATGCGATCGCGTATGTTTTCTTAAGTGATCTTTGCGGTAGAAACCTTTAAGGTCAGACAAAAAATTTGTTTACATAAAATTAATTATAATATAATTTCATTATATTCTTTCACTTACCTTTTCCGCATTCTATGCAAACGTGTTTTTTCTCACCGGAATGAATAACGATATGCAAGGTCAACTGTTCCTTGCGTTTGAAAGATTTCATGCAAATCTGAAATGAGTCGTTTATAATTTGAAATGTGACAGTTAAAATGTATTTTTTTTTCAAATCTGACAGTTTTTGTACTCGTAGTGTATATGTATTAAAATTTTGGAATATTTTTTTGCTTGTATAACACAGAGTACTTTTAAATAAATAGGGGCGTTCAATATACCGTAACCATTAGGCACTTCCTATTTAATTCATCAAAGTGCTAGCTGTCATTTTCGTTGACATATTCGTAAAATTTGTTTTTGTAGTAAACAAATTGAGCATTCGATCACTCGACTTTTGAGGAATGTCAAAATTCTTTAGGTGGACAAATTAGTAAAAAAATATTTTTTTCTGTGTAATATGTAAATTACTAAATTTTACAGCATTAATTTTTTAAGAATATACTATTGTTTTTTTTTTTATTTATAGATTTAAGAGACAGCAGAATTTAGTTTAATAAAAGTAATCATGAAAGTGAATTTTGACATACGTTGAAAGTACAGTTAGTTACAACGATCGATCATGTAATTGATTTTTTTATATGTCAACAACAAATTTGAGAATGTCTTAAAATATATGTATCTTGAATTTGACATGAAAACTTGGATAAACCTTTGCCTAATACCAAAGAAAATACTTTATATACTTACATTGCACACATGTGGCCGGTCTGGAATATGGGATAACTTGTGCCTGGTCAAGTGATCCTTTCGCTTAAGAGCAGCATTACAGATGTCACAAACAAACCGTCGTTCAACAGCATGCGAAATAACATGTTGTTCAATCAAACTTCGATCGGGATATGCCATTTGACATTCCGGACAGCAGTATAACGTCGATCCGTCTAGAGCTTTTGTTTCACGAATCTCACCGGGTTTGGGTCGGGGTTTCTTCTCCTTTGGTGGCTTCTTTTTCTTGGTCTTCTTGCCAGTTGTCGTTGTACCAGGTGTTGTGGTTGTTGTTGTATTAGCAGCGGCCGGTGCTGATGTTGTAGTTGGAACACCTGACGTATCTGATAAATTGGTAAGGTGACCATCCATTCCAACAATTCCACCTCCATTATGATTATGGTTGCTTGTATTGTTCGTATTGTTTGATGAATGTATACCGCCAAGGGCTAGGCTCAAATTGGCACCATTCTTTAAGACCTCACCTTTAATATTGAAACCGGATGTGGTGTCTAGATTTCCTAAATTTAAATTTCCTGAGTTAATTTGTGAGCCGACTATTCCTGACGATTCTTTTTTTATTGTTTCGGAGTATTTAAGGAAGTGTTGTAATGATATTGGCAGTGTTGCTGACAGCAAATGTGATGAATAATCAACTGTATTCGCTGTATTTGCAAGAGTTTGCCAAGATTGGTTGACATTTTGTAAAATTTGTTGATTAATCACTGTTGAAATAAAAATTAAAAAATTATTTACGAATTTATTTAGGAAGGAAGTAAAAATATGCTAGGAATATAAATTTAATTGAAAAAAATACGTAATATTTTTTTTAAATAATGTGTAATCTGTATGAAACATAATGCATTAATTGTAATAGGTACATGCTCTAATTTCAGTAATATATGGGAATTTAGGAAATTTGAAATGCACTGGATACATATACATATATGTATTTATTTCACTTGAGCTTTCTGACAATTTTATAATTTTGAAAATTTGACTTGATGATGATGGTGGACATAGCCCCATAACGTTAATTAAAATTTCAATCTATGGATTGCTGTTGATTTAAGTTTATAAGCCTCGCAATTTTGAGAACACATCAGAAATTTAGGGTAATAATTTACTCCACAGCATCATTTTTTAATAATGGTTTCTCAAGTTCTTAGGATTTTTTAATTTTCATACAATTTTCAAACCAAGGAGGTCACATTCACAGTATTTGCTAAGACGTGTCAGCTCATGATGTGATAAAAGTATTTTTTTTTATTCTATAGAAAAAGTGGTTCCTTAAATACAGCACATCAAAAATCGTACAAATCGTATTGGCTGAATGACAGATCATTGCTATCTTATGAATGTAAGAAAAGTGGGCTTGATATCAATCAAAATATGAGCTTTGGGGATTTTCTCAAAGAGGGCGTAGCATTCACTCTTTTTTTTTAGAATTAGGTATTTCAATTTATATGAAACACTTCTCATACTTTTACACTTGAAATTTGTAAAAGCTGTCGACAAAAAGAACAATTTGAAAACCTAAAATTTTCGCATAAGGTGGCGTGAAGACTATATCAAATGTCAATCATGAAAAGTAATGAGATCTTATACCACTTTCTATGTAATATTAATGAATGTGTAAAAAAAAATTAAAGTTGCTTTTGAAAGAACTAACAATTTTAACAACGACCTTATTTAGTCAGATTCCTAACATAAGAGAAAAGGGTCTATTTTTTAGGTTATTGTTTTTATGGGATTAAAATATCAATAGAAGTTTACCTACTTAAACATTTTTTTTAAACTTATGTTAATTCAAAATATCGCTATATTGGCTATGAGCAACAGTTCATTTGGGGAGGTAATAAACTGATACTAAACTGGGTCACCAACTTCGTTGATGGAAGGCTTCTTCTTATTCTTGTTTCAAAATATTGTTAAGACTAAAAATTGGGCACCGGAATATGGCACACAAAGCATGCTTAGCGAGGACTTTATACCGATGACTTGTAAAATTTGTGAATCCAATAAGATCTATAGATAATATTTCTTCAGAATAAATCTTCAAACTGTACATATATAGTTCTTCAAATGAAATCTTCAATGTTTAATTATCTTGGTAAGAAATTGATAAATTTTCCATAAAACACTTTTCGTTTGTTTTTCTCTTAACTAACATTTTGTGCTTGACCTTTTTCTCAAATTCGCCTCACCGATTCGATATGTAAATGTACTTTATTATGTACATAATGTACATACATACGAGTAAATTGATTGGTACTAAAAATTTATAGGTACATACATACTTACATACATACATACATAACAGCAATAATTAAGAAAAAAAAATACTTAAAACTTATATTCAATGAATTCAAAAATCAAGATTTATCAATCAATTTGATTGATTGTAATTATTCTATCACAAATAATGTCCTACTGCCCTCAACAGGACAATTCAAAAAAGAAAAATTAAGAACAAATTAACTAAGTACAGATATAGGCAAGTAGTAATGAGTACCTTTACCTACATATATACCTATCTACTAATCTCACCTACTACCTATCTACAAGTGAAGATATAAATTCCAAATTGTGTCTATTCCTTCAAAAATTATTCAAACACTGACCCCACCTAACATAGACAAGACAGTGTCTGTTCCTTTACATAATATACATATACCTACCATATTTATGTATATATCTATGCAAACATTATTAATAGGTATGTATGTATGTAAGTAGATATTATACATCCGTCATCATCATCATATATGTATGTACATATGTATGTAGGTAGGTACACACTTTTACTGACGAATCTCAATTCCTATATTAAATATTATATACAATCCATCCCTCTATGTACATATGTACATATAAATGTGATACCTAGATAGGTATCTCTGGTGTAATAAACCGACACGAGCCACCAGAATGGACAAAATAAGCCAGAAGCCCAGGAATATCCTTGAAACTTTCACTTTCCCTCTCTGCAGACAGCAGCCGCCTTCATTTTTGTCCTCGTGACTTTTTCGAGAGCACAAAACTTATTTAAATTTAATTTTGTTGTTGTTGTTTTGTATTTTTGTTGTTGTTGTTGTTGGTTTTCTTACTTCCATTATGAGGAGAAGCTCTGCGCTATTTTATCCTTGTTCCTACATACCTACGTATCGATGATGTGCTTAGTAACAAAACACAGAAACTTTCACTTTACCATAACTCATCGTCATCATCATCATCATCATCATCAATGAAACAAAAATAAACCTACACAGCACATTTCACATCAAACCTACCTACCTAGGTCTGTGTATTTATTATTAAAAGTAGTTTTCCTGAAGTTATTCTTATTGATTTATTCGTCGATCCAAATTTAAACTTTATTCGACTACAATTTGACATACAAAAAAAAATAATTCAGTCGATCGAATGTATGTATGTATGTATGTATACAATTTATACCTAATTCCGTTCGTTTAGTTAGGTAAGTAAGTATGTAGGTATACTTGCACACGTCAAAAACATAAAGAGCGCAAAAAGAGAGCGCCGCGCCGAGTCGAGAGAAGAAAATCGAAAAACTTTCAGAACCGGATGAAATATCCTCACACCCTTCACAAAATCATTATTTACCACAAAATTACATAGGTACATAATATGTATGTGTATATAATTTTGCACATAAGGTCCTGTTATGTACGAAAGCTTAATTGGGCTAACGCGTGTACACTTTATACATATATCCGGTTGCTTAATTTTCCCAAAGTTTTTTTTTTTCTTTTCTTTTTTTTATTGAAAGAAAAAAAATTCAATCGAATGAAAAATTCCAACAAAGTAAAAAAAAAATGTTTCAAAAATAAAAGTTTAAAAAAAGACAAACTTAAGGACGAAGGAAAAAAAAAACTTACCTTCTTCGCGGTCCCTTTCAATTTTGGGATGAATTTTCCCTTTATGATCGGACGAATTGAGGAAATTCAAATCACCTTGCGGCTGGGTATATGGTATCGAGATATTCTGTCCGTATTGCATATTATTGGCTGGAAAATATTAAAATAAACACACAAATTCCACAATTAAATTCAAATACACTGCACTATTACATTATATTTGTTTTCACTTAGCGCAAGGACATTTATTTATCATTCATCATTTTTCTTTATTTCTTATTTTGTATTTCTATTTTCGTTTGTTTGATTAAAGAGAAGCAAAAATCTAAAAGCGAAATTAAAATAACATACTTGAAATGGCACGGCAATGGCAATGGCAATAGCAACGGCAACGGTAACGGTAACGGCAACGGTTACGGCAACAGAGGACAGAGCACCCGGTATTCGTTCGTGTTCGTTGTATAGAAAGTAAAAACTTCCCGAAGAGCAGGAAAAGCAGGAAAAACCAAACCAAATTGACAACCCAACAACGAAGCACACAGAGCACACAGAAGTTCCACAGCTAAGCTAATACCAGGATGCGTGAAGCCTGATGTGTCCTGTCCCTGTGCTTGGATGTTCTCTTGAGCGAAGGAGTAAAACACCAGCAGTAGTGTAGATAAATTTACGTCTATGTCTATGTATGTATAAATACTCGTATGTACGTAGAAAAGCAACTTTGGGAAAGTTTTCTCTCTGCGGCTTTTCACTTTCGCATTGAATTTACGAAAGTAATATCAAAAGGAAAAACAACAACCGAAATAAACCAATGAAACACACTCTCAATCTTTGCCACCATGATCACCATCCCAAATATTATCAAGAATTTCCCCAGAATAAAATAAGAGTTACTGGAGGAGTCGTAGGATTTTGCTTAAATTAGGTTATGATTTATCAATATCGACTTTTTCATGGTCAATGGTACTTTAATCATATTTAAGTGGCTTAGAGATTTCACATTGAATTCGAGTGAAATGAAAAGTGAAGAAACTTAATTGTTGGGCCCCATTTTAAATTAAATTGGAAATATTGCTTTGTATATTGAGTAGGTCATAAATTATAAACTTTCCCATAAATGTTGATCAATCAATTTATCTTTGATTGATTGATTTGACAATGTTGTACAAATATTATTCACTGTAACAATATCTACTAAACAGATTTTATATAATATAGTAGTTTTTTTCATCAGTGCATGTTTTAATCGATGGATTGTTAACTCGAGCGCACCTCAGCAAAGTCAATACAAGGTTTATAATTTTTATAAATACATCATATCACCTCAACTATCTAAACTTTTTTAATGCTTTTGTACTTTAGAAAAGAACAAATTCTAATTGATTCAATCTATGAAAACGAACTATGACTTTTCAAGTTATGGATTGGTGCAATAAGAACAAACTTATCCTAAGCTTTAACAAATTTTAGGTTCACGTAAACACATCAAAAATCTCATTTCATTTGGATCCTTTGAACAAAATTTCAGTTTGTCAGATTTAAGAATCATTAAAAATTCAATAAATTAATCTTATTCTTATCTTCTTTAGGTCGGTCGGGCTTTGACTTTTGGAATAGAAACTATGTATTCTTATAAGGCAATCCAAAATATTACCTCAGGCGTTGCTAGGACTTTATATCGTAATATCGTAAACGCCCGAGCAAAGCAAAAGTAGATCTATTTTCTATTCGGTCAGGCGTTTGACAGCTGAAAAGCTATTTGTTGTTTATTTTTTAAAAATTGAAATATTTTTTTCTTTTTTTACATAAAATAAAAGAAAATAAATTAAAAGTGCCAACCTCAAATGAGTTTTTTTTTAGCTGTCGAGATTTCTGGCGCGAAATTTGTTTCTTTATTTTGTAAATAGTGTTTAATTTGTGTGCAATGTCAGTGAACACTTGAGGTTGAATTTCGTTTTGTAAGTTCTAGGGTCACGCTTTTTGAAATACAAAATCGTAAAAATGATCAAACGCGCGTCAACGCTGGACCGACCTAACACGATATTGTGATTTAGCTATAAAGCAGCATATATGTACCTAGATGATAAAATAATCGGTTTCGTCTCGTGAAACTAAGTCAAAATGAGACTATTCTATCTAAAAATCACACGAGACATAATGTTGACCGATTACCAAGGCTCAGACTCACACCACTGTTCTCGTCGGTATTTTCAGTCTTTTCGCATTTTATAGTTGAAGCAAACACAATACCTATTATTTGGGAATCTATTGTTCAAATTAATTAACTTATTAGAAATTTGTTTGTTTAAGGTGATGGAAACAATTCCGTACCGTAACTAAGTTTTAGGGAAAAAGTTTCCCGGAGGAAAAAAGTGCACATAAAATTGGCAATAGAGCTGATAAATTGTGAACTTAAATTTTCACAAGCAAATGTTATTGATTCTGTTAATTTATAAAAATATCGAAAATTTAATAAAATTAGGAAATTTTATTTGTTGACTCAATAAACCATTTCAAAATTATTTGCTGATGAACCAAAAGATGATTATCACATAATATCAAGAGAAAAGTTTATTGTAACTGTGAATAGAACTGTTACTAAGCGGTGTTTATTCTTTTGTTTGTTTTTTTTATTGCAAAACAATAATTAAAAGTCTTGCCTCATAATTAACTTCAATTTCCATTGAAATTTTGAAGTACCTACATATTTAAGAAAATTAATCCAAAAGAAACTATTGACTCACACTTACACCCTTATACATACATACATACATACATACGTATGCACATATGTACATTAAAATCCAACTGAACTACTAAAAACATTCACAAATACAATACATTTCCTTTTATTTGATTTTTGTTTTATTTTTATTTTTGTTATAAGCATAAAGGAAAAAAAAAAGATCAACGAGAAGAAACAAAACAAAAGAAAAGAAAAGTCACATCACTGCCTTACACCCCTATCCAACAAAATTCTTGTCCGTGTAAGTTTTGTAGTAGTGTGAACCCACCACCATCATATCGTTCGTTGATGTCGGCTTTTTTATTATAACTGTGTTTGTAGCACATATCAAATACACTTCCACCTTCACTTTTTAGTTGAAACACCCACATCGACCCCAACTCCAACTCCGATTCCGACTACGACTACGACTCTGACTTCGACTCGAGCCTGAGCCGATTTTTATAAACAGTTTATAAAGGAACAAGGAGGGTTGAAGGCTGAAGAATCTATGAGGCTTGTTCTACGTGTATAGTGGGGTGTTCTCGTACCCATTGCCAGACCAGTACCCTACCCACTGCCGCTGTTGTCGACACGACTGAATTCCTTTATTATCACATCCACTATAGCAAAAAAGCAGGGTGGATACGCGACAACAACAAAGCAGCAGTTTTCCTTCTATGTTTTTTTTTTTTTTTTTGTTTTGTTTCTTGTTATAAGGGATGAAGACGAAGGGTAATAATTGGGGTGAGTTGGCATGTGGCAGAGAATTTCGGTGTTGCCATTTAATCTAATAAGTATTAAAATTGATATCTTGATAGCTGAATTTATTGGGATGCATTATTTATAAAATGTAACATACATTCAAAGGTCTATATGAGTTTTTGTAGATATGTAACATATTTTCATGCAGGTTGTTGCTTTGGAAACAAAAAAATGAGACAATTTCGTCAGCTGTCAACAACTTTTTCGGTCTTCGGTTTAATGATATGGAATGAGTGATGTAAGACTTCAGTCAGTTTTAGATCAATAAAGATAGGTTATATTTTATTTTATACATACAAGGTGCAAACACATATGCATAGATACTCTATACATTTACACCACCATCAAGCTACTAAAAATTTTCATATATGTACATGGGTACTTACTCTAGTTGTCTTTTATAAAAAACCTTACAAAGGATGAAAGTGAAAAATAAGGAGTAAGTTTGGGTGCAATAATTTGTAGAGATGTGTAATAATTATTCTAACAAGAAAACGTGTAGATTTTGACAATTTATATAAGCTGTGTTTTGTTTAATTTTGAGGCATTAATGTCAAAACATTAAAATGACGAGCACCACGTGCGGACCGGACTTAAGAGTGTTTGGAAAACACAGTTTAGTTATTTTTTTTTAATGAACGGATGTGGTACTTAAATTAAAAACCAAAAATCTACACCAAGTGAGAATGCTGCTTGGTGATTGGTATATCCTTCAAAATAAAAAATGACAAGTTCTGACACTGACCAAATTTTAATCATGAGACAATGTCTATCTCATTTACATATTTCTCACTGAATGGTTAAAGTAATAAATACATAAGTACGACATATGCAAGTCAAAATGATGAAATGTGAACACGAGTCACCTTAAAAGAATCCTCTGTCATCTAGTATGTTCACTTGGGTTCTTTTTGGTGTTTCATCATTTTATTTTGTTCCCAATCATTATTAAAAGTTGAAATGTCTTTCCCATTTTCCTATCTCTTCTAGTAGTATATAGTAGGAGCGAGATAAAAGATGAGAAATCAAGATGAGTAATAGTTTTAAATGATAAAACAATAATTGTTTTAAAACAAATTTAGTACCTACATATTTAAGTCTGGGTTACAATAAATTCATTTGCAATTTTACACATTAGGCGATCTCCATTTTGTTAAGTTCTGCGCATGTCAAAACAGACAAAATGGTGAATCAAGTACTTCTTTATAACAAAACGGGTATTTCTTTATTTTGTGTTTTATTTATGTAGACCGTATAGACGTTGGACGGGAATTTAATGAAAAGTTATAAAAGAGCCTTTACTAAAGATCCCACTAAACCAGATGGTGGTTAAATTTTAGCTTGTATCTTGACCTATAAAATATTAATTTGTAACTTTTCGAAAGATTGAGAAATGGAGGCGTAAATATTTATCAATCTTTTTTAGGTATAAACTCATTCTGAAGTACAAAATATTAAGAGCTTTTCATAAAATGTATATTTGCATTGAAAGTATTAGAATGCTTTCTTAATTTTATTTTCCAGATATGTCATCGTCTAAATGAGGTTTTTTTTTTAGACAATTGTTGAAATGTTGTTTTTTTATAAAAAGTTATCCAACAATTTAGGCAATATCAATCAGAAAACCAATTTCTAACTTTCAAAGAAATTCTGGTAAATAAAAATTTAGTTCTACAAAAGCACAACAAAAGCTGCATCTCTTTTGGAAATTCCTCCGTTATGTCAAATGTGTTAAACTGTCAAATTAGCTATTTAGATCCTTTGCCTGTATGGTCAGTGGTCACCTTTAGAATTTAATGAGTATCTATAAGTTAAATGTATTCTTTAGATCTTTATTTTACTAAAAAAATGCCTTTGACGCACAATGTAATTGTTTTGGTGTAAAATCAACTTTATACTAAATAAACAATGGCCGAAATAACGAAAGGTTAGCCTTACTCCTAAAAAAAAAACTGCTAAATGTTACCTGTCAAAGTTTGTTTTTTGTAACTTTTAATAAATACTTTAGTACGCACGTAAACCGGCGTCTTTTATTGATAAGGCTGTAAGAGTGGTTTTTAATTGGCAATCCGGAATTGGAATTAGAAGCAGAATCACAATTGAACAGTTTTTCTGAATTGGTAAATTGTGACATGTGTCAACTACATACATGTTTCTAAAAAATTAGTAACAATTTTTATGATATTTTTAATAGTATTTTCCATTTTTTTTATATTTTAATTTAAATTTCAAGCAATCACTTCACAGTTCGCACAATTTGTAAATTCGAAAAAATATGATATTTATCAAATGTGACATTTAAGATCTTTGAATGTGTGAGTGATTCTGTTTTTGCTTCTGATTTCAAATCCAGAAGAGAAATCTCTTCTTTTTCAGAATCAGAACTGTCACTTTTGCCCAATTGAACGCTTTCAGTATTGCTTTTTTATGCTTCCATATTGCCAATTGAAAATGCCATAAGTAGTTAAATGTCAATAGTATAAATATTAGTAGCAGTAATGTAGTTCAGCTCTCAATTGAGTTGACTCAACTTCATACTTGACTATCGAGTCAACTTTATTTCAGGGCAACTTTTTGACGGCTGACCTGACTACTCTGAAACTTGCGTTACCTTTAAGCTATTTACATATGTCTCTTGAACCTATCCATATCCATAATCTTGACAATCTATCACACTTGAAACTTCACACTCGATTTGACAAATGTTATTTTAAATATATTTTTCAAAGTACGAGTTTGATTGAAAATTTAAATTTAAATACGAGAAAATCATTTTAAATTTTGTATGTATGTACATACTATGTAAACAATAGAAAAAAAAAACAAAAGTCTGCATTGGTAAATTAAATATTAAAATTACATATTTAGCTCTTTCCACGAATAGGTACATTTAAATATACAAAACGGCAAATATTTATAGATTTTTTAATTTAAATTTAATCATTATTTTTGTGATTGATCTTCTGCTTGAAAATTCTAAATTTTTTTTATATATTACATACTCGTATGTACTGTACATACATATGTATGTACAAAGCTTTTAAATTTGACCCAAAAATAGGGATATGAAATATTTCTATACATCCTTAGAAGGAGAATGATGCTTTTTCATGCACATAATATTTTCGAAGAAATCCAGCCAACAACCGAACCGACGACGCACGTCAAAAGAAAAAAGAAACCAAAAAAAAAAAAACAAGGCCAGAATGAAGAAACAGATGGCAGAAAATATTTATACAGGGATGAAATTGAAACGACCTCGAAACAGTAACTAGGAACCAAAGTAGGAGATTAAGCGTGGGAAGATTTCAAGGATATTTGATATTCTCGGAAAAGGAAAAGTATGTACTTGCACATACATACACTGTACATACGTATGTACATATGTACATTATAATTTTAAGTATGAGCTATTAGCTTAAAATTTGTGTAAACATAAATGGTAGCTAAATGAACCATAGATAGGTTCGATAAGATATAACAATGGAATCATGAAAGTTTGTGCGAATTTATAATTTTGTATAATTAATTCTATAAGATATTCGTTTGATAGCCTTGTTCCGAAATCAGGGAAAAAAAAACAATTCGGCCGTCAAAAGATACAAGTGTTAAATTTTGAATACCTCCTTTGTTTAAGGATTGGTTTTTTGATCTTTAACATTATAAGCGAAATAAAATTTAAAATAAAATGGGATGTTCACGTGAATACATATTTGACATCATTTAAATAATAACTGAGGAAGAAAATTTGTTTGTTTTAAATTTTGCAGAGACACAAGTTTCGAGACTTTGACAGCTGAGTAGTCAGAAAAGTTGTTATTTAAAAAACAACATTTTCCAAATGTTTTTTTCTAGTAATTTATGTTTTTATAAAACCTTAAAAAATATGAACATCTGAGGAGGTTAGAGGATCAAATCTTATCTTACCTAAAATGCAAAAGACCTGGTAAAACAAGCAGCTGTTTTTAATTTCGATGGCTGATATTTTCAATGATAGCTAGGTCTGTTCCAAGTGTGTGAAATTTACCAAAAATCACCGTGAAAAGCTGTTCCAAGTTTTACATTTTTCGTTGTTTTTCACAGAAGAGAGAGCTCTTGAGAGAGCAAAAAATTTCCCCACACTGCGAGTTTCAGCCACAAAAATGTCTGTGTACAGAAAATTGAAGACTGTTAAACTAAAAAAAAAACATTTGATATTTCAGTTTTGCCGTTAAAATAAACGATTTTTTTTAAATTGAATTTTAAATTCTAATTTTCATTAGGGAAAAAACCAGTATTGAGTAACAGTTTTAACAAATCCATTTTTTAATTAATTTTAAACAATTAGAAACTTTTCACACGCTTTCGAATCAAATTTGTTGAAATAATTTTTTGTTGACATTTTTTTGACGTTTCGTAGAGTCTGTGATTTTCTGTGAAATATCATTCCACTTCGTTATCCTTAAAAAAAAAAACACTTGGAACAGACCTATTACTTGCTTGTCAAAAACTAATGATAGGTATCCATAAATGATCCTCGAATGTTTTTTAACAAAATGAATTATAGTCTTATTCTTTTATATATCCAATGAACCGGTTTGAACATTTCAGTTTTTAAAAATTTATTGATTGATGATTTTCGAAAGTGAAATCCTTGAGGAAACCTGTGTGGCGATCGCGATTTCAAAATAATTGATATATTTGTTATTCACTGTTTTTATCATTTTTATTAGGTACTGTCAATAGGAAAACTCGGATCTACATAAGTTTGTGGCATTTCTTAAAACCTTCATATTTGATTTCCGATAAAAAAAAATGTCAACAACTCAAATAAAAATTTTATTTTTGACATTCAATAAAAAGGTAATTTTTAGTTTTCAGAAGTAAAAAAGATATTTATTGGGATTTTTTAATACACAATTGTATATCTCACTTGATTGTTAAAAAATCAAAGGGAGATGGATGAAAAAATGTCAAAACGTTAAAATGAATCACTTTTAAAGGCTCCTAGATTTTTGTATCTAATTTGACTTGAAGTCATTATTGTTTAGTGGGCATTTAAATTTTCAAAATATACGTACTTTGCTATCAAAGAGCAAAAGATTTATTTATTTTAATTTTAAGGAATTGATATAAAATATTATTCTTAAAGGTTTTTCTGAAAAAAGTATTTGACTGATCACCCAAAAGCCTTTCTGATCACTACAAAGTGACAGTTCTTCTCTTTAATATAACACAATTGAAATATCAGTTGTGAAGCGGTATTATTGTCCTTTCTTTCTTTGTTTTCCGCATCAAAGGTTTACTAATGAAAGTACAGTATAGTAAACACTCTTAGACGCTTCATTATATGACTGAACCGTAATTGTAACATTGCAAAGGTTGTTTTTTCAATGCATTATAATTGAACAAACTCGCAGAAATGACAAAATGTAACCTTTTAGCTAAAAATATGAAATATATAAAACTTTGCCGGCTAAGAATTTTATTACAGAAAAAATACAAATATGTCACTTAAAGACAGGAACAGGACAGAGGATGTTGACCCTTCTTTAGAAAGAGGGTGGGCAGACCACATCAGGCTTTACTCCGACACCGAAAATCCTTAACCTAATTTCTTAAATTTAAAAGTTTCTCAAAGAGTTTGGTCCGTCGATGAAATCTTAAGTAGGTACCTACACAAATGCTTAGCTATAATTTTCCATGCAAACTTCCTTTTTTACCTTTTTAAGGTGCTGTTATCACAATAACTATCAAAAATGACATGTCACCCTTAAAGAAGAATCGATAAAATTGAAATATGCATCAAATTTTGTGCATACAGTACTGTCTCAACGTTTATCAATGTATAAAGAATTATGTTCACCATTTAAGCTATATTCAAATGTATGCATTAGGTAAAATATTTTTTTAAGTTATTCTAAAAATTAAACTAAAACACATGAATTCCTAACTGATTGAAAATCATGAAAATGGCTTTCGAAAGGTTTTTTCACATCTAAAAACATGCGTATGTGAATCGTAAGGGCACAAAAGGTAATTATTTTTAGTTTTAATTAGAAATCAAGATATCGAAAATTCTTGCAACTTCGAAGTATGTCAATTTTGAAAATTATTATTATAATGACAGCGCTACTGTCCTCTAGAAAAATAAAGCTAACTACGCCCATGAAAAATTCCAAAAGACATGTCATAAAAGTTGTTAAAATGGCGACCACATCACGTTAAATCGAACATACCTACTTTCAAAAATGACAATTAATATTTTTAAAGGTTTTATTTGTAACAAAAAGATTTCTAACTTATCAAAGTTAAGTAGGAACTGAAAATTTAAATATAAAATTTTCTAAAAAACTTTTCATATCAATTGACAATACTTTTTAAATGTGACTAAAATTTCTATTTTCATAAAACCATTTTTTATTGAAAACTTTAAGGAACCATATGCCACAGTCACACATTACCAATTTGGCAAAGAGAGGAAAACCCTTATGTACAAAAAAAAAAAAAACGAATTTCTAATTAGAATATTGATGCTTATATGACAAGGGGTAGCGAGTGAACAAAGTATGTAAATAAAAGATCAATTTCCAGCTGTTTTCTTTTTCACCTAAAACAACAACAACAACCACCACCACCACCCCATATAGGCTTAGTCAGTCTCCAAGTTAGCTTTAGCGAATAAGTTGAATAGGTAGTCGAAGTCGATTTAAGTTTTTCTGTAAATAAAAAAAAATCGAATAGGTAATGGAATCCTATGGAAAGTAGTTGCTCTCAAAGCTAAGCCGGCAAGCGACATACAGCCGACAGCCGAGAGCCAAGAGCCAAGAGCCAAGAGCCAAGAGCCGACAACCGGCAACCGGCAACACTGATATTAAAGATTGTGCTGTCAAATGGTGGAGCGGTGCGGTGGTGGTTGTTGGATGGTGGTTGGGCTTTAGAATTTGGATTGGGCATTGGGGTGACGATTGTGGATGGTGATGAAGAAGCCGATAGATGGTGGATGGCGGTGGTGGTTTTTACCCCACAAAAAACACAAAGAGGGTGGAAGCAGTGTACGGCATATATGTGCCCAACATACATACATACATATGTACTCTACACACGGAATACAAACACTATATTAGTAGACGACGACGACGACGTCGACGACGATATCCCGGTGAAACGAAAACGACTAACTGTAGGAAAAAATCAATAAAAACGCCATTAGCCAAAGTCGAGAAGGAAGAAAATCGTAAACCAAACGATATCCGACAAAAAAAGACCGTCTTGTGTTACCATGGCGAGTTAGGTATAGCTACCATGTTCTTAATTTAACTTTCTATATGCACTTTATCTATAAATTTCACTTTGATCATACTCTCGATCTAAACTTATCACTTAGTTAACGGTAAGACAATAGCTTTCACTTACCTGAGGGTGCATTTTGATTGAAATGATTGCCGTTGGTCTGGTAGCGTTGTGCAGCATGATTGTCGTTGGCGTTACTGCCGTTTACTCCTGGTGTTGTAAAAGCGCCCGGCGTTTGAGTGTCGTGGCCAAATTTTGCCGCAAATTGATGGATGCCCGAGAATGGGCCCCCAAATGCCGAAAAATTCATCATTTTGAAACGGTTGTGATGTTTTTTTTCCCTTTTTTGTTGAATTGAAAATCTCCACAATTCTCCCGTAGGATAAAGTTTAATGTATCCCGGTTGTAGCGAAAATAGTCTCCTGTATATTGTAAGCGACAGCGATGATGGTGCCACCCCTTCAATTGAACATGAACAGAGGGTTTACTCTCACTCACCCGCACTCTGCTGCACTACTACCAAACAGCGAACAGCGAACAGCGGGCAACTCAACTCAACCTCAACTCAACTAGGAAGAATGACGAACAGGCAGCCGGATGGATGATGGCAATGGCTGGCCTGGCTGATGATGATGACTGTATGCTGTTTTTTTGTTGTTTTTTTTAACACCACAGCAGAAGCAAGGGAAGAAAACCCAAGAATGTGGTAATGGCCGTGGATCTAGCGAGAGGTCTTTCGGTTTTATCGCCACACTACCCGCACGACAGCACTATACTAACGGGAATATAACGGATGACGTGATGAGGAGGGTTGAAATTATAATTTTCCTTTCCTATGCCTCCTTAATGTTTTTTTTTTTTGTTTTTCTTCTTTTACGATAGTGTAATGTGTTGATGTGTGTTTTAGATTTTCCTCTCTATTTTTCCAGAGGGGGATTGTGCATGGGTTTTCAATTGTGTTTGTGCGTGTGTGTATAGTGTAGGAGTCGGTATGGTGTGATTGTAGTTGTGCGTTGCACTCACAATACACTCACATTTTCATTTGAACACACGGATATGGAGACATGAGGAATTAACAATAAAATGGAAACACAACACCGGATCGAAAAACATAGGAAAATTGGGAAATTGAAATTGGTTTGGATTTTCACATTAATTTTTCCTTCTCACTTAGAAAACTGAAAAGCAGGCATTTCTTCATTCACAATTTGTTTACAAACTTTCTTTTTTTTCATGAGCAAATAAAATTATATTCTTGTTGGGAAAACACAGCATTTCAATTGGAAAAATTCATTGGAAAATTAATTTTTTTTTTGTTTAATTGTAATTATAATATTTGGTAGAAAGGAAAAACAATCGGGAGCACTGATGGAGTAGAGATTGCTTAATGTGTGCCGCGGTAGAGCTGTATATACACACTATTTGATCGAAGGAAGCGAAGAGCACAAAAACCGAAACACCGCCGCCGACGACGACGCCGAGAAGTGGATGTGAAGATAACGAGGCAAGGATGATGTCGATGTGATGATGCCATTGCCTTGCCATGCTACGCTATTCCCATGTCCTACTCCTATGTCCCTGTTCCCGTCCCTGGTTCCTGTCCCTGTCCCATGCTCATCTCCTATCCATCACGCCATTACCCATTGCCTTTCCACCACCACACCATTATCAGAAATCAAAAACAACGATTAAATGGGTGTATGCGGCGTTTTTTGTTGTTGTTTTTGTTGTTGCTTTTGTATGAATGGCAAAGGGGAGCGAAAGTCCTTGAATGTTAGACACATTTTATGTGAATGTATTTAGGTACATCTATATAAATAAAATATTCTACTCTCTCTCTCTCCAGCGCTCTCTCTCTCTCTCATTGTGCACGTGTATGTGTGTATTTGTTTCCCTTTATATCACTTTCATTTGAGTAATAGTAATGGAGATGGTGCAAGTGAAAAAGCAAGTGCTTCCGATAAAGTGGAATGCACTTTATGCCGCTTTTTACTATTGCTTCTTAGAGTGTGTTTGATTAAATGAAGAAGGAAGCAAAGTAAACCAAAGAAGTACATAATTAAGAAGACTAACAATAATTCAGTGTGTCTTTATAAATAAGGACATTATTTTTGTTTTATTTTACCTTTAATAAACACACCTTTTTATCACTCTAAATTCATCAGGTTAGATTCCCAATTGAAATATCAAACAGGACATGGTTACAATTTTAGCTCAACCTTAATTTTTATTTTTTTTTTTTGAAATTGAATATTTAACGACATTTTTATAACGTATTTCAATGTAAACCGGAAAAAAGATTAAGAGCGTCACCTAGCGTACTCAAACAAAGGTAAATTAGAACGTGGTTCTTGTTTATGATAAAGACCTAATGCCTAATTTTCAAACATAGAGTAGGTATGATTATTGACTCCGGTACAGATTGGGAGGTTTGGTCTATTTCATTTTACGCTGCTGATAAATTCTTCAGCTAACTATCTCCTGATATAGCTCGGAACTTATAAATTGGCATTGCAGTGAGCTTTTATTGTATATTATATTTAAGTCAATACCAGCACCCACAGGGCAACTAAATTCTTAGTAACTTTAAGTTGGCTCGGAGTTGCATTAACTTGCTAAGGAAATCCGAGATACTTTCCGCAACTTCTTATTTCTGTATGTGTTTGGATATTGTAAACAATGATTTTCTCATCAAATTTTTAAAATAAGTACATATGCATATGAAGATTGCAAATTAAAATTAATAACGTTTCTTACATTAATGCTTCAATTGTTTTCCTTAATAATTTAATAATTAATCCCTAAATGCAATTCGTAAGTAGAAATTTGCCATAAAACTCATAAAAATAAATTTGTGAAACCTGGTAAACATTTCAAACCACAACAATTATCAGACTTATTTAATAGAATCCGCTAAACAGATGAATAAATTCGTATTTATAAGACATATTCCTACAAATTATAGTTATGCAGTTCTTATGCCAAAAAAGTACTAAAATAGGAAATCTATTCCATTTAGATGTCATAATTAAATCAACTGTATCTTCATATTTCAATTAAATAGGTAAAAAATAGTAATAATAATACAAAATGGAATCGAAGGCTAAGGCGAAGAGAATGCGCTCGTCAAATTCGTCCGATAATGTTTGTAAATTTTGTTTGAAAGACGTTTTGAATCGTATTGCACCCATAACTTGGAGATCTATGTGGATTTGGCCTCCTCTATTGTCACTGCTGAGATCCGCACGGACAATTTCAATTATTTTGTTCATATTTTCTTTCAAAAATCTATATTTATTTATGAATTCTCCATCGCTTAATTCCATTGGATTAAATCTTTTTTGTAGACTTTTCTCCTTCGCAGTTAACCTTTGGTTAATTCGTATACATTGCATACAAATCGTTATTTTAATTTTTATTAATCTATGGCACATCATGTGGTTTAATTTTGTATCCAAGTTACAAAGTTTGCAATATGTTTTCGAGAATGATTCTGAAATTACGTACTGCAATGTGAACAACACCTTAGGAACATAACACACTTGACACTTCTGTTCACCTGAACGCGAAATTCTTTCTTGTTGATTTCTTGTAACTTGTTTGGTTTGACATTAGTCGGCGAAATTAAAATAATTCAAAACCAAACAATTCTTTATTTCGTTGTTCGTTCCAATTTGTTTTTATTCAAACTAAATATTAATCTAGTGTTTGAGTTTTTAAGTGTAAAACTAATCAGTGAGTCCACAAATCTATCTGGAAAAAATAGTAAAAATCCTGAAAAACCAAACAGGGCTATAAACAAAAGTGAGTTGAAATAAATTTGTTACTATATTCCTTTTATTTCTCATCACAAACATGATAATAATATTTTTTAAAATAGGTATATTTTTATAAAAAAAAAGAATTGACCAAGTAAGTATGTAATATTATCGATATTCATACATTCATGAAAAAAGAATAATCTTCTCTAATAACGACTTTTAATTTCTTCTAGCTCAATGTAATTTTTGTTGTCTATAATGTTTTGAATACATGTTAAAAAATTAGTCCTTGAATTAATTTATAATCCTAAATCAGCAAGAACTGAATCCAATTCAGCCTGCAAGCTGCTGGCCTTCTCACGCACTTTAGAAATCTCATCTTGGAGATTATCAACATTGGCTTGTAACAAAACATTTCCTTTTTTAAGAGCTGACAATCGGTTTTCGTGTTTTTTAACTCTGGGTTCGAGATTTGTTTTCTTGTCTTCATCTGATGCATCCTGGTTATATTAAAAAATAAATTAAAAAATTATTTCTGAATGTATATGCTTTGGATTTGGATTTGTGAATAATAATACTTACTTCAGCTTCAGATTCGCTTTCAGTTTCAGATCCACTTTCATCTTCGGATTCTTCAGATTCAGACTCTTCTTCAGATTCTTCCTCGGACTCTTGTTCCTCTTCGGCTTCTTCTTCTTCATCTTCTTCGTCTTCATCTTTTTCTTCATCATCTTCATCAACTTCTTCTTTCATAGATGCTGCCATTTTGTGAACTTCTTTTTCAAGTTTTTTGAATTTCTTATTTTCTTCCCTAAAATTTAAATTATTTACATAAGTATGTTCTGAAGTTATTTTATGAGTATTTAAGAGCATTTTAGGCTCGATAGATTCTAAGGAAGGTTCTCAATATCAAATGTATTTAAAATAGCATTGGGCTAATAAAGATAATTCTCAATAATTGTGGCTTTTCAGATATATCAAATTTATCGAAATCGGTCAAATACTTTTTGAGAAAATGGTACCAAACAATTTTCGTTAGCCTATTTATATATAGATTAGTTTTATTGGTCTTTAAATCCATAATTAAAATAAATATATATGTACATATATTAAACGTAATTTTAAGTAAAATGTAGTTTTCCTATGGCACTATTTTTATAATTAAAATAACCCAGTTTTGTAGTCTTTATAGATGGGTTACTACGGAAACATGTTGTACAATTTTTTCGTTCGGCAATTTCACGGTTTCAGTTAACACCGTTTACCGTTTTTATTGCAATATTTATGATCATTAGCATATGCCAAGAAATCGACATTGTTAGAAGAGCTTAGAGTTACAATTAAATTGTATAGTTCAAATGTACATATGTTCAAATCAACCGACTATCTTACATTGAATTTAATTTTGTTTTCTTATTCCTTATTTAGTTCGAAGGCAAAATATAAGCAAACGTTTTAAGATGCTCTAAAATAAAAACAATATTTTCTTAGATTTCCCTTTAACTTGTAAAAGAGAATCAATGTTAAGGGCTCAAAGATTATTATTTGTATGATTTATCGTTGTTTACATAAATACTTACTTCAATAGAACATGATTCTTCTTCATAATTTGCTTAAGGTTCGCTCGTTCTCTCTTTGCAGCTTCCTGTTTGTCCTTAAGTTTAGTGAGCTTCGTTTGAAGTATTTTAACTTCTTTAGCTAATCGTCGCTTTTTACGTTCTGCCTTCTTCTCCTCATCTTCGTCATCTTCGCTTTCAGATAGCTCCAATTCTAGTTCTGGTGAACTTTCTTTATTTGGATTGGCTTCGCTGGGACGACGTGAACCATTTATAGAACTTCCACCACCCTTCAATGAATTCATACAGTTGGTAATATGATTTGAAATGTGTTTTATATTGTTTGTTTGCTGTGGTGGTTCAGCTTGCTGTTGTTTTAATATTATTTGTTTGTTAAAGGAAAAAAAAATCCAGTTAGCTCAGATAAGCAAAAGCAATATTTTGTTAGCTATTTACTTACTTGAATGTCTGTTTCAGAAGCTGAATTAAAATTGTAATAAGTGTCAGGTTCACTGGGATCTTCGAAAGAATAGCAAAAGCTGAATTGCGGTCTTATGTGGTTTGAAACAGGTGATTGCTATTAGTTTTGTTATGTTGCAAAATTCAATTTGTTATTTAAGCGAAGCAAGAATAAATTGGTTTTAAGCAAAAATAAATTAAAGAAAAAATAAATTAAATTAAATTAAATAAAAAAAGCAAACAATTAAAGAAATATCACTTTGAGTTTCTCGTTAAAGAACCAGCATTGATTCGAGGTAAAAGATTATGATTTTTGTTTTAATTTTAAAGAGAAAGTGATACGTTTAATTTTATTTTGCGGTCAAGTAGTACGAAATAGCATAAATAAGTTCTGAAAACTGAAAGTCTCAACACGCACCTGTAACGCTTGTGACAGTTTCTTTTCTAACTGTTGAATCATTCTCTTTTGCTCTTCAACCTCATTTTTGGCTGCATCTAATTCTTCAGCACTCTTTTCATATTTCTTCTCAAGTTCCTTAGATGTTTTCCTAGCTTCTTCTGCGTCTTTTTTCAATGACTCAACAAGAACATCATCGGCACCTGATGACGATGATGATGGCGTCGCCGGTGAAGATTCATCTTTATCACTACGTGTTTTATCTCGCTGCAGTTCAGCTTCGAGATTGGCGATTTTCGCTAAAAGCCTCTTATTCTCACGTTCTTGTGCTTCACGATTTCTCAATTCTAGCGCGAGCATTTGTTTTGTACTCTGAAGATCATCGCGCAATTTATCGATATCATCTAATTCATCTCCACTTGGTTCGTCGGGTTCTTGGGGCTTAAAAAAATTTAATGATATGAAACAAATTATAGAAAAATAAATGGTTCCATACTTACAACTTCGTTAAGAGTTGCTTTAGATTCTGACTTTTGTATTTGTTCTTCAATGGTCATTTGACGACGGAATTTCCGTAGACCATCGAGGAATGGTTTACTTCTGTCATTTGTTTTGACTGATTTTAATCTAATGCCACCTTGAATTTGTTTTAGAAGCTTATTATGGGCATTATCCTTTTCTGTTTCGTAAACAAATTTATCGTCCACTTTTGTCATTGATTTACACGTGATAATTGGTTGAGATCTTGAAATTAAAAAGAGAACAAAGTTTTTTTTTTTTTTAAGTTTTAAAGAATAATTTAGTTGTTAGGAAAAAAGTTTCAGCTATAGAAAAAGACGAACTGCATTTATCAGGAACATTTTAAAGTTTCTTTTTTGGAACTGGGTTGGGGTCTTTAAATTGGCCAAAGGAAATTCGATTAATAGATTTTGTTGTGAAATGATAAAATTATATTCAAATTCAAGTATCGAAGAAGGCACAGAAATGTCGCAGATTTGGGTATCGCCATAGAGCCAAGCAATCTTATTTTGCTGTTGTATAAAATTGGACCGAGCGAGGGTTCAAAAATGAGACTAACAACTTGAAGCACCGCCGCGGCGGCACTTAAATAATTATTATTTCATACATTATAAATAGGGTTAATATTGATTGAATCATATTTTTTTTTTGAACTATCGACTTTCGAATTATCATTTATGTATGTCATTACGTGATTATAAGTTTCAAACAAAAAACTGATTTTGGACCAGTGACATTACAAACACAAAAAAAGCTAAAAAGATATCGATTCATAGTTCTCAACTCCGTTCATTAGCCTCTAATAACTATGTATGTACTTCAAAATAAATATTCGGTATTTTTGTCTCCAAAGAAAGAATTCTATCGGCCCTCGGTCTATACCAATGCCACTGCCCCTTAAATTAATGGTTTGTTGAGAAAACAACCACTGTGTATTTCTTCATTATCACTTCTGACTTTGGTGTTGGTTATTTAATAATGAATAACTACTTTAACACAATTCATTCATATTTCAAACAAAAAACTTCAATTATCTGTAAAGCAAAAGTAAAAAAAATAGAACAACTATAAGAAAAATATAACCAACTCACCTATCATTACATTGCACGTGTCGTAGTTTTTTACCATCTTCAACTTCTTTCATCATTTCCGACCAATCTGGTCGTCTCCTTGGTCGTGTCCTAAAAGCACAAATTGCATACAATTATTACCAGGGTTAATAATGAAATTAAACTTACAAATAAAACTTACTTAAGCTTTTCGATTGTTGCCTTCTGTTTTTCGTTCAGGGCTTTCCTTTCAAAGTCCGATGGTGGACCCAATGGTGGTGGAGGTGGTGGTGGTGGCTTTGGAACTAGTGACGGCAAAGGTGGTGGTGCAGGAACTGTAAAATAAAACCAGTGCTCGTGTTTAAATAAATGGAATTATACACCAGGTGATATAATGAGATGGTAAGACTAATTTGACTGCAAGTAAAAATTTTATAAATTATACCAACGACACGAACGGACGACGATGTAATGGTGTGGTGTTGAAGTGTACCAGTATACCTAGATATTTTTCATTTTATTCATTTTCTTCACTTATTCTTTTTTTCATTTAACAAAAAATTATAAGAAAATGACTGCAGGGACTTGAGTTCTTTTTTATTTTAACATTTTTTTTTTATTTACAGCAGAAAGTTTTGCTTAGTTTTGTTTTAATTCTATCTAGTTCATGGTTTTTGTATGGGTTGGGATTGAGAGGACAGAGAAGTTTTCGAAAAAAAAGATTGTTTAATGAATAAAACAGCAAATCAAAAGAGAATTCTTTTCTTTTTTGTTTCCATAGATGAAAAGAGGTAATAAAGAAAAAATAGGGAAAGTTTTCTGTTTTTTTTTTCGGGTTGCGACATTTTGTTTTTATACTTTGAGTCTTAAAAAAATCTTAGAATTAAGAATTCCTGCGAGAAAATGTTTTTTTTTTTCAATTCCTTGTAATAAGATTTTTTTATCAAAGTTTCAAGCTTACTTTACTTATACTTCCACTATAAAGTCACTAAACTATTGGTTTTCTTTTCGAAATGTTTGATAAATTGTTAATGGAATTTTTAAGGAATTATACAAGATCTTTAAGCTAACCATACACGGCAGAACCAAATTTTTCACCGGTAGTGCCAATTTGTCTCTTGCGATTTGAGCTCTCGTCAAAAACTCATCGAACACAATCACCAGTTAGTGGCTAGTTTTAGAGTTTCTAATTAAAAGAATTTTATTTTAATGTGATGTGATGAGTGATGGAAACATTTTTCTAGCAAATTCGAGTTGTTGTTGATATTTAAAAATTCCACATAATGAATTCCATAATTAAATTATAAGCATCAATTTAAACCTCAGATATGCATATAATAAGTAAATCATAATTAAGTGCTTAAATAATTTTCAAGCAGTGTCGAATACTTTTAAACTTAGTTATTTTTGCTAAGCAAACCCACCTTCTCTATCTTATTATTATGAATTTTTAAAACAAGGCCAAATAGTTTTCTGAAATCTAAAGCATTTAAGCCCAGCTCTAGTAAAAGAAGAATATTTCAAACCAACTCATAAGTAAAGTAAAAATAAAATAAATATTATAAAAGAAAAAGAAAAAAATGCCTTAAAGTTTCCTTTTTAATTTTAGCTCTTTCACAAAACAAATATGCATGAAAAACCGTAAAAAAAATAGAAAAAGTAAAGCGGAAAGCACAACCTTTTGCTGAACTTTCTACCCTTTATGTTGGTTTTTTCTTTTATTTGTATATTCTCACCCATCTCGCCGAGCCCTCATTGTACTTGTTATCGGTTGAAGAAAACAATTTTCATTTCCAAAACTAATTTTGTATTATAAAACATAACATTTAGGTAAATGTCTTTGGATATTAAATTCTTTTGAGGTGACAAAATCGTCGTCATTGGGAGAGGTTTGTTATTATGTATTTTATAAATAGGTAGAGGTATAAGTTTACACTTCTGTACTCCCTCCCCACAAAAAGGGTATATCCTGCACAATGTACATTTAACTTATACATACATACATACATTTACTTGATACAAAATTGTTTTCTTTGAAAGAAAGTTTTTCAACTTTGTCCTGCCACTTTTCCTATTTCAAAAATAGATCTGCTTTGCTTTGGGAAAAGTAAAAAAAAAAACCTTTATTCGTACTCCTTGGTGTATTTCCAGAAAATGCAGACTCAATGATGTTGATATTGTGCCTATTTAATATAAATAAGTGCCTGTGATGATTATTTTGTGAAAAAGAAATTTCTTATTGTTGGATTTTTGGGGTACGTTTTAAGGTAAAACACAATATATGTGTTATAAAATGGGTTGACAAAAAAGTTTTTGAGTTTTATTAAAGAGCAAAGAAATAAGAAAGTTTACAATTTATTCAAGCTTGCTTTTAAATACGATGAGGAATTGGGAGTTGTCAGTTAAACTTATGAAAATTCGAAAATTAATTTGGTTGTAGGAGTAGATTTTTATTCTACTATAAATATTTAAATTTGTATTTCTTTCTGAGTTGTATCGTTTTTGTAAAATGACAATCTTTTCAAGATAATTGGAAAAATATTAAAAAAAAAGACATCAAAATAGACTGTGATGTGCCGTCATGGGAAATATCGTTTTTGAAAGAAAAGTTTATAGCTTCCGCGTCAATACTAGAGGCGCTAGCTCTCGAAAAGTCCATCCAAGTATTCGCTTATGCAGACGAAATGAAAATTATCGACCTTGTGATGTCGATTTAACATTTATGAGAATTGAGAGAGAGGCAGAAAAAATGGAATACCGTTTAAAGAAAGCAAAACGAAATATGTACATACATATGTATTTGCTGTTGCTAACACAACGCACCTACGTGTCATTCTTTGTCACCAGCGTTAAGATGAAGTGAATAATTACTCTTGCAAACCATTGCTTCGTAGAAATTGAGTAGTAAAGTCCTCTCCCAAGCAACCAAAGTGTTGTTGCTAAGAGATTCATCATCCCTGTCCTGCTATACGTTGCAGAAGTATTGATTGTATGGATAAGTCACGTAGAGCGCATCCAAATTTCGGAACCATGGTTCTTTGAATCTATCTTAGTAGAGTAGCGTGTAAAGAAAGAAAGTTGCAGGTGTCGCATATATACATGTATGTGAAGTGAAAAGTTACCTTACCGGTAGATGGAGCAGTTTGTTTGGTGAGACCCTAGTCCACACAGGACACTGCGACAACTTACATAGATAAAGAAGGCATTTACATTTTTTTTCTGGATTGTTTATGAGATCCTTGGCAGGTCGGCGCCCTTGGTGCATAATAGAAGTTTTTATAGTTTAAGAGTGTTGTTTGAATTGGTTCTTAATTTGAACAGGTTCATAGAACATAAAAGAACTTGAAGTAAAGTTTCTAGTTTCTGAAAGCTGTAGAAATGTTTTCCAGTTAAAGTGACTGGCAAGTTAGTCCAAGAACAACTCTATTATTATGTGCGATGTACCTGTTTGAAGAGGTTTCTTCTTTAATTTTGAAATTAACACAAAAATATAATTTCATTATTCATTAGAAATAATGTTGTTTCAACTTTTTTAACAGACAACTGACGGCTTTGTGAAGTAAAGTTTTATGCCTGAGATTAATGACTTTATATAGTATATACGTTTTACGTTGTCTGGCGTTGCACTTGGTCCAATCGTTCAAGTAAGTAGAAAATTACTGGTGAAATGTATAGAGACATTTTTAAGATACCCATTAGAATATTGAATATTCGTCAGAAGCACTGTTCCCGGGACACTAAATCTTGGTTTAATTATTTGAAGCTTAAATTAATGGATTTTAAAAATTATTAACTACCCATAGAAGTTATTTAGGTTTGCATTTGATTGCAAGTCGAACCCCATTGAAACATTTAACCTAGTTGATAAATATGTTATTTTATTGTTAATCTTTTTGCATATTTTTTTCAAAAACTATATTTTTGGTTCTATTTTTTGATTGGTATGAACACAAGTGTATGTATGTTCAATGTACATATAAAGTCCCTTAAATGTCTCCTAAACGAACTAATTGCTTCCTTCCAATTAGTAAGTTTATGAGGTCTTCAAAGGAATTGCCTCTATAGAATCAATAAAAAAAGCCAATAGTTTCCGATTCCACAATATTCATGTTTCCAACTTTTAAAGATGTAGGAAATATCAATTAAAAATATATTCAAAATATTTTCGATTGCACAAAAGACGACAACCAGTTTTGGCTGTGAATGTATTGTAGGAAGAAGTGTCTCAATGTAAAACACTAAGTTGACATTTTTGGAAGATGGAAAATGTGGGTTGTTTGAATAATGTCCCTCTCTCTACTTTAAATATAAAATATTCAAAATAATAAAATTCTGAACTCAAGCTACTCGTTTTAAAATGTTTTTTCTTCAGAATTCACTTCTACAAGTTGTCTCCAAAGAGTTTGAAAATAAACTATAATAAACGGAGTGTAACTAAAGTGGTTTACCAAAATAACAGAATAAATGTCCTGAGGGACTACCCTAAAAGTGGTCAGAATAACCTTTTTTTTTTAGTTCTGCGGTATAACCAAATGTGTTGTATATCAATCTCAATGAAAAAATCCCCTGGCTGGAAATAAATACGTTCCAAACTTTGTACACTTGACCCTATTCCCCCTGGATACAACAAGGTATAGATAGGAGTGTTTTAAAAAGTAGTTACCGTTATTTTAGACATCATTTATGCTTTTTAATGAATTAGGAAGTAGATGGAATAGGTAGAACAAAAACTGATTTTAGTGCCCAGTAAGAGTTTTTTACTGTCGTTCTTTACTCCTGGCCATTAATTCTTTAAATTTAATTGCCATCATACTTTTAAGTCAGAACTACATATGTGTGTGGGTAGCTCGTTATATTAAATTCATTACGATTCATTTTATTAATATTACACAATATCATTATTGAACTCGCTTCGCTTTGTCGTTGTGTCTTACATAATGCACTGCACGAAACGTGCTGTAATTAAATTGATCAATATTTGATTTTGCGATTAATTAATTAATTAATTGGACTCTTTCGTGCATGCGTGTGTCCATATTCCTTATAACGCACTGCTTGGCATGATTTTTTAATACAATACTTTTTCGTATGCGTATGTCATGCCATGGCCTTATGCATAATCTACTCGTGTATAAAATCATTTCAATTTTACAACCATCTGTGAAAAGGTTACATTTTTCTTTTTGTTTTTTTATTAACACCAATAAATAAATTCTCAACGATTAAAATTGAGTAATAATAAATAAATTAATCTATTTTAAGGAGTTTTATTATTCTATTCTATGATTGTATTTATTATTTTATATCAAAAGGATTTATTTTATTAAAGTACATCCAGCACGGCATTTTTGTGGCAGTGAAATAATTTGAGTGCGAATATAACATTGATTTTATTATTATTATTATCGCCTCTTTTTTCTTTCAATTACAAAATCACGGCAGGAGCAAACAAATGTCTGATAAAGATAATTCGATATACATTGTACAGGGTGGGCCATTTGTATGTGACTCATGTGATTCAGAAATAATTTTTTTTTTGAAATAGACAGTTTGATTTTATCATTAAGGAGCTCAAAATTAATTAAATTTCAAATTGATTTTCAGATGAAGAAATGTGACCTACTACATGCACAAGCGTAGTGGAGCGTATGGCCGCTTTAAGTCAAAGTCCGTGACTATGTAGGACTAGGACGATGGTTCTGCCAGTGCTCACGTAGGGATCCGAATCCTATGTAGGTGGTGCTTAATAAAAGACACTCTGACCTCTTAGGTACGTTAGAGCGGAAAGTGTTAAAAAGAATTGTTGTCCCCGTATGCGTATGTGACCAAGAACGATTCCGGAGATGTTACAATCATGAATGAAAGAGGTCAGGACCAGGTTCCGGTTGCCGAACTGATGATGATGATGATATTGATGGTGGTAGCAAGTCAAAATCACAATTTTTACAAGCACCTTATCCGACGTGGCAGTAGGTAGTATAGCTTGGCACTTACACAATCCTGTTGGAACCACAAGCTACGCATTATTTCCTTTCTACATATATGTATGTTCATACATCGGTTGTCATGGCCATTGACGTTAAGTGGCTTGGATCGTTGGTTCTCACAAAAAAGTATGATCCATTCGAAAATTTCAAAGTAACACCACATTGAATGGTCACCCTTTAGTCATGGAGACTCTTTGTGGATTTATTATTGTATGTAGCTTTGAAGTGGCCTATTAGCGCATCTATTTTATTTGTTTTCTGTTTAAAGTTCCAATCAAAGAGAAATAATATTTTTAAAGATATATCCTTGGATCCTGGTCCACCCTGTAATCCTGTGCATACAAATGAATAAAGTTTTGCAAAAACGAATATTCTAGGAGACAAGAGCACCCCCTTTTCTTTATGGATGTGAACATTTTAACAATTTTATTTGTATGTAGTTCTCTTTTGTCCATATTATTTTGCGACTGTAGGTATTTATTTAAAGTTTTATTCTTTTACAACGCATTCGTAAAGGATAACATTAATGTATCTGTGTTTTTTCGTTTGTCCTTTGTGTACTCGTATGGAAAATGTGGACACTCAGTTTCAGTATCTATAAAATAAAATAATACCAACAGCAGTCACGTCGAATTTCGATCTTTTATTAATGCATAATTGGTACGCGAAGTTCGTTTATTTTATATTCGTTTGTAAAATATTCGAATTCATAAAGCTGTAGGGTTCGGACTCGAATCGAGTTGGATGTGTTTTTTTTTCATATACATTTTAGTGGAAAATATTAAATATTGTTGGTTAGAGTCAGGGTTTCTCGAATTATCCAATTCCACACCAATTCCAATTCCGCACCATTCATGATGATGAGACATCGGAATTTGGTCAAGTGCTAATATTTGATTTAAGTTCGCGATTTGATTGAAGTAATGATCGAACGAACATTTTTTTAATTTGACGAGACCGAGACGAGACAAGGAAAAGTTTCGTCATCTCGTGGCCAGCTCTTGAAATATGTTCTACCTATAATTGAAAATCACCAAATTGTTATCCTTAATTGATTATTCTTGAATAGAATGTATTCCTTCCGAGCCCTGGGAAGGAAAAATTACGGCGCCTCTATTATCCCTCGTATCTACTTATGTATATATTCACAAATGCCTTAACAAATGGAATATATTTTATTAAAATAGCACACTTTTATATTTATTTGTTGATAAATATTCTTTGTTTTACATTCCACAAAGGGCATTTCAAGCTGCTAACTATAAAGGTTAAATTTGGTATTATTGCGCATTAATTTAATTCATTACAAAGTATGTATATATTTAATATGTATCTACAAACATACGTCCTACATTCATGCAAATGGTAATGAATAAATTTGTTTCGATGATTTTAATAAGTCTTAAATTTGTACATTAATAATATATGGAGACATTAAATATTGCTATGTTGAATTCAATTATTATTTAATATTGAAAATAAATAAATTAAATATTAAGCTCATCGGGTAAAATTAAATATGTTGCTATGTATTAATGTTTTATTCTTTTTCAATTATAATTTACTCATGGTAATTGTAATTTTTTGACATAAATTTTTACAAACACTCAATAAAAAAAAAGGCAAATTCAATTTGTGTTCATTATGGGACTTCAGGCCTTACGAGTATCTTTGAAATTCATCTAGTCAGTTCTGTTTTTTTAAATATCCAAAGGCAAAATTTACTTTGTCAATAAATTCAATACAATGCCAATGTCACATTGGTTATATGACATTTATTGACATAACAAACAAAGGTACATGATCTTAAAATAGACAATTCTGTAGGTATTATAATTTAAGATCTGTCGAGTGGCTGTACATTGTGTCTATCGGTGTTCTAAGAAAATTATTATATACATAAGTCTGTAAAAATCTAAGAATGTAAAAATTCCCAAATTTTGTTGCGTCGTGTCGGTTCGTCGGTGAGACCGTTAAATTTACATTTGAAATCTTAGTCAATCTGGGCAGTTTGGTAGCACTACCTTAAATAGTAATGTACATGTTCAGATGACATATGAGACTCAAAGGCAATGGAAGTTTCTTTTCTCTGATTAGTTAGTTGCCTGAAAATGGTATTAAATTATGGCAACTTTTGAAATGATATTTTTTTTTTCAAATGTAATGTCGTTTTCAATTGGCAATCTGGAAGCAGAAAAAATCATTCTGAAATCTTTCAATTGGGCAAAAGAAGATATTTCTCTTCTGGATTTGAAATCAGAATCAAAAACAGAATCACTCACACATTCAAAGATTTTAAATGTCACACTTGACAAATGTCATATTTTTGAATCAACAAATTGCTTGATTGCTTATAAAAAATGGAACATAATATTGAAAATATCTTAACAATAATTTTTCCTAATTTGTTCTGTACATAAATACACATATGTAGTTAACACATGTCACACTTTACCAATACAGTCACATAAAACTTCAAATTTTTCAGGATTCAGAAAAACTGTTCAATTGGGATTCTGCTTCTACTTCCAATTCCGGATTGCCAATTAAAAACGACATAATAGTTCTGGAGCTGTCAAACTAATAAATGACACTCAGCTGTCCAAATACTAAGCAATTTTCTCGAACGGAGTTCTTTTCAGAATCAGAAATAAAAAGTTAAATTGAACTTTATTTTTTGAATGAATAGGCTCCGAAACTACTTGACCTATTTGAAAAGCTACTTCGTTGAGATAAAGGCGGTTGGAACGGCGAGTAACATAAACATACTTTCTTTGTTCAGTGCTCAAGGCTAGCTAGATTGGTTTTAGTCATCAAAAGTCAAAGAGAACATTTGA
Organism: Scaeva pyrastri; assembly: GCA_905146935.1. Classification (NCBI taxonomy): domain Eukaryota; kingdom Metazoa; phylum Arthropoda; class Insecta; order Diptera; family Syrphidae; genus Scaeva; species Scaeva pyrastri. The sequence continues at coordinate 72,766,183 of LR989927.1, forward strand.
AGCACTATCAGCGAAGCAGAAGTTGCCATTTAAAAAATGTGCTACTTCATAGAAAACGTGAAAATAAAGTCGAAATATTTTTCAGTTTTTCTACTTAAATATCGGAAGAACATCTTATATAAACTTTAAAGCCTGATTTATCTCAAATTCTTGCCTGACAGTTAAGGATTATTACACCATGTCCTTCAATTTTTTGTTCTCCATTTTTGTCAAGTTCATTATGCATTAACAAGGTCAATATTTTCTCATCATCAATCACAAAACTTACATAACATAAATCTAAAATGAATTAATAAGCATTTTTCATTTATGAATGAAATCCTTTTAATATAAAAAAAACATTTGTATATACACACAAATAAATAATGTACATAGTATGATAACCTTGACAAAAATAATTTAATATCAATGTCACATTAGTTTTGACAAATGTTTATAATTTTTGTACAAAAGAAATCAACCAATGCGACCAAATTTTATCGTTTTGGTTCATATGTAGTTAGATGAGTCGTTCAAAATATACATTTTTGTTTTTTAATTTTAAAAATTGTATTTCAACAATAATCATGATTTAAAATTATAATTTCCCACGCATTTGGCAAATAGAATATTGTTTGAGGTATAGTTAGTAATTTAGTGACAAGGGGGTTAGAGTGGACAATTTTTCTTTTTTTAGTCAATAATAAGAGTATATTAGAAATTTGTATACCTAATTAATTGAGGGCTTAAACAATCAGAAATTAAAGTAAATTATTTTAAATTCCCCTCCTCTCATTTCTTAAATTGGTTCGTTGTAATATGAACGGAAACGGAAACAAATTTGAAATTCTAGGAATTGACGGATAGCTGACGGAATGTTGTTGTCAAACTTACAGATTCCTTAGGGTCAAAATAGAACATCAATTTCCTCTATAGGATTCCATCAATTTTGATGGAATAGAATAGTTCTGAAGTGTCAAGAGAATTTGTATTAACATGACGAATGTCGAATGCCTAGAAAATTCCAGTGAATTAAAAATTGTTGTACCAAATACTGTAAATAATATTTTCGACAGACGGCTTACACTTTGTTTATTCAATTTTCTAAAAAAAAACGAAAATTGTTTCTAATGCCAGATTCGGTTTTCAAAAAACATAAAAAATCGGGTTTAAGACACGACGAATCTTTGAAAAAATATATTTTTTTGTGTTAATTCTTATTTAAGTTTAAAAACCTTGTTATATTAAAGTGCAACTGAAATTTGACTGTGAAGAAATTGTTGGGAAAGAAAAATACATTCCAGTACACAAAGGTACGTATGTATGTACATATGTAATTATGTATGTATGTATGTACATACATATATAGCACTATGTACATTTTATGTATTTAATAGATATCTGACTAAACTTGAAATTTTTACTGGTAACAATGTTAATATCTTCTGGGAAAAAATCCTAATGAACATACATAGTTCTGTTTTATTCACTGCTGTATAACTAGTGCATCAGTCATGTGAACAAAACGATAAAACTCGATTTCCATACATATGTATGTATATCGCAACTACAGCTGTCATTATTGACTTCTTTTTCGCCAGCAATCAAATTGTTTTTGTTTGCCGAGAGAAATTTTGCTGCACTAGTTTTACCCAGCAGTAAATAAAACAGCTATTGTAAGTTATTTGTTTTTACAATAATTCCTTTTTAATAAATTATTTATTTATAAATTAAATATCAACTTCAATTTAAACATCCCTCCTTCGAATTTTTCTGTTTTTCAATTCATTCAAATAATTGTCGATGTTGAGATGAATTATTATTTATAAAAATAAAATATGTATGTATGTATGTACATACAGTTGTGTTCATAAACATAGGAGTGCTGGTTACACTTTTACACGCATATATTGTAATAATATGTATTCATAGGTATTCCACTTGACAGAAAAATAAACAAAACCAAAATATCGCAGTCTAAAGATGCTTTTCGTGTACATATTTTAATTAAATGAGTTTGAAACGAATTACATCAAATATCGAACTATACAGGGTGACGCTAATGCATGACAGATCATCTGTCAGATCTTATTATCGGTCAGTGCTCTGAAAAACGCTACCAATGAGCTTATAACAGTCAAATACTTTTCAATGACGGTTTTATCATTTGAATCTTTTGACGTCTTATCATTTCATCTCAGTTCACTTGGTTGGCAGATTTTTGTTAACAAAAACTAGTCAATTCTTGGCAAATGTATATGTATTTTGTTAGAAATTTTTTTAATAAAAGCGGAAAACTAAATTGGTATATACAATTGACAAGCGATGCATAATAATCAGTTTGACAAAAATGTTGATTGAAGTGCCTTTAGACTTAAATAATTGGGGCATTCATTCACTTTCTTGCAATAGTTGTGTTTTATTCTCTGCTGCATAGCTATGCGCAGCATTCAAGTGAATAAAACGATCAAAAAATTCCTTATATATCACCAACACAGCTGTCATTTTTTTGCTACCTTCTTTTTCGCCAGCAATCCAATTGTTGTTGATTGTCGTGGGAAATTTTGCAGCGCTAGCTATGCAGCAGTGAATAAAACAAAAAAATGTTTGGTGACCGTAAAGGTGCATCCTTTACCACTTTTTTAGATCTGCTCCCTTTTCACTGACATAAAGAAAAAACGAAGGGGAAGGAGAAATAATAAATGTTCAAAAACTGTTTTGCTTCTAAACAGACATTTCTATACATCCGATGACATCCGATTCCACCACCAGTCCTATTAAAACAAAGAATATGTCAGATGTCAGAAAAAACGACTTCTGGCAATTTCGAACGAGTCTGATAATATCTAAAAATGACGACAAAATTGTAAGTTCACACTATGGTATGACATTTGGGATTTTTTTTATAACCAAAAGCTTTTTATTGATTTTTTAAATCCACGGTGGTGCGTCACCCTGTGTATCTAAATCTGAAATTGTGAATTCAAGCAGACACACTTAAATATAACGTTTACGTTCACATATTTATTTTTAACCGAATGTGTGCGTTAAAAGCAAATAATATTAGAAAAAAATTGATAATCAAATGGCTAATTAAATTACCAAAAAAAAAAAAAATTAATGTTTATTAAAAAGAATCTTTTGTTTAGTTTTTCATTGCCAAAAAATGAAAATACTTTCTACTTCTTATTTTAATTCATTTTATTGTTTTTTGGTTGCACTTTTTTAAAAATTTGTTTCCGTATTTAAAAAACTAAATCAAACACTTTTGAAAATTGAATTTTGTTTAATATTGTAAACAAATTCCTTGCAAAAATAATACACGGTGTTTGTCTAAAACATTTTAGTTCTGAAATTGTATTGCAAGTTGTCATTTTAGCTGTCAACACCCAAGCTAAGAATTCATATTTGATTGAAGTTTCCATGCTCTGCAAATGTCAAACTAAATCGTGACTTTTAAAAAAATTCCTGATATATAATGATTAATGAACTATTATTTTAATGACTGTCGAATCATGTTTCTCTCAGCCAAACACTCTCCGAAATTCCCGAATTCCAAACGCTTAACATCACTATTCAAAGACAAAGAAAAGAATTGACAAATAAGTTTACCCTATTTCACCCTACATTTCTCTTAATCTGCCCTATCACCAATTTTATGGGAACTTTTTCAAAGGGACTTTTTTCTCTCAAAACTTAGATACGGAAATATTTGTGTACAAACAAGGAGAAAGTTCCCTGGAAACAGTTGTTTACGATAGCAAAGTTCTCAAAATGAGAAAAAACTCGGGGGAATTTGTATCCGTGATAAGACAGCATATGTTCTTGGAATCCATTTGAATACCGTCAAATTGCAAATCCTAACTGAAATCTGAAAACTTATACCTTTTTTCGGTGTCATAAATGAAATTCAACCTAAAATATCTTATGGTCTCAAGAAACCACCTTTTCTGCCCTCTTTCTGAGCTTGAAAGTCTTTAACTAAATACTGAATTACTCAAACCCATCAATCATAACTCTCCACTTACCATTTGCTTTGCTCGGATCCTTTTTAACTGGTGTAACTTTTTTCAACACCTTATCCTTGAACTCGGGCTTAGCATCCGAAGGTGGCTCCTTAATCACTTCGTCGACTTTTTGAACTTTCTTCAATACCGGCCGAATTTTATCAAAATCATCAATACTTTTATTAAATGATTTTTGTTTATTCACAACAACATGCCGCAACTTAGGACGTTCCAATTTGAAGCGTCTCCTTTTTTCACGATCCTCTTCGGTTTCGCCTTCTTCGGCATCATCGTCGTCCTCTTCGTCGCGCTTCTTTTGCGTACAACTTAGGGATTTGTCACGTTTCACAACAATAGGACGCATCTTTGGCTTTTCCGCTTGGAATTTACGTTCTAATTCGGTTGCAGCTTCCTTGGGTGGTGAAGAGTCTTCTTCCTCTTCCGATTCCGATTCGGTTTCCGTTTCGTCGTCGTCATCATCATCATCATCAGAATCTTCCTCCTCTTCCTCTTCGCTCTCCGGAGGGGTTGGAGGTTTTTTTGGCTTGGGTTTTATCAGGGGCTCCTGAATTGGCTTGCGTTTTTCCGTGATGATGGGCACTTTAATCTCACGAGATTGCAATTTGGCCTCCCGGCGAGGTGGTGCAGCATCAGTTAATGGTTTGGCCACTACCGAGGCTATTTTACTTGCTGCTGCTGTTGCCGGTTTGGTGCTGGCTGATGATGATGGCGATGTTACTTTGGCCAATGGCGTTTCTCCATTCTTCTTGACTACATTGTTGGCAGTTTCTGTTGCTGCTGCAGTTGGAGTTGTTGTTGTGGTCTTCTTAGCCCATGGAGGTGTTGTTTTTATAGTTGTTTTCGGCTTGGCTTCAGGAACATCTGCCTTAACCCATGGCGGACGAAATGTAGTCCTGCCACCACCTCCTGGACCAGCCGAGGACGATGATGCTGTTGCCGACTTGTCACTTTTGGGTGCTGTTGTTGCTGCTGTGGTTGTTTTCAAACTTCCAATAGGCATTTCGAAGGAAATTTAATTTTAAACTTAAGACTTTTCAATTTTGACAAGTATTGTGTTTGGTCTCCTTATATTGCCCCACCTCCCTGTATAATGAGTGGTAGCACGTATAGTCTGCTGAATTAAAAAAGATTTTTTTATTCCTCTTCTATCCGAAAAACATGTTCGTTTCTTAAAGAACCAAAAGAAAACAAAAATGGTGCACTCGGTTTTTTTGGTTTTTATATTTTCACACACTTTTTGCTGCTATTCTTAGCACAATGAACGAATGAACTAAATGAAAAAAAAAAAGAAATTGAAAAATGAAAATTAAAAAATTTCTCCCCGAAACGTCCACAGTCAGAACAGCTGTGTTTTGAAAAAGTAAGAATGATACAAATTTTTTTTTCGGTTGGTTTTCGTCGTGTTCTCCTTCTTCCCGATTTCTTATTCGTTCGTTCTTAAATTTTAATTGACCCGAGAATGAGTTGGATTCTTATTTTAATATGTTTAATTTTTTTTCCTTTAATAACGAAATATTTTCTATTTTATTTTATTTATAAATTTATAGAGGCATTGCCATCACCCTCAAGGTGTTCTACTCGTAAAATGACTCAGATCACTATATTTATGGCAACGATCAGAAATTTATTTTTATTAATTATGTCTCCAAATGTGATTTAGGTATTTAAATTCAATTATTTATTAACATCGAGATAATTTAACGGTTATTTAAAGAAGAGAAAAATCAGAGATTTGCAAAATTAAAAAAAAAAAAAATAAAATTAATCAAAATTTATTTTTGAAAGTTGGAAATAAAAAAAAAACATATTTTTTTAATTATAGAAAATTGTATCTCTTTTTTGACCGGCCCGATATGATTGTGTTGGCGGACGGTAGAGGCAGTGCGGTGGTGGTGTAGTGGCGGGTGGCATATACCGTTAAAATAAATAAATAGAATTGTGGTGGTTATGTGTGTGTGGGCGTAGACTGATGAGACGTGTGTATTTTTTTTTTCATCTTCATTTGTTTATTGTTTCAAACGATTATTTTTAAATTGTTATAAGAGAAAAAATAATAATTATTAATCTAATAGAGCCTTGAACATTTTTGCAAATTATATACTCGTATGTTTAAGAATGAATTGTGTATATAAAATTTGACGTTTTCAAAGTCAGTAAGAGTTGTTAGCAAAGCCGATTTAACGGCTAATTTGCTTTTAATTATCTATACATTAGTTTTCACAGTTTTGATATTATCGTAACGTGTTTTCTAAAAGAACCCTTTCGAAGACGACATTTTTTTTTATATTTTACTAATTAAAGAATAATTTGACAATAATTTTCCTTTAATTAACTGTGACAAATTAAATTTTGTAGTTAAATTCATAAAAAAAACTACCAAAGCATCCTCTCTCAATGGCAACACCAAATCTAATTTGACACCGACTTAATAAAGACTTAATCAAAGGATAGTCATAATTCACAGATAATTAACAGCAAATTATTAATTAAACTACTTTTCACTTGGAGAATGAAATAGTGTAATAACTTAACCCTCATGATTTTTAGTTTTAAATATTTACTTTAATTTTTATATCTTATTTTAAGTCGTAAAGTTTAAAAAGGTCTTGGTCGTTCTTTTTCACTTCGAGCTTAAGAAAAATCTTCCAACTGAAAGTGAAAAGAAGAAAGCGCTTTTCGATTATTTCACGTGAAAAAAATTGTTGCAAGTGAAAATAAGTAAGAAATTATTCGGTGTGCTTTATCCACAGTTAAAAAAATGCATTCGAATTCGAAATGCCATAACAATTCGCAAAAAAGATCGGTCTTTAGGTCATAAAATTGGTTTAGTAAAACTTAACTCGGACTCTGAATTTTGTTTGCAATTTCTTGTATACCAAAATATTTTATGACAAAATGCTGCCTAGGAAGTCTATTTTACAAAACTTTTTGGTTGCCTTTTTGTGAATCTTTTGTGAATGCTTAAGAACGCAAAAGAAAAAAAAAGCATATGAATAAGAATACTTCAAATGAATACAAAGTGAATGAAATCTCAAGTGATTGCAATCATTGATGAATTGCTGTAAAATGATTGTAATCATTCGAATGCGAAATGAGTGATAATCGCAAAATATGCGAATGCAATCTTTCGAGTGAGTTCAATGAAAGAATTTCAAGATTTCATTCTTACAAAAATCGTTTGAATAGATGTATTACATTTTGGACATATGTAATAAATACATACATATTTGATATTTATTAAAAAAATATGCGCATTGTCAAATTTTACTTTACATCTCGTTGTTTTGTATCACACCACCATCACACTAACCGGTCAAAGCTTGTAAAAGTTCTATAAAATTTATTTGTTGAAAAAGAAATTTAAGATTAAAAAAAAAATGAAGAAACAAAAATTCCTAACTTTGAAATTTGATTGAATTATTATTAAAAATACATTTTATTTAATTTTTTTTTTTTTTTTGAGATGCGAATTTGTATTTTTAATGTGCCAAGGTTTATACATCCCACAAGATCGTAATTCATAACATGAGTTATTATATTTAAACAAAACGATAGGTACGAGATTTGTATGGTTTTAATTTGATGTGAGAATTTGTCAAGGCTTTTTTGAGATTTATTTTTAACCATTATCTAATAATTATAATTTCTTTGTTTTTCTCCAACTCTACACAATTTTTAAATAATTACTAAGTTCATCAATCAGACAATAAAAAAATTAACACAAATCACTAAAATATTAACACATTTTTTTATAAACTTTTGTTTGTTGCTAAATTTGATTTTTCTCTTCAATTTATTTTTAAATTTTTCGACAGAAATTGCATTTTATTATTTCACATTTTTAATTATTTTTTGTTGTTGTTTCGAATTAACCGTCAATATTCTTCATTTTTATAGTGAAGAAGAAAAAATAATAAATAAAATTAACCGATATCCGTTTTTCATTCGAAAGGGGAAATTTTTTTCGTTTTTGAAATTTTCTTTCAAAAACATACCATAAACCTAAACCGTCACTAATAAACTGAGAAGAGAATTTTTTTTTAAATTGATGAACACATATGAAAGTTGTTTTTCCTACAGGAAAAATAAAATAAAATAAAAAACCGAAAAAGAAAATTTTCAGTACAATTTTAAATCGTATTTTTGGCAAAATGTGTATTTTTAGTGTTTGTGTGTACAGTTATAAACAGAATGGGCGATTTTCTCTCAACAACGTCACAAGTCGAGCAGCCGAGTGTGTGATACCTATTCAAATTTTATTTTCCATTGAATACACAATTTTTGAATTTTTGTTTGTTTTTGTTTTTCAATTTTCTTCTAAGACTTAATTTTCCATCTGAAAATTTTCTATTTCTCATTTTAGAAAATAAAAAAAAGAGAAGAGAGAGAAGAGAAAGTTTTAGATTTTCCATTTTCTTTCTGTTTTTTTTTTTTGTTGGTTTTTTGAAATTTCTTCCAATTTATTGATTCCATTGGATCTATTTTGCGGAGATGTGTCCTCCATTTTTGTAGTCATACTTTTTGAATAAATAAACAAAATAGTAAATTTTATGCGCGCGCATTTAAATGTGTGTCGGTTTTTGGTTTTTCTTTTCTTTTATTTTATTTAATTTATTTTTGTTTTTCTTTTTTGGAGAATTTTTAATCGGGTAATCGGAGCGTGGTGAACCTGCAAAATTTTCTCATCATTGCATTCGAATATTTTTTTTTTTTAGGAAATTCGTTCGAAAATTCTTTACAAAAAAAAGTAGGTAACCGGAGAAATACATATATATTTTTGTGGTATAGTAATCAAAATTTTATTTTAAAGGGTTTTCCAATAGGAGGTGTTATTTTTAATAGCCCGATGTTTTGGTAGATGTCACTTTTGAAGCAGTAATTTCCACCTCGGTGACTACTTTAATAAGCAAAATTGTTGCATCTTGGACTCGGGAAACCCAAGATTTATTATTAAATAGTCTCTATATCATCAAAGTGTAAGTGTAAGGTGTGGTTTATGGTCCGGCGGGGTCATTGGACCTTACTTTTTCGAAAATGAGGCTGGAGATAAAGTCTACGTGAGGCTACGAGAATTCATGAAGTACCTATTTTTTTTTTTAATAAAATTTGTAATGTTTTCTGAAAATCTATAATACCAACTTCAATATTCATTTACTTTAATTCTCATTAATTGGTAGTCTACACCTCTCCCACATTGACTTTCAAAAAACGTTTAAACATATACTGAAACGGTTCTTAACAGAAAAAAGCAAAAATGGTTTTAAATTATTTTTTTGTCCTGAATTCGACTTTCAACTTGAATATTTTCCATCATATCAAGTTTTTGAAAAATATTTAAAAAATATAAAAATAATGTATTTTTTAAAAAAATTGAGCTAATCAAAGTTCGGATTCAAAATCATCGTCAAAAAATGACTTTAATACGTGTTTTTAAAACCCATGAAATCATAAGATTCAGCGTTTTTCAAAACTCCATATAGATTTAATTTTTCAAAACCTAAATGAGATATTCAAAAGATTTAAATTGTACCTCGAAGATAAAGTTTTGTACTTTGCAAAATAATCATAAAATTAATTGTTAGGAACTGTGTTGTGTTTTGCCTTAGACTTAAAAATATAGTATTATGGATTTTTTAACATTTTTGAAGAGGTATATTTAAAAAACCTGACGTGATGGAAAAAATATAAAGTAAGATTCCAATTCAGGAAAAAAATCATTTGTTTTATTTAAAGGCACTAACAAAATGTGAATTTTGTCGACCAGTGATATTAATGACATACTTTCCTCTTTACATTGAATTAAACATTCATTCATTCTTTGAATATCAAAATAACACCTGTTATTAGAAATCCCTGTATATTTTGGAAAACAAATAACAAAGAGAAATAGTTGTCAGTTAATATTTTACATCTTGTCGAATTCTGTGATCTATCTTACCAATAATCCAAATAGTTAAATTTTAAATATCCCGGGTGCTTAAACCAGAGGTGGAATTGTTTAAAATGGCTAGTTTAATGGTCTCAATTTATACTGTCAAATTTGATAGAAATAAAGCTTTCCGTCTGTGATAAAAGATGATTCAACTCAAATCAATGTTTATAATGACATTTTCATTTTTAGAAACATCTTCAAGAAGTCACAATTTTTTATCCAGCTTTTATTTCTTTCTTAAGTCACATTTATTTTAATAGGAAATTATAACCTAGAAAATTAACAAAATGTATGTAAGCGTCTGGTAACTCTATTCACATTGTGGCAGAAACGTCAGATCAATTGGAAAGTAGCTTTTTCTAACCTTATTCTAAAATCACTCGTTCAGCTTTATCGTTTATTGGAAAACCCAATTTAAATGATAACAATTTCTTCGACATTATCTTCATTGTCTATAACAATGGTTCAATGAACTACCACTCAAACCCAACTTATTGTTTGTTTAATAATTGAAGTGACTAAATTCTTTTACAAAGAAAGATGTTATTAAAGTTTAATTTCACAGTTTAGATACTTAAAAGTAATATATCATCGCCTCGACAACTTTGTCTCGGTCTTGGCCGCCTTCAGCAAGACTCTCTTCTTCTTTCAGCCACGAGTCACAGTTTTGAAACATCCTTGTCTACATCAATTCTCTTAACGTAAATAATGTTTGTCAAGCTTGCTCCTGTCTAGCATAGAATGTATTGCATCTACAAAGGAATATCCAAGCCAGTTCCTTTTAGATATTATGAGATCGTATCCTTATGTCCATCAAAATATATGGGATCAAAGATTTAGTATTGCCATAGTTTCTTCTTCGAGATGAATTAGAAGATTGCACTTCTTCGAATTCATGTTCCACTTCTAGAGCAGAGTCAATGTCCAACTGCTATACATTTTTGCAAGTCTCAAGTTCAGTACTTATCTCACGAATTTCTCAATTTAAAGGTGACCCACCATGTTGAATCAACTCGTGATATGCTTTCTATAAAAACGTCACATTCTGTCAATGTAGCACTTCATTTTTTGAAATTAATGTCAGCCTTTTTTTTTTGGCACATACTATACTTTATACCCATTACCCAACATATCATCTTGTTGTTTTTGACCAAAACTCTCACTAATAATTAATTATTTAAAAATATTTGACATTTATAAAATACTCGCAGACTTGTAGGGTATTTCAGAACAGTCCCTAGCAGGACAAAGGGCCTCCACCACTCCTACGCGCCAACGTGTGCGGTTTACAGCCATGTATTTTAGCTCCGTCCAGCTCTTTTCCAATCTCGCAGATTCCTCCTCAACTGTTCTCCTCCACGTGCTTCTCGGTCTGCCAACTCTTCTTCCTTCGAAGCGTGTGTCCAATCCACTGCCACATAATAGTAATCTATGGGTTCCTGACTTGTTCGCCCATATATGTAAGTCCTCGTTAGACATACAATTAAGCCCAGAAAACCCGTAAGATGTTTCGAAGACACCTATTAACGAAGGTTTGCAGTTTCCTGGATATTGCAGTTGTACTGCAACCGCATATAGCAAAGTCGTAGCTTTGTGTTCAAGATGAGAGATTTGTTCCTCCAAATATTGGACAACATCCCAAACGCAGCCCTAGCTTTTCTGATACGGCTGGCTATGTCTAGTTCGGTTCCTACTTCAGTGGAGACGATACTTCCAAAGTATTGGAATCTCTCTCCTTTCTCTATTGGTTGTTGACCAATGTTCTCCCGAAGCTTAACATATTTGTTTTTCCCGTATTGATTTTCAGCCCCACGATTGCTGCTTCTCTCTCCACTCTTGTTGCCATTTGATGGAGATCCATGATCTTATGGGAAAGCAAGCAAACATCGTCTGCGTAGTCAAGATGTTTAAGGTAAGTTGTCAGAGTCCATCTTATTCCTCCCCTTCCTGTCAAAGCCATCCGCAGTACACCACTTATCACCAAAAAAAAAAAACAGGATTGGTGATAGTATGCAGCCATGTCTGACACCGCTTTGTATTTCAAATTCTTCAGACAACCTACCTCCGTGTAAGACGTGACATTTGGACCCATCATAAGACGCTTTGATAATAGCAATGAGTTTCTTCGGTATACCCCTCCTCCGCAAAGCAAGCCTCCCTGTTGACGCTGTCGAAAGCCTTCTCGAAATCAATGAACAGCAGGTGGAGTGGTGATCGATATTCGACGCACTGTTCGATTATGATCCTCAAGGTGTTGATGTAATCAATGCAGGAGGACCCAATGCGGAAGTTTGCTTGTTCAGCATCGAGCGATGCTTCGATATGTTCTTTAATGCGTTCTAGAACAATTTTTTCTATTATTTTGGTAACTGCAGGCAAAACGCAACTTCATCCAGTCTCCTTTTTTTTGGTAGCTTGACAATCATTCCCATTTTACATAAGGGATGAAAGTACCAAAATGTTTCAAGTACTTGGGTACTTCAAGTACACAGTTATTAAAGAAATTTAACACTATTTAAGCAGGACGTTTGAAAAGTTCAATTTGTCAACTAAAATTCTGAAAATGTCATGTATTTCTAAAACTCCATGTCAAAAATACCTACTCAACAAAATGAAGAAGGATTGATTTAAGAAATCAATAATACTTTTTTGTTTACTATATTTTAAAAATGGATGTTCTAACACTCTAAGAATGTGTTTTTGGGTGTTCTGTTTAAGAGTTTCCAAAGTCTTGGAACAATTTTAAACATTCCCGCATAAGATAAAGTCTCAGAGAATCACATGAGGAAATCAGCTTATCAAAATACCTCCTAGCATACCCTTAGATATGTGAACTGTGGCCTTGTCCTAGTGAACCCAAACATTTACATCATGTATGATTGTCAGGAAACAGATGTGACAGTTGTCACTCTCGATGTGCACAAATTTTAGAAACCGATTTCGTGATATTGAAATGTTGACGAAAAGCACTTTGCACTGAAACGATTCTGCATATGCGTTTGACAAAATGTTACTTATCATCCATCCCTAGATCTGTCATTCGCCACCCTAAAATTCCCTCAAAAAATAGTTTCGTGAATTTTATCTTCAAACCCAAGATTTTCCAAGAACGCAAATTAAACGCAGTTAATTAACAAATTTCGTAATAAACTTTTAAACTCACTTTCAATACATTTTCGATACGACACGTCCATCATGGAAACCCAATATTTAGTAATTTCCACATAAACTATTTCCATTTCGAAAAAAAAACAAGATAATAAAATACAAAAACAGAAAAGAAAAAAACAATAACGTAACAATAAAAAATTAAATTGTGTCAAAAGGTAAGTTATGTAGAACTACATAAAAGGATTTTTGACAATAACAAAAATGACATAAAACTAAATCTATGTCAATTTTTTTTTTTACTTCAATCATCACAACATTGATTGCCAAATAGAAAAAAAATAAACATTTAGCCATACCACACAAACACAGAAGGAGAGAGAGACAGAGACAGAGAGAGAAATGTCAATTACCTTTTTCCTTTGGACCGCAATGACAACCACAAAAAAGAAAATTACGCAACTGACATAACCAGACGTTTATATTAGCCAGAATTTGGTGGGATGAAAACTTTTGCCTTTGCCCAAACTTGGAAATAATTCTCACCCAAAGTAGGTTCCAATGTAGTTTTCCAAGTATACGAGTGTTGTTGGGTAATTTTTTATATTTTCTTTTTTTTTTGGTTTGTTTGTTTGTTTTGCTTAGAATAATGTGGAAAATCCAGAGCAAAACATGTTCTCTTTCAAAAAAAAAAAAGAAAAAAGAAAACTAGAAAAACAACACCGCAGCAAGAACTTTGAGAGTTATAGTTAGAAAAAGTAACTTTATTTATTTTTATTTTTATTTTTCATTAACCCAATTGGCAAGTCATGAATGAAAGTCTCTCCTTTCAGGAGGTTTATTCTGATTTTTTTTATATATATATATTTTTTTTTGACAAACTCTTATCACAACACCAATTCCACCCACACGTCCGTTCGTCCACTCACCTTGCGATAAAAACCACTCATCAAGAAAATCCATTTTGGCTAGTCTTTCGATAATATCTCAATGTACTACGTCTCCTTGGGTATGGTGTATTTTGTGTTACATTTATCAGCGTCAAAACGTTCATTTATACGCTATCGTATCGTATAAGCTTACTCGTACTTTCTCCCTTCCTATATGTAACTCTAGAGAGACCGACAGACGACAACGACGCGACGGACGAGTTACGGCAACAACCAACGCAACGGTATGGCAAACGGTGGTGGCGGCGACGACGATGTTGGCTTTTCTTTGAAATGTTTTCTTTTTTTTTTCTGCAGCGTAATCATCAGCCAAAATCTAATCAATATCCGTGCAGATTCAGAGGGAAGTAGAAATTGAAAATTACAACACAGCTAAAATGCTAAACTATGCGAAATGAGATAAAAACCGTTAGGGCGTTAGGAGCAAAAAATTTCTGTGAGATACAGATACGCAACCGGCCGGTATCTGATGTAGTTTAATGTCCATTTTCTTTCGGTCAATTGGATGCACTGTGCATGTTTTTGTTTTTTTTTTTTCTACAGTCACCTGAACGATACATACCTATAGATACTTGATTGTAGATTGATTGATTGGAATTGTGGTGGGAGCTTTAATTTTCGTTAGCGGTGTTTAATTTCTTAAGGGCTGGTTAAGGATTCATTGTAAGAAAACATATGTGCTTCCACCTTGCGAAACCTTATTTGACGTTATCTAGTCCTTAGATTTAATTTTAAAGCAGAGTCCACACTGTGTGCTGATAAAATATCGCCCCAAAGTGTTTTTTGAAAATCTCGAACCCAAGCTTAGACAAAAATTCTATCTTTGGTTTCTTGTTTACATTTACATGTTCACCAACTATAGTTTTTGTTATTAAGATTTCTGTATAATAAAGATCTTGTCAGCTCAAAGTGTTTACATTGGCCTGACTCCTCTTTCCACATACTTTAGTTAATTTTTTCTTTACTCTTACTTAAAAAATTAAAAAATGATATTAACTACATGTATATTTAATCAAAGGTTAACCTTAACAAATGCCTAAACTCACCCTAAACTATAGGTAAAGGTATTTTGCTAAAGCAAGTTAAGATAATGACACTTAGCTAAAGTGACAATAAATACGAAGAATACAATTTTTTTTTGAAAGGTTTCTTGGAAATTATATTAAATAGAAATTTGAATCGTAAACAAATATTATTCAACGAGGTTAATAAAAATAAGATTTGAACACTTTCAACTTTCACTGTGAACGCAACCTTAAATCAATGTCCAATATAATTATCAATGTCAAAAACAATAATAAAAATAATATAAGACTTATAAGAAATTATAAAATTAGTAAATAAAATTACGGGACGATGATGATGGCAACATTAAGAAGTCCAGAAATGAAAGAAATTTTCAGTTTTCTACATTTTTAGAACCAATTAGCAAATGCATGTCATTTTTTAATGTCGCTTAACTTCGGCTCTTGGAAGAAGTTCATGGTCACCGTATAAAATGGGTGAAGTACGATAAACACAACACCTATTTTGATAAAACAATTTATCATGGTTGAAGTTTAAATACTATGTTCATTCGTTAAAATACATTAGATCAATTTGACAGAAATATCTTCAACAAAATGACAGCTTTCCACTGTCAAAATTCGGAAGGTCCTAAAAAGAAAGATTTTGAATTTTTAATAAATAAAATTAGCATAGCACTATACTCGTATTTGACAAAAAAATAAGTAATTGAAAATATCAATAGCTGTGTTTTATTCACTGCTGCGTAGCTAGAGCAGCAAAATTTTCCTCAGCTAATAACAAAAAAATCACTGAAAAAATGACAGCTGTACTGACGATATACATGTATAAAGTGAGTTTAATAGTTTTATTCGCTTTAATACTGCATTAATTATACAGCAGTGAATAAATCACATGTTTCACATGTTTTTAAGACATTTCTTGACATTTCATACACTAAATATCCTTAAAACTTCAATAAATAGCTTAAAAAAATAAAATTGTAGATTCATGCTCCCAAAGTAACAGAACTTCTTCGAAGCAAGTTAATGCAACCTAATGGTCCTTAAGTTTAACATTATATACTATTTTATATTAGAATAACTAATCCACTTCCATCTCTGATGTTTAGTGCAATCAAAGTGCATCCAAATGCTGAAGTTGACAATTACAATGTCTTTGTGTATTTTATTTTATTTTTATTGTTGTGATAAAATAAATGACAAACTAATCGAATATTGAAAATATATTATCGACAAAGAGAAGAATGACCAAAGAGTACAGAACTATCGAATTGAAATTGAATCGAATCGAATCAATTGAATGGGAATGTGATTTGTTTGTTTTGATATTGGCATAGCAAATGGATGCAGTTGTTGCTTGTATGACTTTGAAATGCAGAAGAACATGTGTACTGGTAGTACTTTTCTGTCTGTACACTGATGTAACGTATACACCTTCTTTTTTTTTTGATAGTAGTGAGTGAGATTCAATGCTGAAGAAGAACCATGGACGTATCAAGAAAATGTTAATTTGGGGGTTTATGTATGTAACTCGAACACTATACGAAATCTACTGATGGTTGTCCAACAAATACTAAATGTTTTAATAACTTCATTAAATTGGAACACAATGTTTCAAAAAAGGTAATGAATGTTCGAATTCATTTTATGTCTGATTTTGTTTATTTTTTTAATATTGACATGATGTTTTAAATATTGACAAGTGTAAAACAATGAGTCGCAACAAAATTCTGTTGTTTTTTAAGTAGGTATACATTTCATTCGTGCCCTTTAAATAATGTATCCGTGTTTCCTAACATAGGGGTTGTTGATTTTTGAGCCTTTCTCGATACTGAATGTCGAGTTTTTCCAAAAGAATGTACTGTCATGCCACTTCAACTTTTTTCCTTGTTTGAACAGTTAACTGCGCCCTGAATCTAATTTCGATTAAAACATTCAAAGAACGTCAAACGATGAATACACTATTAACTTTCCTAATATTTTGACAGTTCGATATCTTTCATCACTATAACTATGACAGCTGGTGAAATTTAACAAAACTATTACATATTGCTATATGCGGTTATTTTTTGACAGCTTCGATTTGAAAAGAAGACGTTATTTTTAACTAATGACGTCTGAACCATTAATTGTATTAGAATTAATTTTCCGACAAATAATAATACATATAAAGAAATGTGTCAAAAGAAATTAATTTTTACCATTCAAGCACTAAAGAAACTTTATGTGAAATCATAAAACCTCACAAGATTGAAGATAAACAAAGAGTGAGAGAGAAAATAACCTCACAAAGGTCATATTATATCTAACGTCAATCAAGAATTAACTTATAATCATATTATCTGACAGGCAATGATTTTCTTTGTATAGAAAATGTTATTATAATCGAAAGATTGCCATAAGGGAATTTTGATTGTTTCGATATTAAAATTCTTGTTTTTGTGTGATTGTTCCTCATTAATATTATAGTTTCAAGACAATAAATCATTTCATCTCTCATCTATTCGATTATTCGATAGGAAGGCAAAACAATCTGTTTGAAATTATAATTTGTTTTTCTAACTGATTTAATGAAACAACAATATGTTCAACATAAAAAAATAAGATACATACATAAATAAGGATTTTATCACGTCATTCAAATACATTTGACCTTTCATAAAATTTTGACGTAAATGACGTTTTAGAAAACGCTGTAAGTCAATTCAATCGTTGAAAGTTGTTGAGTAATTTTTCCCTTAGAAATGAAAGGGACAGCTATAGCTTAATTTATCTACTTATCAATTTTTTGAGTGATAGTTTTAAAGTCACTTTGCTCTGGGTTCTTTTTGACATTTTTGAGTTGGGATGTTGGATACTTAAAATTTTGTGAGCTTGTGAAATTTTTGATTTTTGTAAATTACCGATAGAATTTACGTTTTTGAGATTCCCAACAATCTTTTAATTCTATTCGAGATTTTGTGTTGTTCCGTTTTTGAAAATGTTTGGTTGTTTAAATTTTTAATTTTTGGAAACTACCTATCTCTGTTTTTTAGATTTTAAAAAGTTGAATTTTTAGGATTTTAAGGTTGCTATAATTTTGGTTTTTCGAGATATGATATGAATTTTCATGGTGTTAGATTTACAGGATTTTTGGATTTCGGGATCAAATTTTGAGTTTTTAAAATTTTCCAGGAACATAATCTAATTTTGAAAATGCAATTTTCTCAAATTTGGTTAATTTTTTACTCCGAAAATTCCGTTTCCAGAGTGAAGTGACATTTGGACGTAGAGTTAGCTATATGTCAAAATATGACTTTGTTTATTTTTTTGTTTGTCATGAAACTTCCAAATGTCATTGAATGACAGCTAAGACTTTCATGAGATCGACTTAAGAGTTAAGAAATGACGTTTTGTTTTTGAGACATGTGACATTTTTCGGTTTTGACACGATTGAGACGAGAAAATACTTGTGAATTTTAATTTGGTCATATTTTTAAACGCATTTAAAGATAAAACTAAAAATTAAAAAAAAAAACAAAAAATGAAAATTTACAATAAATAAAATGCCTCAATTGTTTTGCCAAACGTCAATGCACTGACCGATGACGACGACGGACGTCCCTGATTTGAAATTCAAAGAATTTAACTTGTACACTTTTGAATACAAAGGGAATTTAAATTGTATATCGATGTTGCATTTGGTTCTGACAGGTTGATAAGCTTTGTTGGTTTTGTTTTTATTTTTTTTATCCTGGTTTTCTCTATACATAACCTCGATTACATATATATTCTTGAATTACTGCTATAACTTACCTTTATATCATTCGAATGATTTCGGCTATTGAATTTGTTCAAGTAGCTACTAAAGTGGCACCCGTATATAAAAGAAAGTAAAGTGTATCATAAGCATGGTATACAATTCCGAAGCAGTCTTAAATTGCACAATTCAAGAGATTGAATTGAAGGAATCAAATTCAATGAATCCATACAGTAAATAGATGCGTTTTATATTCTCTGGTCATCGAAATCCTTTTAAAACGTATATGAGTTTTTTTTTAAATACGATTGAAATAAAACTGCGTCTGAAATGTGATGTTTGTATTTAAAAAAAAATCAATTGAACTCGTGAATGGATTTAGGTTTTTTTTTGTTCAAAGTTTTGCTGTCATATTTTTTGATTCAATAAAAATACGAAGATAATGCAATTTTATTTAGAGTTAGATATGTTTTGAGTTTAAATGTTGAACGCTGTTGAATGAGATTTTCGTTTATCATAAAAGATCCTAGCTTGTTTGTAATAAAACAATAAAGTTGGGTGCACTAACTGTCAAAAAAAGGTAGTACGTTCTATTTCTACTACTACACTTCCCTTCGATGTCATTTTTTGCGTAAATACAAATCGAAGAGTGATTGAACTTAGCAGGTGACATTAGGTCTGTTCCAAGTGTTTTGTGCACAGAAATTCACAGCACACATTTTTTTAAAGAGTGAGGAGAAAATTCTCTCTGCGAGAGAGAAACTGTGCACAACCAAGTGGAACGACATTTCCAGAAAATCACAGACTCTGCGAAACGTCAAAAAATGTCAAAAAAAAGTTTCTAATTGTTTAAAATTAATTAAAAAATGTGTTTATTAAAATTGTTACTAATAGAGTGCTCAAGAGAGTCTGACGACTCGATTTGGAACTCAATACTGGTGTTTTTCATAATGAAAACTTGAATGTAAAATTCAATTTTTAAAAATTCGTTTATTTTAACGGCAGAACTAAAATTTCAAATGCTTCAAATGTTTTTGAATTTGACAGTCTTCAATTTTATGTGCACAGAAATTTTTGTGGCAGAAATTCGCAGGGTGGGGAAATTTTTTGCTCTCTCAAGAGCTCTCTCTTCTGTGAAAAACAACAAAAAAAGGAAAACTTGGAACAGCTTTTCACAGCTTTTCACAGTTTTTCGGTGATTTTCGGAGAATTTCACACACTTGGAACAGACCTATTATGTCATACATTTTTGAGTTTAAAGTTGGGCACGATTATCAAATGTCAAATATGTTTTTATTCGTAAAATTAAATTTTTGAGTATTTAAAACATATTCTGACAGCTATTTCATTGGAAACTCTGCATCATGCAATAAGTCAGTATTTAAAAAGTTGACATCAATATCAACGAGAGAGACAGCCGGCACAACAAACGTCATTTCACGTTAACGTTGTGGATTGGTCAGAATTGTCATGACACTTGCTGATGGTTTGTAAAATTATCAGTTTAATATAATTCTCTCAGAGGAGAATTATCAACTAGTCCGTGTTAATGGGATTAATTCTTTGAGCGTGTACATATGTAATAATTTGACATCTGCTTACCTTTTTTTAGGAATAAAAGTCAATTAAAGAACGCTTGCAGTTTTTCCATTCATTTAACCTGTTTGTAAATAGGACACATGTCAGATTTTACCAAAGTAATCTCAATATTTGTATGACTTAACAAAAAGAGCAGAGGACCGAAGTGACTCCCCTGCGGGACGCCTTATATTGGATAACATCATATAAAGTTGAAAGCGATAGCACTAAACTGAACAGAAAAATTATGCTCATGGTTCTTTTAATACAAATTTTTCTTAATGTGCTACTTGAGTACTTGAATCAACTGCTCAGATCTGAGGTATCAGGTTAAACCGATTTTTCTTTGTCACACCTTTCTATGTATCGGACAAATATTTAGGATACTTAAAGTTCTTTTTTTCTCCAAAATTACTCATAACTTTTATGTGTGTGCAAACTTTTTGTACTCATCCCTTTTTACCCTTCAAATAGTAGTTTAGTGAGTTTTACTCCCATTTTACCCTAACCTATAAATAACTGTGTGCTTCATCACCATTTCACCCTATAAATAGGTTTTTAATGCTTCGCAAAATTACCCAGAGAATTAAGCACTTTTTTTCAAGGTCTATTAATGCGAGGTGTATCAAACATTTTTGTCTTAACCTCCTCATTCTGGAATATCCATCAAATTTTTCTCCACACAAAATGAAAAAAAAAATTCAAAACTTTTAAGAAAGATAAACTTAATTTATGTTTAGGTGCCAAGATTCCAAGGTGCTCCTTGCCACCACTAAAAAGAGTGACTTTTATTGCTAGGAGCTTATTCTTACCTTAATATGCGGTTCCCCCGAATGTTTTTTAGGGGTATATGTGTCAAAAGCGTAATCTCCTCCCGAGCACCGTAAGTGGTGTGGTATAGTCTTAAAGGCACAATCCAGAGCAATAAGTACATCACAATTTCCCAAGGTTCTGATGGTTGGTTGTTGCCGAACCGCACCGTTGCGGGATATCATCGTGGAGTTATGAGGGCTGTAGAGGAGGGGGCGATAACTTTTTCAAATAAACCATATACCTACCCACATAGTTGTGAAGTAATTTCCAGGGAACCTTCTCCTGCCACAGATTCGGAGGCAGTTTCGTTCCTATTATTACTATTATAACATAAGCAGGTACGAGTATAACTATATGTAGGTACATTCTTGCAGCAGGTTCCCCTCAATCCTCACTACGGAGCTGTGGTTACCTTCAGTTTCAAAAGCCTCCAGCGCAGCGCAGCTCAGCGGTCGTGGTATGGTGTTGCCCCTGCACTCGTTCTTCCAAACATAATGATACCATTTGCCATCACGGGGTGAAGAAGTATTATGTGGCATGATTTATGCCAACCGCCGCCGCCGCCGTATGTGGCATGTAATACGAATATAGTTCCGCAGTTAGTCGCATGGCATAGTGAAAAAGTTTTAATTTAGGGAGCACGGACCGCTCGCTCGCGCAAGGACCACGAGCTACGTTCCCATTTCCAAATATACTACATGGCTTACGGGTTGTGCTTGGGTGACTGATGGGTTTACTCGTATGGTGGCATTTGGATTTGCGAAACATAAAGGACGGGCTGTTTCCCAAATGCTACTGCATGTTGACAATGATGTTCAAAATTTTAGCAAACATATTTTTGTTTTGCGAATCTAGAATAAGGTAACATTGCTACCGTCGCACTATGGGACCAAATGAGCTTGAGCGTCTCAAAAATCTGTAACTTTTTTGTTTCTTCATCAAAATAAATGAAATTTGGAACATACAATCTTGAATGTATATGTAATATAAATTTTCATGAATTTTTAAAATCCACTAATATTATGAGTATAAAAAAAATATTTAAAATTTAAAAATAAAATTTGTATGTAGAAATCTTGAGGATAAAAGGATATAAATGCATAAAATCACCTCTGATATATTATTGAAATATATTTAACATAAGTAAAATTCGAAATTTTAATATGCCAGGGTTGCCATACTCACTTTTTGCTTTTCTTAAAAATTGAAAGAAATTATATTCATAAAATATATATTTTTCAAACTTTTAATCAATGAATGTTTTTGAAAGTACGTTATAATAAGATAATTTTTGTACTTGAAGAGTTTATTAAACTTTTAATTTTTTTTTGCGAACCAAACATTTTTGGCTGTAAAAATATAATACGCGAATAAAGCAAAAATATAACCAAACCATCAAAATAATTAATGCATGAAATTTTATGATTGGAATCCACGCAGAAGATTATCTTATGCAACAAAGCAAAAGTGTTCCAAAAACCCTTAAGTTGGCTTTTTGTAAAATCACAGTTTAAGGGGGGAGATTAGGAGGTGTTGCATGTAAGAAAACTGACTTATTCGTCTTGGTACATTCAAAACGTATGATACATGATTTTAGAGTAGAATTTAATGCTTAATCCATTAAAACCAAAACCAACAAAATTGAACTACCCTTTAAAAAGTTATGGTCCTTTTTATGTAAATTAATAGGGTTTCAAAGTGAAAATTAAAAATGGGATAGATGACTATAAAACAGGTGATAGAATTTTATAACGGATTTACTTAGAACAGTTTTAAATAAGAATTTTTTACTATGGGAGAGGGGGTCTATCTCTACCTATTTGGACGGGAGGGGCGATTAAAAAAAATACTTTTATTATAAAAAAAAATTATTAAAAAATTACGGTAATACTTACAATCGAGTACCATACATATATTTAAAGCCAAAATTGTGTTCTTTCGGCCTATATTTAAATCAAGTTACAGAAATGCGTAGTTTTCGAAAAAACTAATTATAAAGTTAAAATGTAAACAAAAATCAGGTTAAAAAAAAGTTCAAAATTTATTTTTTTTCAAAATGTTTGGATTATTTGCTAATTTAAAATTTATGATTCGATGCTCCCAATCATTCTTAACAATAAAAAAAAGCTTATTATTAACTGTTCTTTACAAAACCGTTATTATATCTTGTCGCTTAAGTTATCGTATACTTGTCAAAATATGCTCTTTCTACACAATTTTGCTCATCAATCAAAAAAGCGGACGTATGCGGAAAATTTTATTTTTGATTCTTAATTTACACTAAAAAAGCAATAGAAAAAAACTTTTAACTCAGTGGAGCCAAGTGGAGCTCACAAAGAAAACTCAAATTGAAAAAAACTCAAAGCGTAAAAAAAACGCTTTTTCTTTTGTTTTGTTTAAATTAAATTTGTAATTGAAATTTAAAAAAAATAGCTGTGTTGTAAAGAGAAAAAAACAAACTTTTAAAAAATATATAACATCATTGTACTTTATCCACAAATGTATGAAATATGTGACTTCAAACTTCTCATTGTTCAAATTACAGAAAAAGAAAAAAAAAATTGGCTATGTTCAGGAACCAATTTAGGTGTCAGAAACAACAAAATTGAAAAAAAAATGACTGTTTCAAAAAGATGAGTTTTTCTAGTTTCAGACCCCATCATTAGATTTTTCATATTATGAAATTTTTAAATACCATTTTTGAGACGCTCAAGCTCATTTGGTCCCATAGTGCGTCGTCGGTCGTCGTCGTCGTTGGTGCAGTCAAGATTCCAGATAGATGGTTGTGTTTTTTTATTTTTTTTTATTTTTGTGTGCTTGTAGCATTGGACAAATGAATATTCATTTTGTGTTGGGAAACTCCGCTTGATAATGTTTTTTTTTATACTTTAAGAGTACGTACATATTTCCAGTGGAGCATTTTATTTTAAAAATTTTTTTTTCCTACTCAAGGTTTTCAATCCTGAATTTCCAATCTAATGTGCTTGAAGATATTTTTTTTTTTGAGCTCTTGAAAGGATTTACTTTATTTTATCATTCATATGAGTGTGAAGGATTTGGAAAGCACAAGTATAGAACTCAAATGTTTTTATATTATTTGCTGAGTAACAATTGAGTGGAGAGTGGAGACTTGTGAATGTAATTCGCTACAGTGATTAATTTTATTGTGTTGGTGGAGAATGAAAAAATACGTATGTATGTAATTCATGTGGTGAAATTTCATTCAAATGCTAAAAATGCTAATAACTTTCACTTTACTTTAAAATTTGATATTCCAGCACGGAGAGATAATTTTTACCTAGTAGGTATGTTAAATTTAAATGTTAAATGTTCACGTTTCGCAATTCACTCTTTTTACTTCGCACTTCAATCTTTCGCAATTGCAACTTTTTTTCATTTCACGAAAGTGTCACAGTGGTAGATGAAAAAGAATATACCCCAGACATAAGTTTCTTTAAGTGCCAAGTGAAAGGCACAAATTATTTCGAATTTCCAACCTCATACTTCGAATTTTGTTCTTCGAACTTTTGGACTTCGCAATTCGAACTTTCCGATTTGAAAACTACACTCATCCTTTTTTAATTTTTGACATTTGACACTTTTTTTTTGTACTTTTGCACTTTGCAATTGTCAGAAAAATATTCCTTAAATTCAATAAGAATTTTATATTAAATGTGAACAGCTGCGAGCAAAAAAAATAGCAGTTCTTCAAAAAATAAGTTTAGTTGAAAAAAAATACGAATAAAAACAATGGTTTAAAAAAAAATTTGATGTAAATGTTGACTTTTTTTGTTTCAAATATATTTTTAACAATAATTAAAAAAAACGTTAAATTAAAATCAATATTTTTTCATTGCAGGAATTTAATATTTTGTCGCGTGACCCTTGTTTTTAATTAGAGCTTCACAACGACACTGCATAGAATTGATAAGCACCTCATATCCAGGCCTGCTCAACTACCGCCTATAGCTCATTATTATTTTTTCGGTCTCGCAATCCAGACTTATTTTTATGTCTACCCAAATATTTTCAAAGGGGTTTAGGTCGGGAGACTGAGAGCTGAGACCCTTTAACACCATAATACACAACCTTACTCTCGTCAGTCCAATGGATATTTCTTCATTTTTTAGAACCTCATTCTACAACCGTTTTGCTATATGTATTTTTTTCAAAAGCAGGACTTTACATGGACTGTGAGCATTCAAATTGTGATCTGTCAATCGTCTTCTCACAATATGAACACCACATGTTACATAAATTTATTTCCTTAGCTGTTCGAGAATCGAATAACTCGTTTTTTCATTTCTGGTGTCAGAATTTTTTTCAGCTCCCAAGTTTCGGATTTTTCTTTGTACTGAAGGGCAAAACAGCCAACAAATTCCTGAACTTCTTTGTAAGTTTATCCCCTCTTTATTCAATTTTTGAATTAGTTTTTTAAAAAAGAGGCTGGGTCCGACCCACACTGATAACTTCCTATTTTACTTTAAAAAATTGTGTCACAATAAAAGCCATCAAGTGTAATCTAGCTGTAGATTTTTGTTCAAACTGTGAAATCGATTTACTCTTGGTAATGATTGATTTACTCGTAATTTTGATATTAATTGATAAAATTTTTACTATTTTTAACAAAAATAAAACACATTTTAAGTCAACATCATTGCTTTTTGTGAAGATAATTTAAGCAGAAAAACTATTTTTGACACTTTTTGGTAAATTTCAGTATTCAAGTACCTATTTATTTTTCCTAAAAAAAAACTGTCAATATTTGTCAAAATTGTAGCATATATTGATAATTGTATTTTGTATAAACATAAATAAATTTGAAGTCAATATCGTTGCCCATTCTGGAGTTATTCAAGTCAAAAAATATTTTTAACCAATTTTTGGTAGTATTTTTTTCACTTTTTTTATTTTTTTGCAAAAAAACTATCAATTGAATTTTTTTCAAAATTTTACCACATTTCAAAAACGTCATTTCACATAGTAAAAAATTATTTTGAAGGTTATATAATTTTTCCTTCATATAGTATATCTCTCTACAAATTACGGATGTAGATACTAGGAACCTTAAAACGTCCAGATTTGTCAAAAAATTTCAGTTTGACAAATCGGACCGATTACAATAACTCCCTATAGGAAGTTAAAAAACATCTCGATCGCTGCTATTATTTTGCTCGCTCAAAACACTTTGAACACATTAAAAAGAAGAAAAATGATACAAATATTCCATGAGCCATGAGTAATGTCGTTTTCAATTGGCAATCCGAATGAGAAGTAGAAGCAGAATCCCAATTTAACACTTTTGTGAATTCTGAAAAATTTGAAGTTTGGTGTGACTGTATTGGTAGTTTTGCAACCTTGGCTTTTTGGAAAACTCCTGCAATAGAAAATTAACTGCATCACTTGCATGGTCATCACTTGATGAAGAAGATGAGGAAGACGACTCCAACAATGTTTCTAACAAATTAGGAACAATTGCTAAGATATTGTCAATATTATTATCCATTTTTTTATAGTTTAGTTTTAATTTCAAGCAATCACTTCACAGTTCGCACAATTTGTTAATTCAAAAATATGACATTTGTCAAGTGTGACATGTAAAATCTTTGAATGTGTGAGTGATTCTGTTTTTGCTTCTGACTTCAAATCCAGAAGAGAAATCTCTTCTTTTTCAGAATTAGAACTGTCACTTTTGCCCAATTGAACGCTTTGAGAATGCTTTTTTCGGATTCCAGATTGCCAATTGAAAACGACATAAACCTCATAAAAGTTTGAGTGAAAAAAAATTACACATAATAATAAAAGCGAAGAATTACATTTTTTTTTAGTTTCACTGCTATTATTTTGCTCCCCACTGTATATCTTTTTCTTATTATTAAAACGACTTTTAC
Organism: Scaeva pyrastri; assembly: GCA_905146935.1. Lineage (NCBI taxonomy): Eukaryota > Metazoa > Arthropoda > Insecta > Diptera > Syrphidae > Scaeva > Scaeva pyrastri. The sequence goes on from LR989927.1 coordinate 72,793,229, forward strand.
ATTTTACTTATACAATTTTTAAATTTTGTTTCTGAATAGCATTTCTTAATACATCATTTAAAATAGCAGAAATACTTATTCCAATTTTATGTTTTAGCAACTGTCAAAGTTACTTATGACATTGATACGTCAAAATTTTCAAAAAAAAAAAAAAAAAAAAATCACCAATAATTGTCGATTGTGTGAAAATTATTTAAAAAAAAACTTGTGCTTTTAGTAAAACAAAATTTTTATACAAAAAATTAGCGTTTTTCCAGTTATCGATGTGTTTCGCAAAGCATTTAATTATCTTTGCACTTTTTTCTTATCACTTTGCATTATTTTCAAAATCAAAATTGATAATAAAACATACAGTGTTGTGTTTGATTAAGGAAAAAAAGTCATTTTATTTAGCACGTATTGTTTCATAAAATTGTTGTTTGTGTTGAGAACATTATTAAAGTGTTGTGCACTAATTTTTCTTGAATTTTGCTTATAAGGAAATCATCTTGAATTCCATTTGAACGAAAACACTAATTAAAATTATAATTTTGCAATCCGAAAAATGAATACAGTCTTTATATAATCTTGTTAGTCAAGTAAAAAATCTCGTCTTAGGATCTTGAAAGCTTCACTAGTAATACCAATATGCATTTGCAAAGTGATCGTTCTCTTTGCAAACTTTTGATAAATAAATCAAAATTCGTTTTGCAAAAATAGAATTTGAAGTTTTTGTTGAACGAAAACGAAACAGTATAATTTTTGCAAAGTCTTTGCAAATTACACTTTTCAATATTAACTCTTTATACGAAAGAATTGCAAAGTGAATATAAAAAATTGCAAAGACTTTGCAAATTACACTCATCATTTTCAACTTTTCACTTATCAAATTTTATAGTTCTGTGGAACAGAATTTATTGCAAATTGACGAAAAATTTGAAAAGTTAATAAGTTGTGGAATGGGGCCCCATTGTCAAATAAATAAATTGTCTTTATTGTTTAGAAAGAATGTCAAATATTTTCATCACGGAAAATAAAGCGTCCCGGTTAATCGAATGCCGGTTAATTGAGTTTCAACGTAATTCCAAAAAGCTGGACTGTGAAATAAAAACGAGGTTTGTCTCGAAGAGGAAAGAATTTTAAGGGCATTTAGTTCATTTATATATGAATGGGATTGTTGCAAGTCGATTTTGACGAAAAAAATGAACCGTGATGTCAAGATTTTCTCACATTGTCATGCAGCTATCAAATCTCTTTACTTTGCTTCCACAAACTCTCTATGTTAGTGCGTTTGTGCATTGGTGTCATAACTAGATTCCGCCTAATAGCAATATATTTGGTCTGCTCTATCTTAAAAGCTACTACAATTATCCAAGTGATCTCCGACACTTCAGTAGTTTGTCACGTTTCGTGAGGAGTTCCAAAGGGTTCGTTTAAGTCAGCTCTGAGCGATTAATGTAAGTGTTTAAATCTTCTATTATTAAATCATTCCTAATCTAATCTAGTTCATTTTGTCAAGTAGAAGTTTAGTTCGTCATCGGTCCCACCAACACCGAGCACCGAATTATTAATCAGTTTACTGACCGCTTTAAAGCACTAATCACTTAATTTTCAATCCCACAGTAGGTTACCCACTCCACCACTGAGCACATTTCATTTTATTGTTCATTTATTTTAAATTATTATTTTCGAATTTGCAGTTTTCATCATACAAAATATTTAAAATTACATCGTTTTTCAATTTAAATGTAATCTAAGTACTTATGTATTTGTGTATTACTGTGTGAGCTTGTATTTTAATTATTTAGATTTTCAAAACCAAAAACACAAATCGTTTTCTAATCGTCGTCGTCGGTCGTCAGCGTATCAAATTCAATTCAAATTTAAAAAAAAAACACAACGTTTTATTGTTCAAATCGTGCGTAGATTGCATACTTTTAGGTGTTACGAATCACCACCTAAAAATATGCATTATTATTTTCAGATTCAAATAAAATAAAATATTAAGTTCCAATAGATAAAAGTAATATGTAGTTATTTATACTCTACGCGTCTGCCTTCTTCATCATTTACTTGTTGCGGATACACATTATCAAAACTTTTATTTGCTGTAATTTAAATTCATAAGCCATTCCATTAAAGCATTAAATCGGTTAGGGTCAGGTCACACATGTTTTATACAGTTATTCGAGATGTCTTACAAAACTCCATGACTGTGCTCTTCGATTCCATTATATATAAAAGAATATTGTTGTTTCTTATTTTTGTTATAGTATTTGCTAACAAATGAAATCAGTGTAAGGGGTGATTTAAATGGTTCTACGTGATAGTCAGGAAACAGCACTTCTGAACCCCTGAAGAAGGTGTACATAAGTATAAAGGAAGTATGATGGGCTCTGAGATTTTGCTGATGAACTTAACGACCTGATTCAGCACATGTAAAGACTCTTTGCTATATAGTTCCATTGAACTCTTCGTCCTCGTTATTGCCTTTAGGCACATGGGATAGTTGTAGTTGTATCTTATCAGCAAAATTTCTCTAAGAAAATTCAAGGACGTTATCAAGATTTTGATATGGAGTGGAAAAAAGAAGGACCAATCTATTATGAATTTACAGAATTATATTTTTTGTAACATTTATTCGGATTGACTTCTTGTTGCTGATACAAACTGCATTTTAAATGACATTTTGCTTTGTCAATAATAACATTCAATTCCTTTTAAACAAATTAATAGTTTTTTGACAGCTAATTTAACAACATATATCAGTCAACGATTATAATGACATCTTACTACAACGATACTAACAGCCTTATTACGGTTGTGAAAGATCAATTAATTGACAATTGAAATATTTTGTCAATCAATTGATACATCGGTATTATGAACCCGAGTTGATCATTTTTTGATCCATTGTGAACAAAGATCAAAAATCTATTGTGAATAGTGCCTATTTACTTAAGACAGCTGCAAATTTTAGCATGTTTGGGATGGATTGTTGCCTTTTCGTTGGCTTTAACTTGTCGTTGATATCTAAAAATACATTAAGGAAGGCTTCTTTCGAAAGTCTAAAGTTTTGAATGAATTTAGAAGTGAGCGAAATTAGTTTTTGTATGTTCAGCCAAATCCATGCTTCACATCGCGTAATTTTCTTCGAATCTTTGCTTGCTCCAAAGTATTTTCTTCTTCAATTTCATTTTCACCGAAAAATAGTTCTGCTTTTGGCTTTCGCGATCTGTAAAATATTTTATCAACAAGGAATTTGTGATTGACTGAAAATTTGATAATCAACAAACATTTTGACAACCGCATAATACCAAGACTGTCAATTTAAATTATTCACAATAGATCTAATTTCTGAAGAGCGTTCACAGTTTATCAAAAATTTTGATTTTTGACAACGATAATATCGATTCATTAATTTTATTGATAAATATCAAATATCGTATTGATCTTTGACAACCGTAATAAGGGCGTAAGTCTGTTCCAAGTGTTGTGCATAGAAATTCACAGAACGCCTTTTTTAAGGAGTTGGGGGGAAAATTCTCTCAGCGAGAGAGAAACTGCGCACAACGAACTGGAACGACATTTCACAGAAAATCACAGACTCTACGAAATGTCAAATAAAAGTCAACAAAAAATAATTTTAACAAATTTCATTCGAAAGCGCGGGAAAAGTTTCCAAGTGTTTAAAATTAATCAAAAAATGGATTTGTTAAATGTTTTGCTCTTTCTTCTGTGAAAAACTATAAAAATGTGTAATTTTGAACAGCTTTTCACAGTTTTTCGGTGATTTTCGGCTAATTTCACACACTTGGAACAGACTTACTGTTAGCTGCAGTCGCTTCTCTTCTCATTCTATTTAAAGTGTCAAATCTAACTTAACGAAAGCTTAAAGCAAGTAGAAATTTACACACGCAATTAGTTCGGAAGACTTTTTGGGCATTTGGACAATAAAAATTGAACATGCGTATTTGTTCAGGGTCAGGAATATTGTCACATATGCCGGTTAATTGAGTTTCAACGTAATTCCAAAAAGCTGGACTGTGAAATAAAAACGAGGTTTGTCTCGAAGAGGAAAGAATTTTAAGGGCATTTAGTTCATTTATATATGAATGGGATTGTTGCAAGTCGATTTTGACGAAAAAAATGAACCGTGATGTCAAGATTTTCTCACATTGTCATGCAGCTATCAAATCTCTTTACTTTGCTTCCACAAACTCTCTATGTTAGTGCGTTTGTGCATTGGTGTCATAACTAGATTCCGCCTAATAGCAATATATTTGGTCTGCTCTATCTTAAAAGCTACTACAATTATCCAAGTGATCTCCGACACTTCAGTAGTTTGTCACGTTTCGTGAGGAGTTCCAAAGGGTTCGTTTAAGTCAGCTCTGAGCGATTAATGTAAGTGTTTAAATCTTCTATTATTAAATCATTCCTAATCTAATCTAGTTCATTTTGTCAAGTAGAAGTTTAGTTCGTCATCGGTCCCACCAACACCGAGCACCGAATTATTAATCAGTTTACTGACCGCTTTAAAGCACTAATCACTTAATTTTCAATCCCACAGTAGGTTACCCACTCCACCACTGAGCACATTTCATTTTATTGTTCATTTATTTTAAATTATTATTTTCGAATTTGCAGTTTTCATCATACAAAATATTTAAAATTACATCGTTTTTCAATTTAAATGTAATCTAAGTACTTATGTATTTGTGTATTACTGTGTGAGCTTGTATTTTAATTATTTAGATTTTCAAAACCAAAAACACAAATCGTTTTCTAATCGTCGTCGTCGGTCGTCAGCGTATCAAATTCAATTCAAATTTAAAAAAAAAACACAACGTTTTATTGTTCAAATCGTGCGTAGATTGCATACTTTTAGGTGTTACGAATCACCACCTAAAAATATGCATTATTATTTTCAGATTCAAATAAAATAAAATATTAAGTTCCAATAGATAAAAGTAATATGTAGTTATTTATACTCTACGCGTCTGCCTTCTTCATCATTTACTTGTTGCGGATACACATTATCAAAACTTTTATTTGCTGTAATTTAAATTCATAAGCCATTCCATTAAAGCATTAAATCGGTTAGGGTCAGGTCACACATGTTTTATACAGTTATTCGAGATGTCTTACAAAACTCCATGACTGTGCTCTTCGATTCCATTATATATAAAAGAATATTGTTGTTTCTTATTTTTGTTATAGTATTTGCTAACAAATGAAATCAGTGTAAGGGGTGATTTAAATGGTTCTACGTGATAGTCAGGAAACAGCACTTCTGAACCCCTGAAGAAGGTGTACATAAGTATAAAGGAAGTATGATGGGCTCTGAGATTTTGCTGATGAACTTAACGACCTGATTCAGCACATGTAAAGACTCTTTGCTATATAGTTCCATTGAACTCTTCGTCCTCGTTATTGCCTTTAGGCACATGGGATAGTTGTAGTTGTATCTTATCAGCAAAATTTCTCTAAGAAAATTCAAGGACGTTATCAAGATTTTGATATGGAGTGGAAAAAAGAAGGACCAATCTATTATGAATTTACAGAATTATATTTTTTGTAACATTTATTCGGATTGACTTCTTGTTGCTGATACAAACTGCATTTTAAATGACATTTTGCTTTGTCAATAATAACATTCAATTCCTTTTAAACAAATTAATAGTTTTTTGACAGCTAATTTAACAACATATATCAGTCAACGATTATAATGACATCTTACTACAACGATACTAACAGCCTTATTACGGTTGTGAAAGATCAATTAATTGACAATTGAAATATTTTGTCAATCAATTGATACATCGGTATTATGAACCCGAGTTGATCATTTTTTGATCCATTGTGAACAAAGATCAAAAATCTATTGTGAATAGTGCCTATTTACTTAAGACAGCTGCAAATTTTAGCATGTTTGGGATGGATTGTTGCCTTTTCGTTGGCTTTAACTTGTCGTTGATATCTAAAAATACATTAAGGAAGGCTTCTTTCGAAAGTCTAAAGTTTTGAATGAATTTAGAAGTGAGCGAAATTAGTTTTTGTATGTTCAGCCAAATCCATGCTTCACATCGCGTAATTTTCTTCGAATCTTTGCTTGCTCCAAAGTATTTTCTTCTTCAATTTCATTTTCACCGAAAAATAGTTCTGCTTTTGGCTTTCGCGATCTGTAAAATATTTTATCAACAAGGAATTTGTGATTGACTGAAAATTTGATAATCAACAAACATTTTGACAACCGCATAATACCAAGACTGTCAATTTAAATTATTCACAATAGATCTAATTTCTGAAGAGCGTTCACAGTTTATCAAAAATTTTGATTTTTGACAACGATAATATCGATTCATTAATTTTATTGATAAATATCAAATATCGTATTGATCTTTGACAACCGTAATAAGGGCGTAAGTCTGTTCCAAGTGTTGTGCATAGAAATTCACAGAACGCCTTTTTTAAGGAGTTGGGGGGAAAATTCTCTCAGCGAGAGAGAAACTGCGCACAACGAACTGGAACGACATTTCACAGAAAATCACAGACTCTACGAAATGTCAAATAAAAGTCAACAAAAAATAATTTTAACAAATTTCATTCGAAAGCGCGGGAAAAGTTTCCAAGTGTTTAAAATTAATCAAAAAATGGATTTGTTAAATGTTTTGCTCTTTCTTCTGTGAAAAACTATAAAAATGTGTAATTTTGAACAGCTTTTCACAGTTTTTCGGTGATTTTCGGCTAATTTCACACACTTGGAACAGACTTACTGTTAGCTGCAGTCGCTTCTCTTCTCATTCTATTTAAAGTGTCAAATCTAACTTAACGAAAGCTTAAAGCAAGTAGAAATTTACACACGCAATTAGTTCGGAAGACTTTTTGGGCATTTGGACAATAAAAATTGAACATGCGTATTTGTTCAGGGTCAGGAATATTGTCACATATTTAGAGTAATCTGAAAGAGGAATTAATTAAGGAACTCCACGAAAATATTCTGTTGTAATGTTAACTTCCAAAGCTCTCATCAACAATTCGCTGCGAATATCTTAATTGAAACTTTTGATGTCGAAAAAGATTTTTGACAATTCTGGAGGCATTGTCTTGCAAAAGTCCGCCCAATTAACACAATTGTCGGACAATATTGACATAATTCGAAGAACTGAGAGCGATATTAAGGGGCCATTTGTAGTCATTGAGCTACGATGTCATCAAGTAACACTGACGTCTCGGTCAAAACGTCATAATTGACAGATGTAACTTTGAGGTATAGTTAAGTACTTTGTCTACCTACCTCGGTTCCAAAAAGAATTATTCAAAATGTCATTTCGGTCCTGCTTTACGGATCTGAAGTTTTGGTGACACTAAAAAACTTTAGCAAAATCATTTTTTGCGCATCACTTAAATTGGGCATTTTTTTCTTAAGAGGCGTCCAATTTCTTTTTGTTTATCCATGTGACGATGACACATTGACACGGTCCGGATTTCCAACAGGATTCTTCTTAAGTGCGAAAAGATTTTTACACTGTCGTAATCTAAATTGACAATATTACTAAAACTTTAGCTTGATTTAACTCAATTTTCGTTCAGTCTCCCTAACTCTGAACTTCAGCTTTATCTTCTTATTCCAGAATTTCTCCATCATAAAAACCACTTTTTTGATTAAACATTTTATATGTACATATTTTTAATTACAATTTTCAAAAACAAAAACTTAAACAGGTATATCATTTTCTGTTGCATTGATATTTGGCAAAAAGTTCGGCCAAGACGATATCTCAGCAAAAAGTCTATCACCAGGACACTCTGTGTCACGAACTTGCCGATGACCAAGCAATTTAAAACTTTTATCGATGTATCCTTTTTCTATGCCAAATCCAATTAAGTCTCGAGCAGCTTCTAACATATTCCTTGGTGGAAGTTGTGCTGTAAAATAAAAACAAGAAACAAAATTTGTTAACTTTAAAAGATTTCACACACACACACACAAAAACTTAAACTAAAAATAAGTATCTATACAATACATTACATAAATGTAGATGAGATATACAACACTTACTCCTCCAGTCGCCAATCAAACAGATACCAACACTCTTGTCATTGTATCTTGGTGCATGTGCTCCGATAACGTTAAATCCTCGACCAACATAAATCTGTCCATCGCCGCCAATTGCAAAGCTATAACCAATATCATTCCAGCCACGTTCGATTTGATGGAACTCTTGCATTGTTCGCATGGCCAGGATGCAATCCGGTGTCGTAAAGCATGCAGGCGGCAGATACGAGTGATGGATGATGACAAACGGTGCAGGGCCATTAAATTTCTCAACCAATTTTGGCGGTCTGGCCCCCCACTCATCTCGACTGACTATGTGAGTGATGGCTGACATTCTTGGCATAAACCCTATATAAATATAAATTTCAAAAATAAAAAAAAACTTTATGAAAAAAATGAAATACACGCAACAAAAATACAAATACAAATACAATTACAAATAAAACATGAACACAATTATAATGTTTCAATTCACAATGCGGCGTGCTAATATAACGGGTAAGTGACGTCTAAAGTGTCATTTGTTCGCATGGGTCCATTCAATTAGAGACAATTTATGTCATAATATCCTGCAACTATTCATGAGTGTATGTGTGTCCTGCAGGATGATATTTTATCTTTTTCCTAATTAATTGGAAGTTGACATATGTCCATTAATTGAAATTATAATATCATATCGTGTTACAGTGCGCTTTGGGTATGTAAAGTCCTGTAATTTGCATATTTTATGTCATTGAAACCGCCAATCAATTTATGTGCGTGATTTGATTGATATTAACAGGATGAAGGGTGAGTTGAGGTGAGGTGAGTTGAGTGACACCCTCTCTGTATCATAGTATCAGTATCGTGCACCATTTGCGCCTTGACTAATTGCTTATTGACCAATTTAATTGTTCATTTCATACCCAAATTTGCATCGAACTTAAGCTAGTTGTTATATGTATATGTATTGGCCTAAATATTACTTATGCGTGTGTGTGTGTGTGTGTATGTGAAAAAAAAACATCATCTTCATGATGTATTGATTGAGAGGGGAAATGGATGAAGAGATAGGATATTGTATAGGCAAGCTGATGAGATGGAACGAATCGAGACCAGGTAATGAAGTTTATTGTGATTCAGTTAAGGTATCCTAATAATAATAAGAAATGTTTATGTTTGCTCTGTGGCGGGGGGAAGGTGACGGGAAGTCAAGTTATAGGTTGATAGAAAGGCATAGGGTGATCTGATTAGATAACATAATGACAGTTTATTTTTTTCCCAATTGTTTTGTTTTATCTGCAGCTGTCAAATTAATCACTAATTTTTAATCAATGACATTCAACTGTCAAAATATATACAGTAAGGATTGCCGTATTTACCCTCGTGTATCGTTTTTTGAAGGTGTGATGGAAATTATTACAAATTATAACGTTTTTATAGGTAAGTGAAAAACAAAGAAAACATCAGTCATCAGAAATGTCAAATCGGCGCTTAGTGTGGTTTAATTTGGAACTACATCCTTGTAAGACAAAATGGACGGAAGTATTGAAACTAGAAGACCGTTCGACAAGACTATAGAGGTCGCTAATTGCGTGTACGTCGAGTATACGCTCTGAACAGAGTTTGATCAGAGCTCTACGATTTATTCACACTCTAACACTGAACTGTCAAAAGCAATCTGTCACTGTCATACAACAGGAAAAAATGTGATTTAGCCGCGCTTTGGATTTTTCTCTATAAACTTTGAGCTTATAAAGAAACACGTTTATTGTTGTTATTGGAACGAAACCAATGAAACAAATTTCGACTAAAAGAATCAAGCTATCCACAAAAATTGACAGTTTAATATGGTGTATTAATATGGCGGTGTCATAGGACCTTAATTCTTTAGAAATAAATGTCTTTGCATGATGGTCTTTGGTAATGAAAAATGCTAACCGAATTTTCCTCTGGTGGTTCCAACTGCATAATATGCCATATTTTGACAGTCCATAACGGCCATTTTGTTTTGATGACATCTTTTGTTTGTTATTGTTACCTATATGTTTGCCAAATTATCGTTGAAAGTTAAACAATTGGTAAAATGTTATTATAAAAATGTGTGCTTGTTAGTGTAAACGTTGAATGTATTTTACTGTAGACAGTGGAATGTTTTGTAACCAAATTTAACTCAACAAGCTATTTCGTTCATGAAGCGTTAAATCGGCTGAGAAAATTGTTGCGGTCCTTGAAAGTGAACATCACAAAACAAAACAGTCAATTAGTCGCCGCTGCCGTGCACAAGAAATAGGCCTTTCGCAGTCTTGAACTTGGACAAAGGAGCTGATTCAAGAGCTCGAAGGTATCAACCATGACAGACAACGCAGCAAAAACTCCATAAAACATGTAATAGGCTTTTGTCATCAGGTGATTCATTATTTTTTTTTAATTATTTTTGTCTAGTTTATGTGTCTTGCGTTGTATCACCTAAAAGCCTCAATCGCAAAGGTGCAGTGCCTCTACTTCGTAGATTTATGTGCGCGATGCATAATATCAATGTAATTTAATATAAAAAAGTGTAATTTCTTTTTTAATCGTTCATATTTCGTCAAGGTGACCCTGTACTGTACTGAACGGTACATCTCTTTAATCTAAGCCATATGAGAAAATGTATGAGTATCTGCACCTAGACGAATCGATGACTTATTATAAAGAAAATACATTCATTAAAATGTAATTGTGTTTGTATATAAATCTATTCAGAAGAGAAATTTATCAGAAATAATGTAATATGTATATTTATCTTCAAAAACCAGAATAATTGTCTGGGACATGATGTTAAATTGTACACCATTCCCAGAGGATGTAATGTAAGATGTTTTCTAAAACATGCATATATTTTTATTATGCATATTATATTTACCTATGTTTTGAAACTCTGGTATTAAAAAGATAAAAAATCATTTTCCATTGATATAGATATATGATATGTCGATAAAATTATTCAATTCTATAGTTCTTGATTTAAAGAGATTGTTTTTCTTTCAGTGGAATTCGTTATAAATATTAGATTTTTTTGTTTTCATGTCAAACATTTTTAAAAACCAGATCATGGATTTTCTGTTGTAAAGGATTATATGTGTTATAATTGACATGACAGATTGACTTATGTATGTATTTGTAAGTTAAAACTTGTAAAACTTCAAAGTATGACATACTAAGAGTTGATATACATACATTACTCCTTTACTAAGAGATTTTCCAGGAATGAAACAAGTTATTGGAAATTTAATGTTCAAGATTAAAAAAATGGTTTCATAACATCTCATTTGTTTGATATTTTTAAGTTATAAGAATTTCACAGTTTGTTTTTCAGATTTTCATTATGTCAAAAACCAGTAATGTAAAACACATATAAAATATTGAACTCAAAATATTGAGTCTTAAAATAAAATAATAAGTTTCTTCAACTTTTTTCTTTCAGATTTATACGCCATTTTGTGTCAAGCTTGGTAAGTGATTAATTTTTTCTTTTATTTGTAATCTCAAGAAGTGCATCTAAGAAAAATCTGACATTTTACAAAAAAATGTCTGAACTAAAAACGAATTATAACCAAAGTCAAATAATATTTATATATTGATTCACCCTTAAAATATTAATAAAATCTATGACCACGTCATCTGTCAAAAATGACATCTTAAAATGCCCTAAGTCTAAGGGACTTGTAAATATTGGCGTGTATCTGGATTTTTATCGGAACGCCCAATCTGAATAAAATTCCATTACGATTTTGACATTTATAAAAGAACATCTCAAAAATCTGTTGTCATTTATAAACAGTTTGTCTAATGTCACATTCGAAACCACCATGTCAAAAATCTTTGAAACATTGAATTTTGTAATTGAACTAAAAAAATGAATATTGAAAACCAAAGTTGAGATTTTTTGTCTTCAAACGAAATTATACAAAAAGCTTGACAGTTGTATACCTAACTGATTTTTATAATAGACTAGTGGGACCGGAAAACTTTGTTTCGCCCAATTTTAACGCATAACTCCAGTGATAATAAGGCACAGATAGTTCAAATTTCAATGTGATTTATTCTTATGAAATAGAGAAAAGAGTGCGTTTTGACAAACAATGACAATGACAGACAAGATGGTTTGCCAACTCGCGTTAAACAAGTGACAAAACTGGAGATTTTGAGATAATTGCCGTAGAAAACATCAGTTTCTAATGGTAATCTTTTACAAAATATTAATCAATCAACCGTCAACATCTGATAAAACTTGAAAAAATCCTGGTAAATCGCAACGCACGCCTTGTGCAAATGAATCAGCTGTCAAAAGTTAATACACACAACGCCATCTACTATGGCAAGACCGGAATCAGCATTTGGAATCATGTTCGTTTTTAATGTGTGTAAAAATTTGCTACAAAAATAATTGTCACGCAATTTGCTTGTGGGAAAAAAACAATTGTCACAACGTAACGTAAACATAAACGTCATTTAACATGAAGATGGCATTGTTAAATTCGATTAATCATTTTTGAGTTATAAGCGAGTTATATTTTATAAATTCAAAAGTACAATATACACGAATATTGTTTTTAATAATAAAAATAAAACTAAATTAAAAATTAAACTTGTATATGAACTAAGTGTAAACGAGTATACAATCAACGAACACATCTATTGCTAAATCTCTCTGACAGTTACATCCGAGCTGACAATTAAAAAACAAACTAACCAAATGTCAAATTGGGACTCGATTCGAGTTGTTGAAAAAAATAGTACGATAGTGCTAGATCCGTTACAATTTTTTTGTATCACACTGTGTCGGCGGCGGTCAAGGTTAATGTGTTTTTTGGGTCAATGTCATAAACAAAACAGTAAAAAATCATAACTAATTGATCTGACATCAAGGTGACTGGGCAGTCAACTGAGCAATTGAAAAAAGTGTAACTATGTATGTACAAATAAAATAATAAAAAAAAGAATAAATCAAATGCCTTTGTTATTCATATTCATTATTATATTACCTTTGTTACAATCAATATTCATTCCATTCAATTTATTATTTATTTTGTTTAAACCTTACAACGAACCTTTAAACGAATTAACATTGAATTTTGATTATTTGTTATCAAACAGTACTGATATGTTTGTGAAAATTAAGTTTTCATTTCCATATGATCAAGCAATTAAACTAAAATGAAAATATTTTTTATCTGATGTAAATTGAGCAATCCAAATTATCGACATGATTGAATAAACTGTTAATTCAATTGAGTTGTTTGTTTGTTTGTGTGCTTTGATCAAAACTCTACACGTGTTGTTTTTACAAAAACAAATATTTAATCATAATGTTGAATTCTAAGTGTATTCATTCATGATAATGATTTTATAATATTTATGAATTAATTACAACTTTCACTATCTGTACGTACACTTATCGCAACAAAATACAGATGTGTCATTAATGTCAAAACAAAACAAAACAACAACAAATATTTGAAAATAACACATTAGCGGAAACAACAACAAAAACAACCGTTTGCCTGACCCAAGAGACGAGTAATGCTCACCGAAGCTCGCGTGCAGCATCTACTAAAAAAATGTCGCAACTTAATTTGAAACAACTTTTTTAAATAATAAAAAAAATTACAAAAAAAAATAAAGTTCAAAGTAGGTTCAATATTTGGAAAAAGTCCCCGCAAGATGAAATCCTTCATTCAACAATAAGTCGCATGAACTTGATCATTGGTTTGTATTTAAAATGATATTTTGTGCAAACGCACATTTTTTGACAGTTCTTCTTCCTCTAATCTTAAAATTAAGAATGTTAAAATATTCACGATATACAACTTCGACAGTTAAACTATTAAAAGAGTAATTTTTGAAACATTTATAAAAACTGTAAATTATAAGTGACATTTTTAAACAGGAGAGAGTAGCATCTAACGTTGTGTAGATGACAGTTGAGTTTTAATGGTCAACCATTTTTCTTCATTTCGTTCCATTTTTGGACAATTTTTCTTTTCATTACTCGTTAGCCATGGAGAATTCATTTACATCACATATACAATATCCATATGTGCAGTTCATAATTATATTAGAAAATTAAATCGTAATCTAGAAATAACAGACGTCAGTCAAGGTGACATAAATTAATTTAAGACGTTTGCTGATACGAAACATAAACTGTCAAATAATACTGTGGTAAAATTTCGTTTAAGTAAATGGTGTGAGACATTAGACACTAATAACAATATTTTTTTTGGATAATAAATGTCATTATTTGTGAATGAACTCTGACACAATCTTAGAGACAGTACGAAGATGTCAAATGACAGTCAAAAATAGAAGAGATTTATTTAGACGCATCTTCATTTTATTTCAATCTTGCAATTTCTGTTTTAAGTTTTTTTTTACCATCAAGTGGAAGTGGATCAAAACGAAGAAACGTCAAAATGAGTTGCATATAAAATTATTTACGATATCTACTCTGGGCTTTAAATGTTATGTTATCTTTTGATAACACTATAACAATAAGGATGTTGGATGTCAAGTTTCGGATATAACATATGCAAATTAATTTACATACATATATCGAAAATTGCTTTTTGAAACTTATCTTGCACACAACTCCACGAAACTTATCTTTATGACTCAACTGTCAAATGAATCTATTACTCGCATGATACGGAATGTCAATTTAAACGAAAACTTTTTTGATTTCAATTTTAATCTTAAGTAGTCAATTAAATAACAAATTTTGACGTTTGTCAGTGAAGAAATACACTCTTTTCGCCTTTTTCCTTAGAATCTGACAGTACCGTTATAATAAAAAAAGAAAAATATTTAACGTTCTTTAAGCGGCACTCATTTTTAGAACTTATTATTTTATCTCACTTACACTACAACTACGTGCTTGACATTTTTTTCTTATATATGTAGGTTATAGTAGGATGAAATGTCAAAATGAGTTTTCTCAAATGACTCCAATTTAGACACCACCGTTATTATTATTACATTTAGTAATAAAAACATAACAAATATTGACGTTTAAGTTTGACAAGTGAAAAACCATAAATCGTCCGCCATTTTTCCAAATAATGGCAGATCATTAAACAAGCATTGGATACGCCATTTTCTATTCAAATTGACAGAAAAGTATAAATCAAATGCTGTCAGTATCTAACAGAGGTGCGATATTTCCTCCGTAGCCATCAAGACATTTCTTTTAAAAAAATATTATATCAATTTATTGTTTTCCTTCTCGAATCCAATAAAGTTGCCTTATTATAATTGCAACACGAGTAAAACAAGTAAAAAATTAAAGTATCGATAAAAATCACATTTTTTGCTCTGGTCTGCTCAAAGCGGATTCTTCATAACAGAGTACGGAACGGATACGGAGAGTTCATAACAAATCTCTGAATTGCATCTGTGACGTGTATCTCACAAAAATGTGTAGTGGCACGTTTCAAATCATGTCAAGTACATTTTTATACTTTTTTGTGACTTGGCTACGGTTTAGGGTTTATGGTTCAAAACCGCTCAACTTGTTGTTTTTGTTTTTTTTTGTTCTTCTGATTTTTTCCCTGTGACTATAATATTTTAGGTATATTATGGTATATTGGCTTGGAACATACATATTTTGTACATTTTGACATTAGGTCTTACGACGACGACGACGACTACGACGAACGAAGTTGTACGTCAGATGTTTGCTGTTAGCTTCAGTAGTTGGACTTACTCGTATTGTGCAAGATATTTGTTCTCCGTACTCGATTGTGTTGGGATTTATTTGAAACTTCGAACGTGGTCGTTATAGGTATTGTGACTTATAAATAATATGTTTATATATGTATAAGTAGAGATGTAGCAACATGCAGGTCAAGAGGATATATAAAATGTGGGCGATTGAGTTTTGAGTTGCTTCGGTTTTTGAATAACAAGTTTTGAATTCGAGGAAACTTGTAAGAAATTATATTTTGATTCAAGTGGAAGATGAGTTTTATTTGTATTTTACTCATGATTTATTTTCTATCTATGTATACGAACGATGATTAGAATATCTACAGAAACAGATTTTGTATCTTCTCTATACACACAATCACAAAACGAAATCAAAATGTCCCCCCACTTTAACGTTTTGATACTTTGAGTATATGTACATTTTGTAAATGTCATTGGAGAATTTTTAAGATTGAGGGTGTTTTTCTTTCAATTGATAATATTGCAAATTTGACAGATGACAGATGGAAACTTTTAAGAAAGATAATCTCGATAAAATTAACCAAAATATGAGTGCTTTATAAATCGTGATTTATCGTTTAAGCTTCCTTGATACTTGTATAGGTACATGGAAAATTTAAGAATGTCCTAGTAACGGAGGAAAAAGATGCTTTTCAACTATAAATCTTGGGTTTTCCGAGCCTCATCAGAAGCGAGGTGGAAATGGGCCATCAGTCAAGATGATTTTTCGATGAAATTTCGGATCATTTTCATGCATTTCAAGGACCTTATCAGCAAAGACAATGCGTTGTTGAAGCGTGTATCGTTCAATTTTTATTTATGCCGTAGTTCCTACGTGTCAACTTCTAAATTTTAAAGCTCCATTTAGACGATTATTTCAGTTGCAGTTGCAGTTGAGTTATCAGTTAAGCTTTAATTGAAACTATTATCTCAAACTGATGGAATTCCTGTAAGTTGTCAGTTGAATTTAATTTTAACTGAACTGACAGCGGAACTGACAACTGATCATCTAAAAGGGGATTTAATATTTTAAATACAAAATGAAAAGAAACTATTTTCAAGCGCCAAATTTAGTGACACGACAAAGTAAAACTAACACAGTTAATACACTTAATTACTTTTTCGTCGCTAGATGTCGTTGTTTAGCTGACTCAATACCAATGTTTGATACATTTCAACACTATACTTCGTCCAAATCGAATGTGCAGTACAGGCCTTATGGGAGAGCATTTTTTTATTACCAGTTACGTGCCTCATATTCGTACCGTACTGAATTCAAATGTACATATCCTACATAAAAAGTTCTCACCCGCCTATGGATTTATGACTGATTCCGCCGCAAACCATCATGTCCTGGCAGGCGCAAAGTCAAATGCGCACTGACACATTTTTATCTTCATTTTATATTTATGAGATACAGAGTTGCCTTACCGTATATTAAGTAACTTTTAAGTTCTCTTTTCTTTGAGTTTTTCTAGAGGAGCTTTTGTTTTTAGAGCTTTTTAAAACTTTTAAATGATATGGGGTTAATATAGTGTTTGTTTTAAGTATTTGCATTGGAAATTGCGGCAAATCTTTTAAAATGCAGTTACAATATAGCATAGACGGCAATTCTTTTCATTTGCTGGAGAGCTTTTGCAATGTTATTATATGCACTACGGTAACGCTGACTAATTTTTTCTTTCACACAACTAGAGGGAATTCTTCTGAAGATAGAGTGGGATAGAGACGTCCTATCTTCCCTGTACGGCACATTCTATTTGGAAGAAGTATAGTTTTTTATTGGAGGTGCACATCAGCGAGCCTTAAGGGCTTAGGCTTTTATTGGAAAAGGGTTCATCCAAGATCAAGATCGAGACTCTAGTTAATTGTGATAAATGTTATGATGTGTGTTTCTTTTAAAGTCTTATGTTTAATTTAAGAAGATTTTTTACTTTAAAATAAATTCTACTCAAGAATATGAATAAACTTAAATCAATCCAAATTTACAATTATAAAAACCCAACACATTTTGTTGAATAAAATTATAGTCACAGTGATACCCTTTGGCTTAAAGTTGAATAACTTAATCCATATCTATCCTGCTATGAAAGTCTATCCGATAAGATTCGACAGCCCAGCCTATCCAACCTCTTGCCAGGAAGGTATGTTTATATAATTTCTTCAAGCCATGACTCCTATCACTTTTCATAATAATGTGGCAGAAAATTGCAGATTACCCTCCCTCACTTCCTTTTGGAATAATTCAAATAAACATGTAGCCGTGGGTGTAATTCACTAAGACCCTGCTCTGCACAAACTTTAGCGCCTTTATTTATTAAGCCTCTAAGTCATTCGTCACTTCCCCCATCATTACATCCATCGTTCTGTTTTGTTTCCCGCCCCCCGGGAGACTTATTAGTTATTTTAAAACATACTCGTATACCTTCAATCAAAACCTCTCAATTTTACCAAGACTTCAGAGATCAACCTCAAAAATTTCTAATTTAGCAAAACCTTTCGAATTAACGGTGAAGGAAAAAATTACGGTGATTTTCCTCAATTTTAAAAATACAGCTTCTTCTTCGTTTCAAATCATCGAAATGAATTCAAAATCAAGTTCAATTTACACGTAGCGCCATCTCACAACAATAACATTATACAACTCCCCTTATTTTTGTCGAGAGAGAGAGAGAGAGAAAAAAAAATGAAAAATAGAAACAAAATTTGATGTTTCAAAATAAAAAAAAAAAAAAAAAAATTGTATTTACTGACGAGCTGTATAAAGTTTAAAAGCTGTTTTAATAAAAATGAAATTTCACTTAACAATATTTGGCACTGTAACATTTTATGCGCACCGTTAAGTGTCGTTAAGTATAACTTTTGAATACTCTTTAAATGAAATTATTCGTCCCTGTGGCTGTTCTTTATTACGACTTGACTGTCAGTTTATCCCCCTAACCGCTCCCACATTTGGTCTTCGGTCTTCTTCCCTATTTCTTGTTTGGGATGTGTTTTTTTTTTATTTTTTTTTTTCGTTAAGAAACTTTTTCTTAAAGTCCTTAATGTCTCCTCGGAGGGCGATACTTTGACTTAGATTGGACTTAATGTTTTTTTTCCCTTTCTACGTTTTTATTCTATTTCACTCGGCAGCGGCGGCGAGCAACAGCTCTATGCGTGGCTTTTAAAAATAGATACTCGTTTTTTTCCCTCTTGAACATTAAGCTATTAGGTGCATGACAGGACAGTTTGTAATGACATTAAAAAAAATATATAAATATGTGTATATGTATTTTCTTAGAAAAACATAAGAGTTTTGTTTAGCAATTAAAACCCTGATGTTTTTTCCTTTTTAGAGTAATCAGGTTGCTTTGAGTTTGAGGGTAAGTACTCTTGTCTATATTTTTAAGAGTATGTGCAGCACATTATCTTGAGCCAATTACTAACAGATTTCTACTTGGCAAATGATGCAGTTGAATCAGACCAGAACCGGATTTGAGAGGAAATGGGCCTTGACAAAGATTTAACACATTATATATTTTATTTTAACATTAGTAATTTTGAATGTTAATGTTGTATTCTTTAAATCCCACTTAAGGGTTATTCGCAAAAACTTGTATTATTATCTTCAGTAAAATTACATAGTTCCTTATTCTTATATTTGTTTTGTTCAAATGGTTTCTAAAACTGTTTCCAAGTCTGAAAACGTTAAATCTTTCATAAGTGGGATATTCAAAATTAATATTCATAGATACTATACATTATGTAGGTCCTGCTGTTTGAAAGACAAAATGTATTTGGTATTAAAGTTAAGTTAGTCTCAGTTAACAATGTGTTGAAAGTTGAATAACCCATCTTGTGGGATATTCGCAAGAAAAGTTTTTGTTATTATCAGCTGAATTGAAATTTTCCCAACCTTCTGTTGTTGTTCTTCTTTTTTTTTTTTAAGTTTAATGTCACAGACTTTTGTTTTGTGGGATATTCAAAAGTTGTAATTTATATTTCTACAACATTTTTAAATTGTAACTGATTTCTTTTTTTTTTGTTTAAGTTCAATTTATTTTAGTTGTTTTTTTTTTTTCATATTGCAAGTTAAAACATTTAGTAATCTAATTTGTGGGATATTCGCAGAGGAAATGTTGTGGGATATTCGATTGCTGAGCTACTTTTTTTGCGAGTTCATTATAAATTATGTTGTTTTTTTTAAAGCACTTCCTGTGTGGGATATTCAGCTTTTAAGTATAGTTCTGTCAATTTCTACTGCAGAAACTATTTCTGTTTTATGCATTTAACAATCTAATCAATTAAATGATAAACGATCAAACACATTCCTTGTATATCAACAGCACAGTTGCCATTTTTTGCTGACTTATTTTTCGCATTTTTTGCAGTTCGTGTTCACACATTTGTGTCTAGCCATAAAGACCCACCATCTAGCAATTGGGTGCCAACTATTCCATTCGAAACTTGATTTGACAAGAAAAACATAACAGATGACATTTGATTTGACAGGAGTTATCTCCCAATCAACTGTCAAAGTTCAGAAATTCATATTGGAAAACCTTTTACAAACTTAAAGTTGTATTATAAAAACTCATAAGGCTGAAGTGACTTTTGACAATTAGGACATTAGGTTCTTGTGTCACTTTTTAAACTTGAAGACGCATTAATTTCTTCCCAAAGATTTTAATTAAAAAAATAATTTAGTTTAAAGGTTTTTGCAAAATAAACAAATAGTAGATCCAGTCCTGTTTATCTACAGATTTATATTATTGCGTATTTCGAAGTGCCATCATTTTCAAACTTTATGACTTCAAATATCTAAATAGAAACATAAAGTTGATGTTGTGTATATTTTATGTATGAATTTTGGTTTACCTTAAATTAGATACCTCCACATATAGACACAAACCTTACCTATAATATAGAAAAAGGAAGCTTGTTAAAATACCTTTATGTATACATGCTCCACTTCAATCAATTTATGACAAAATTTGATTGAGCTTTTTGATAGAACTACGAGTATATGCCTACCAACACCTACACAAACCACATACAAACACATTTTAGGATACTATTTCGCAGAAATCTTGAATGGTTGTGTCACCTTATTTGATAAATGATCATTTCTATATCAATTTTCTTTTCTAAAGGTAGATTACTTTCATATTTTCCTATAAAGTATGTCATACATACGTATACATATATTTTTCTCATCGACATGGTTAGCATAAACAAACAAACACAACTCAAATTTAAATTAATAACTGAATATACATAAGTATATGTACCCATGTATGTATGAACCTAGCTGCCTACTAATCAGAAGTTTCTTCGCATTTCCTTTTTAAGTAGAGGAACGTGGTATGCGGCTAAGGCGCGGTGAGGAGTAATGGATTCTTTGAATTTTTATATTTTTTTTAAATTTACACTTCGTTTCAATTTTATAGACACAGTCCTTAAGGTTTTTCAATTCAATCACATAAAAGGTTTTGAAAGTTTTCAAATGCTGCCAAAAATATGCCCTAATAATTCTTCCACGTGAATGCCGATTTTCTGAGTGGATGTAATGGCCATTCGCGCATTGCATCACGCGGATTTAGTTTTCCAGAAACAAAGATTTTGCCTATTAACGTAAGCACTTAAGTGAAAATGTTCCTTCTCTTGATGATTTCGGAACAAAATCAGCCACAAGATTAACTAATAATTTTTTTGATTCTGCAACATCAGGAAGTGCTTAATAAGCTTGATGATCTGTTTAATGAGTTCAATAAATTAATGAATTTAGTTTTGGATGAGGCTCTCAATTTGCAGTTCCACCTCTAAGTTAATTTCTTTTAGAAACCTGAGTATTTGGGGTACCGTCAGGGTTGAATTTTAAACAACATTAGCCTGCCTCATTTTTAGAAGTTCCTTCCAGATTTGTATTCTTTAAGACTCCTCATTTTTATTTTTGGTTATGTTCTTTATCGCGTTTTGTCCTATTCCACAGTAAAGTTATGATCCTATGAGTGGAGTTGAGGCAACTATTTTAACAAACGACTCTGGCTCTTTATATCCCTAAACACCAACATGTCCATTGTCCAGGTACCCAATGAAGTGTGACATTATTTTCCTTATCGAGTTCATTCACTGTGCTATCAATTGTTATTCCCAGATATTTTACTATTTTTGTTGGATTGATCAAATATTCGACAGTTTGACACAATTATGTACACAGATACTTCTTTAGATGATTTCACAAAGAGTTCTTTCAAACTTCCCTAGAGCCGTGATAACAATGTCATCAGCAAAGCCTATGCATCTTATTCCCTAGGGGAAAGTTCATTTTTCTACCAATTCATCTACTACAATATTCCACATCAAAGGCGAAAAGATCCCTCCCTGTGGACATCCTCTTGTTGTGAGTTTTTGTATACCAGCTAGAGCCTCAGCATTTCTTCTATCCATCTTCTTTCATTTTTCATAATATTTAAAGAGTTGAATTCATGTTTACTAAACATAGTTTGATATTAGCAAACAATCGGTGACGGGCCGAATTACCATTTCAGTGAACGAGTGAGTGATTACCATTAGCGAACGAATGAACGAGTGTACGAGTGAACTCACTTTTTAAAGTTGTAGTAGTTATATTCTACTACATCGAGTCTCTACTCTACCAATTTCAATTGGGACTTGATTATTTGACAGATTAAATTTGTAGTCGTTCTATTTATTTTTCCACAAAAAACGATTGCAAAATATGGATAATTTTTTGTATGGAGCGATTTAGAAGGTAAGACTATGAAAAATTATGTTTAGGTATGTGAATTAAAGCTTAAAGCAACCCGCTTTTATTACCAATGGTTTTTTTGTTCTGCATTAATTTTGTTTAAATTTCAGCTAAAAAGAACAAATTTAATAAAAATAAATTTAAAACACAATATTTTTTACATTTTTCAAAAGAATTCGTCAGTTGTGTTCTAGCCATGAGCTGTTTAACTTGCTAGTGAAATTCAGTTCGATAGCTGATGAGAAAATGTCAAATAATTGTACTAGACTGCTCGATAACGTAAGCGATAATTCCAAATTCACATAATTCAGTCACGTACGACTGAATGACTAATGCAGTAATTCGGCCACTTGTTTCATAATTCTAAATGTGTATTTTTTTTTATTTAGACTTTCTAAGTCTCAATTGTGTATTTATTAAAAAAAAAAACTTATTTCATAACAAAAACAATGTCTTTTGAAATCAATGGTAATGACAAAAGTTGTCGACAAAAAATCAACTCAAAACTAACTGAATTTTTTTTTTAAATAATTTTTATTATGTCCAAGACTTTGACTCCTGATTGTGACGCCATATTTAATTTTAATCTGTTCCATTTAAAAAAAATCTATATTTTCTATTTATAAAAATCAATTTCTGTTTGTTTGTCTCGGTAGAACTCGAGAACGGCTTGGCCGATTTGGCTGATTTTGGTTTTAAAATGTTTGTCGTAGTTCAGGGAAGGTTTAAAAAGCGAGAAAATATTGAAAATTCACGAGGAAGACAGATAAAAAAACTTAACTTTAATGTCAGTTGGTTGTCAAGTCTTAAAGTTGCCTGTCATTCTGTCACCATTATAAAGTTATTAAAATCTTTTATCATCAATTTGTCAGTGCCTGAGAGTGATTGGTCTTGAAAATTCTCCTATAGTTAGTTCACACTCGCAACGCAACTTAAGACAACGATTGGGAATCAAATTCATAGTGAAAAACAAAGGTTCTGGCAACACTGTGTTTTGACAACTCAGACAAAAAACACTAAAAAAATGACCCTTCTTCTCAAGAGGATCAATTTTGGATCACGAATTGACCCAGAAAAATATCAAGATCTTGTAGTGTAGTTTCGATTTCAATACATGATAAGTTCTGATCTAGATCTTCATCATCAAGCATAATAAAAAGCCATGACCAATTCGTACATTTTCGGCTGAATGTTTTCGACGGTCTTTAAAGTCGTGAATCATTGACATCAAACTAATTTCACTTATTTCCGTAGAGATGGCGTAGTTTTTTTTTTTTTTAATTTGTCAAATGCCAAAATATGACATCCGCCACCGTCATAGAAAGCTATTCAAAATTAACCCTTTTATTAAGAAACTGTTTTGCTTGTACAATTTTCAAGAACAACTACTAATTGCTTGATTTTTAAAGTCTAATTTATTAAATCCAAAAATGTATCTATAAAAATAACCCAGAGTGTATTTCCAAGGGTTGATGGATATAATATGTATATTCAAGAAATTTGTTCTCATAATAAATTATACAAAATATACAAAGTTTGAAGATCTCAAAGATGTGATATCGCGCAGTTAAATAAGTTTATATTTCATATCATAGCCTTGTATGGTTTTTGTGTGAAGTACGAGTATAAGGATAGAAGCTTTGCCTTTAATTTTGAGCAATTAGCAAGTAATAATATAATTAAAATTAACAAATTTGAAAATTGAATTTCACTCGAACCCCCTCGGGTGAAATGAAATTCTAGATACTTATTTTCCGACAAAAAAAAAAATTATTTAAACCGACACGACAACGACCGAGTACAAGAGAGGGTGCAGATGAAAAGAACCTTTGAACGAAATTGATGATGGAATTAAATACAAAAAAAAGGTTTATGATTGAAATTTGATGATGAATAGAATTTTATGTTTGTTTTGAGTTAAAATTTTGTTTGGGCTTGTTTTTGGGCTTAGGTTTTTTGTTTTTGTTTTTCTAAAACAAATTTTTCTACGGAATAAATTTTCAATGTGAATATAATTGCATCGTAATTATATTTACCTTTTCCTACATGAATATAAATGTTTGGTTATGTTATTATTATTACTTTTTTTTTTCAATAAAATTGCTACAATTTAACATTCATGCACAAAATAAATTAGCAAAATTAATTAGTTTTAGTTAAATCGATATTTGCATAATGTTAGGTTTTTAAATGTACATCTTTAATATTTAAACACATTTTTGCAAATGCAATTAAATTTGAACATTTATGCCCATACATATATTGTGGGTATGCAAAAAAATAGAAAAAATGTTAAAAATGTTTACACATCAGAAGGGTTGTTTTCTCTCTTTGCTATTTTCAACAGGAAGCGGAAGTCCCCTGATTTTTATTTCCTATTTCGTTTTGGTCTGTTTTTTTTTTTGTGTATTTATTTTGAATTTATTTATTTAGTGAGAATCTCTTCGTTATTTTTTTGTATTTTTTATTTTTACACATCAGGGTTAAGATTGAAAAAGGAAATAAATAAAAATACTCGACTAAATTTGACGTATGTGTGTATTTAGTCATAAAGTTAAATTGAGTAGAATTTATTTATATAGAGAAAATTGTTTAAATGTATAAAGAAGGACACAGACAATTAGTTGTTTAAACTGTTTAAGTAATTAAGAGTCAGACTCTTATGACAGAATACAATCATTTGGGAATGCAATCATTTATGAATACAATTAAAAGATTTCATTGATTTAATTCTAGATTGCAATCATTTTTTTCCTTCAATTATTTGATTAGAGTCAATTTAGTTTCCGTAGCATTTGAAATTTATTAAAAAAAGGACAAGTTATAAAAAAAAACACTAGTCACAGAAATTTAGGGGACACACATTTTTTGTAGACATTTTAAACTTCCAATAGGGAGTTATTGTTGTTGGTCCGATTTGTCAAATTGAAATTTTTTACAAACCTGGACGTTTTTCCACTACAATATCTCGATTTTGTTTAATCTGTTAATTTTTTTGTTTAAAATTGTTATCAATCAATATCAAAATTAAATCGATTAATATCAGGAACGCCAACAAAATGACAAAGCAGTTTGATAGGAGTTTCGCGTTATCTGTCAAAAAAAAAACCTCACGATGAATCAACCGATTTTTTATATACTATGTCTGCTATTACACGTTGACTCATGAGTCGTGACTCATCTTCGAATTCTCTTTTGAAATTTCATCCTTTGAGTCGAACACTATTACACCTTGACTCTTAAGTCATGATTTTAATTTGACAGCTCACTTTAATTCAAATTTCGTTGTTTGGGAATTCATACATACATTCTGTCTCGCTCTTTCAACTATAAAGTAATACATGTGAACTCGAGCACGACGAATTTAAATAAAGAGGAAAAGCAAAATAACGAATGAGTGAAAAAGAAATGTCAAAAAGAGTCGTGGAAAATTTGCCCGAGACTTAGGGCAAATTTTCTTCCGTTTCATTTTTTCGAATTTTATATCTCTCTTGGTCCAACGTAGTTCGAAAAGAGTCACGACTCATGAGTCGTCGTGTAATAGCAGACTATAGCCGTGTTTTATTTGTAATTGAAAATACTAGCTAGTAAAATTATACATGGAAAACAACAACACCTCAAAAGTGAACAAAAATAAGCTAGTGTTTATCCATAGTAATTTAGTGAAGATAGAGTTTCATCTAGTTAAATGTAGGGGCAGTCAAGAAGTGCAAAAAATATGCAAATGTTGACAACATGAGGGTGTGTTCGGTAACAAATACACTTCTTTTACACTTCGCTGCATTGGAAAGTGCAAGCGATCAACAAATTTCAAACCAAACATTTATTTGGGTTGAAATTAAAAAAATGCAATTATTTCGTTAAAAAATTTATTAAAATCAATACTATACACATGTTAAATGTTCGATTTTCTTAAAAGCAAAACTCAAATATTTGTTGAGCAAATGTGAAACTATAAAAAGTGACAAGCAAAACATATTGACGCATGTAAACAATGTATATGGTATTGAGTAGAATAAAATGGTAATTTTGACTCTACAGGCAACTTGAAGTAACTTCTTATAATTTTTATTAATTATTTCTTTATAATTTCATGTTGAATTTTGTCTTTTAATATTTTATTTATTGAATAAAAAGAATAAAAGAATGTTTACTATCCAAATAAATGGTCTGTGTAATAAATTCTATAATAATTTAAATAGTGAACTACGATTATTCAACTGGTCTTTAAAGTTGCCAGAAACATAGTTCCATATTTTTCGCTCTTCCATATAAACCAATAGAATTGAAGAGGGAGTTTATAAAATGGTGAACTTTAATCTATGGGTGATAAATATAACAATAAATCAATATATTTTCAAAGTCTTACTACAAATATAAGTAAAACACATTCGAAACCAACTCGGTGTGCATTTCCATGCAAACTTCAACTCAACAACCATTTTCATGCATTTTCCAACTCGACCCACTAATATACACAATTGTACATTCTTCGAACGCGCCCAATGTAGAACAGCTGTTGTTTATTTTGATTTAAAACTCAAATTGGATTTTTAACTAAAATGTAAAGATGTTAGCCAGAAATTTCTTTAACAAGTCAGTTGGTATATTTACAACTTTTGTTTGCAATATGCATTAAATTTTTTTCTATTTTCAAGTGCACATTTGCTTTTATATTTTGTGTGTGACAGAAGATTTTGAAATTTTGACATCAATGATTTGACAAATAATGTAGGGACACCAACTTTAAGAAGAAAAATTAAAAGTGAATATAAAAGTGAATATAGCGTTTTATTGGTACTCGAATACTATGTTAGGGATAGATTACCAATAAAACGCGGCTTATGTGCATTTAAATCAGAAAAAATAGAAAACCAACGAACTATTTTACTTTTTTTAAAAATATTGCAAAGGAAATGAATTTAAAGAATATATGCTTCAAATTAATTTTAAATTCTTACATTACACATTTTTAGATTCAAATATCTAAGCGTTTTAAATGTGTTGACCATGAGATGGCGTTAAGTGTTATATCTATTTGTAACAAGTGGTTTATCTAGTTTTAGAATATATACATTTTTTTGCTACTTTTTGTAAAGTTGACTTTCTTGTTAGTGACGTCATTCTCGAAAAATATCTCCTTTTTTCTATTTATTTAATTTTAATTACTCCTTAGACCGAACAATTTTAAAAACTTTGCCGAATACAAGGGAAAAGTTCAAATCTGAAAGGATTAGACAGCCAAATTGCATTTTTAATGGAAGAAATACAAAAACAGGCCCGATGCAGCGATGGTCTCAAAAATGATTTTGATGAAAACATAGCTGCGTTCAAATTGAAATTTAAATCACGTTGGGAATAAGTTTGTCGAATAGAAGCCAAATTTTTAAAAGCAAACAATGCATGTCTGAAAACATCCATAAATTTTCAATTATTCGTTAGACTCTAAACGTGGTCGTCCAATGGTTGCATTTGAGGAATCTTTAGAAAGATCAAAGCGACAAAAAAAAAGCAAACAATTAAGGAAGTCCATGTCCACAGTTTATGTAGCGAAAATTGGTCTGAGAGCTTTTGGACAGCTAGATGCTGCAAAGTAAGTGCATGATGTAATAACAATACCAAATCATGCTAAGAAATGTAGAAAAACTTTGAATAACTCAATTGAACTTACTTCAATGACTGGGGAAGATGCCTTTTCAATGATAATTGAAGCAAACTTATCACGAGGCCCCAAAGTATTTCTTCATACAAAGTAGTTCAAGAGTGCGAAAAGAGTTGCTCTCCAGAGTCTGAAAACACAATTTACTGTTCACAATGATAGATAGTATGGTCTGTAACATCATCACTGAAAATTCCACAACACAAAGGAGCATAAAAAAGCCAAAACCAGGCTTCGGAAATTCGAATGACGGGAGATTTAAAAAAAATAGAAATATTTCAGCTGATATTATTAATTCAGATGTCGAATTGATACAAAAATGCATATTATAATGGTAGAGGTTGCCTGTGGTCATGAAGTTGATTCCGAAAAATTTTAATTTTTGATCGCTAAGTATCCTTGGTATGAAATAATATCAAATGCTTTATTGCCTATAGGGCAGCAAAATGAAGAAGCCCAAGAAGCACGGAATAAAGATTTCAAAAAATATAGAGAACATCAGCTAATGTTTCTAGAAGCAATCTTGAACAATTTTAAGTCCGTAGATTTGATAGTTTATTTAATGCCACGTTTAGTGGTGTTTTGCCCCAGTGTGTGGGGAAAAATGTCCATTATTTATTTTTACATATGTATATTAGCTGTGTTTTATTTACTGCTGGCTAGCTATCGCAGAATATTTACATTTGCAAACTACAAAAATTTCATTGCTGGCGGAATAAGAAGCCAGCAAAAATAATGGTAACTGTGTTGGCGATATTATAATATGTAAAGTGAGTTTGATCGTTTTATTCACTTAAATGCTACACTAGGTATACAGCAGTGAATAAAACGCAACTATGGTCGTAGTTGTTGTTCACTTTTTCTTTAATTTTTTTTTTGTATATATTGAGCGCAAATTTCAAAATGACTACTTTCAATTTGTCTTCAAACCAAAAAAGTTTCAGATTAAAACATTATGTGCTTCCAAAGAAAACTGTAGTTAAATTACACGTGAAAGATAAAAGCAGTTTGTCAAGTTAATTGAAACAAAACTTCAAAAAAAGTCCCCAGTATTGATTTCCTTTGTTGACTGAAGCACACTTGGTGTTCCAAAGGATTATTTTACAAATTTAAGTGGAGTGGGTTATAACTCCACAATTAAATTTTGAACTTACAACTGTGGAATTTAATATTTTTTAATACCAACTATAGGAAATAAATTCACTCGTTAAATTTAGACTTAATAGCATCTAATCTTGCCTTTAAACTAACATACTAATTCTTGTCAACATATCGAAACAACAATCACAGATCAAAAAGTTAATATGTGGTTAATTTGTCTTTAATAAGGAGTGAATATAAGTTGACCAGTTGTATACCTATGATCATGTGCCGTTTTTTAATGTTCCCCAATTTTAATACGGGTACTGCCTCTTGCAAGGAATTGACAAATCCTCCAAGAGAAAAGGTGTTTTCATAAACGTCAAAAAATATCGTCTTTCTGCTTTGCTGTATAAATGAACAAACCAATTCTGCAGATTGCGTGCAGGCCTGCTTTAGTGCAATTTTAAGTAGTCACCGAATGTTTATAAACGTCAGACAGTAATACAAAATTACCGCACTTTAAATTAAATGTGCTGTTTCCTGCGTTCTCTACTTGTGCATGTGCATGTGCATGTGCATGTGCATGTGCATGTGCATGTGCATGTGCATGTGCATGTGCATGTGCATGTGCATGTGCATGTGCATGTGCATGTGCATGTGCATGTGCATGTGCATGTGCATGTGCATGTGCATGTGCATGTGCATGTGCATGTGCATGTGCATGTGCATGTGCATGTGCATGTGCATGTGCATGTGCATGTGCATGTGCATGTGCATGTGCATGTGCATGTGCATGTGCATGTGCATGTGCATGTGCATGTGCATGTGCATGTGCATGTGCATGTGCATGTACATGTGCATGTGCATGTGCATGTGCATGTGCATGTGCATGTGCATGTGCATGTGCATGTGCATGTGCATGTGCATGTGCATGTGCATGTGCATGTGCATGTGCATGTGCATGTGCATGTGCATGTGCATGTGCATGTGCATGTGCATGTGCATGTGCATGTGCATGTGCATGTGCATGTGCATGTGCATGTGCATGTGCATGTGCATGTGCATGAGCATGTGCATGTGCATGTGCATGTGCATGTTCATGTGCATGTGCATGTGCATGTGCATGTGCATGTGCATGTGCATGTGCATGTGCATGTGCATGTGCATGTGCATGTGCATGTGCATGTGCATGTGCATGTGCAGTCAATTTAAAATGGCTGCGCAATCTGCAAGATGCTGATGACATTTATGACGTTTATGAAAATGTCTGCAATTCATCCGCCTTTGTTCGATCTGAAATTTGACTTTATGAACATGTCTAATCCATCCATGGTTGACAGTTGTAAGTCACTAGTCCCTGGCTCTCTCCAAGCTGCAGCGCCATCTAATTTAATTTTTAATGTTGTCAAAAGTTGACTTTTTATTTGCTCGCATTTAAAACAACACACATGTCAACCTTATGACGGTAATTACAATCATTAAATTTGATCTACAGAATGTATTTACCGTTAAACAATTCACACCCAAATCAGCCATAAATAACGCCCGGTAACCTATTTATAAAAAATATTTGTTTTTTTTTTGATTTAATAAACCGGTCATCAAGATCAACACACTCGTATTCCAACGTCAAATAATCAAAAATCAGCTCCAAAGAAACCCCCTTATTTTTTTTGTGCTGAATTGTTTGAATTTGAATCAACAACCTTTTTATTTCCTGATTTTAAACTCATAAATCAAGTTTGATTTGTTTTGTGTTGTTTTTGTGTTTTGTGTTTTGCTTTGGCTTTCCCTTTTTTGTTTTAGGAATTAAAGAGGGGTTCTGCGATGCGTGTCAAGTGTTTACAAAGTGAAACAAAAATGAATGTAGGACCAAATATAAAAAAACTAAAATAAAAAACACAACTTAAAATGTTTTTTTTTTTTTTTTTTTTTTTTTAACTCTCTCGAGAGTGTACCTACAGAAGAGTCTTGTTTTTTGAGGAGTTTGTTTTTTTTTTTGTTAAATTAAACTTCCTTAATTTGTTTGAAAAGTTTACCTAAATTTCAGTTGAAAAAGTTATAAAAAAAAGAAAACACACAGACACACTCACAAAAAAACAAAAATAGAAAACACTTTAGTTTGAACTTTGAAGGAGTTGTTAAACAAGCTGGACAGGGAGTCATAATTTCATTAGAAAACTACGTCCGAAGTTCTTTTGGGATGCTATAAATATAAATTAATCGAAATTAAAGTAAAACAGGTGTATAATTTAATTTTCTTACAAATTGTTTGGTGATTTTTGTTTTTGAATTATTTTCTTTTATTTAAGTTTAGTTTTAAGTATCACTTAAGTGAACTCATAACTCTCAAACTTAAGTATTAGGTTCAGTTAGAAGAATTTTTTTAAAGTATAATATGAGTATTAGCCACGAGTATTGGAAGTACCTTCTACCTAGATACTTAAGTACTACATATATCTGAAAGAATTTCTAAAGAACTTTAGTTCTCAATACTTAATACTTACAACGAAGTACTTAAAAATTTCAGACAAATTATAATATCTGCCCTAAATGGTACTTAATAAAGACAAGAACCATTTTTAGTATTTAGTACATGTACTAGAAGTATTGGTGAAGTACTCAAGTATAATATGTATAAATATTTTTCATGTGCTTTGGTTCTTTTAAGCTTGATACTTGGTAATTGTAATTGATGGAGCAAATACTTAAAAAAGACAAGAACCAGTACTTCTTAAATAGTTAAGATAAAGAACAAACCATATGGAGGCTAAGTACTAGCCAAGTTCTCAAGTAAGAACTCTATACTTAGTATTTACAAACAAGTACTTGAAAAATTCGTAAATTCTAGTATGAAAGGTTTTACATCGCTGTCCAACGTGGTGGAACAAGTACTTAGAAAAAAAAACAAGAACTAGTACATTTTAAGTACTTACTTTAGTATACTAGCAGTGCTTGAAAGTATTTGTTAAAAGTAATGTACTTTAGTTCCTAAAAACTTTATACTTGGTATTTACAATGAACTACTTGGATTAATTTTTTAAGCATTTGACATTTTCAATAAGTTCAAGTAACATTGTACTTGGGTCTTAAGTCACGGAATACTCAATTTTTAATATAGGGTTATTGAATAAACTCTTTTTTACCCTTGCTGTTCCACAGAAGTCTAATTCTTTACACATTTACCATATGATAAGACTTCTAGCGGTAAATAAAGGTGTTTAAAATAAAATTTATAGAACAATTTTTTAGTAGCGTAATCAATCACTTTTAAAACCTTTACTTTAAATTGTAGTTTTTTGTTCTAACTTAAAAACCACCCAAAATACAATCAATTTTGACTTAAGATGTCACTTTGACATGTGGCGGGACTTTTTCAAAGGTTATCAAGGGCTTTCATATTTTTAACACAAAATTAATATGAAAAATGACAGATAAAAGTATCAGTCTATATGAATCAACTTTGATCAATAAACATTTTAAGATTAGACACTTCGATTAATTGTAGCTGATCATGACAAGTTGACATTATAGTTGAACTTTTTTAATTACTAAAGCACGTATAATTATGAATTAAGATGATTCATTAGATAAGATTTTTAATTCTATTGATTTAATTACTTCGAAAAGTACCTAGTAGTTTTTAAGAGCACAAAGTGTTGTAGTTGTTTTTAAAGCTAAAACTTCAGGGTAAGTTTTAATATTGACGTGGGATTCTTAAAATTTCTCTGAAGATTCTTTATAAAATTTAAAATTCAGACAAAGTGTCTATAGTGTTTGAGAAACTAAAAAAAAAAACTCATAGGTAGATTTTAGATCAAATACATTTTTGGTTGATATTCTGAGAAAAAATTAAGATCCATTGAAAAACTTATGACAAAATTGAAAACCAGCCAAAAATACAAAAATAAAACTAACATATAATGAAAATAATTCCTTTCGAAAACATAAAACAACATCGTTCAAGACTTTACACAATTTTTTTTTAATAAAACACAGTGCTGTCGTTGCACAATGTGACATTTCTGTTTGAAAAATTAGATTAGATCTGGAAAAGGGGATTTCGAAGATTTTGTTTTGTCTTCGTACATTTTCACTAATGATATTTTGAACACTTTTTAAACCTTCCCTGAACTACGACAAATATTTCAAAAACCAAAATCAGCCAAATCGTTCAAGCCGTTCTCGAGTTTTAGCAAGACAAACAAACAGAAATTGATTTTTATGTATATAGATTATAGAAGCATTATATTCTTGGAGTATATTTGTTCTAGGAGCGAATGAAGTTTGAAATTAAACGTAGTCTAGAATAAAAATCAAAATCCGTTGCGTAGTTCTAAAGATTTAGGGACAGACCGGTCGTTTTATACTAAGTTCTGATGACATATAGACTTCTCGACTTTTATTCATTTTTTGTTTAGTACAAAGTGCTTTTTTTAGTATTATGTAAATGCCTTGTCTGAAGTATCAAGTATTGGGTACTTATTTAACTACCAAGTATAAACCGAGTACCTTACTTAACTTAAAGTTTTACTTAAGTACCTGATTCTTGTACCAAATTGCTTGAAAAATATTAGTATTTTCTCAGAATATACCCAACGAATATTTCAGTTTAAATTGGCTTTTAAATGTGAGTAAGACTTATAAGTTTAGATGAAACTAGTACTCGAGTTTGAAAAACCCGAACCCGAATACTCCCGGACAAAATTCAGGAATGAGGACTGAAAAATGAGAACAGAATAAATCAAATATACTTAAACATTAAAAAATTGAAGTGAAAAAGAACGCAATTCTAACTGACATAAGATAAATTTGTTTTGACATATGTAGATGACAGTTCAAAAGTTCTGTTTGTTCTTTAATTGAATCTGTACCAATGAAATTAAAAAAGCTGAAACTTGTATGAAAATTACAAAGAGCAATGTTATTAAACCCTATGTCAGTGGATTTTCAGCATGTTTTATTAACAATTTCCTAAAAGCTTAAGTAACGTTAATGTTAAATATACAGTGCAACACGGTTATAAGAATGTCTTAAAATCCAAAAAATTTCTTTCTTATAAAAACTTCGGATATAAGGAAAGCAACAAGTCAAATGTTGATCGAAAGACAAAATATTTGCAGAGTATTCGCGGTCTTTCCAAAACTGCTGCTGTCATTTTACTGGAAAGTGGAAAGCTGTCATTAAGGGTGGTATTACAAGAATGCGTTAACAAAAAGTTTTGACAAAGGTTTTTTTTGATGAAGTAATTTTCTTTTAGCAGTTATTTTTTATTCTAAAAATTGATATTGGTACGCAAATTAAATTTCTTATAAAAATGTTTGTCTTATATGTAGGTGAATTTCTTATATACAATTATAATCAAAAGGAAATATAAAGAAAAGACACTGGGTTTTTGATTGTGTTTCTTATAAGCGAGTTTTTTTTATATGTATATGAGTGTTTTTTATATCCGTAAAATACTGTACAAAAGAAAAATCAGGTTTGTTTAAACAATGTTGATGTAAACTTTAAAACATAGTTTCACAGTGAACGTTTAAACTTCAATCGAACTGAACTTTTAACGGTGGCGCCGGCGGAGTAAATTTAAGAGTAAAAACTGAACGTCTGTTTTCAAGTGCACAAAGTGAAGTAACGTGTCACTTTTTATGAAGTTTGTCAACTATCTTTCCTTGTCTTTTTTTCTTTTTTTCCTTCTCTGAGATACCATCAATATTTTTTGATTTATTTATTTTAATTTATTTTTTAAACTCACTTTCATTACCGATAAAACTTTTAAAGAACAATTTATTTTAAATAAATAACATTTTTTAAGAAAAACTATTATTTGAAGACGTTGGGATTTTCCTCATAAAACCTGTTCTGTCAAATGACAGCTATTTAATTGAAATGTCATCGAAATAAATGCTTACTGACAAACTAAGTTCAAAGTTTAAACGAAACTGTGAAACCGAATAAATGCTTGAACCTAAGTTCAAACCAAAAGTAGAGTTCAAACTCTCACTGTGAAACTGGGGTTAAAATGAAGTTTCTAAAAGGTTGTATAATATTCTCTTAACCCTTATGAGGTTATAATTGTCTTATAAAAATAAAATCGAAATGATAAAATGTCAGTTAAGAGATCAGAAGCCCTAAAATACTGAAACCAATTTTAGTGAGCCTCGATTCTCACAGTTAAGCAAAAATTATAACACAAATAAATAATTAAATAATTTATACTTAAAATGCATATAATAATATTTAATTTATAAAGATAAAGAACTTACCAATAGCAGAGATGATAAAAAGTAATAAATTATGCAGCATCTTTGAGAATTTCTTAATTATTTGTATGTTAATATATTAAGATGAAATTTTTTTAAAAATATGTTTAAGAATTAATACATAAATATATAATAAATTAGTAATAAATTCATAGCATCATAGTTGTGTTTAAGGAACTGAGTATAATGGCAAGATTGTTAATCTCTCGATTCTTTTCTTCGTTTTTTTTTTTAATTTTAATCCGATTTGTAAAACATTAATTTAAATTTATGTCAATATAATAAATTTTCAAATCAATAAATTCTCAATTAAAACATTCACTTTAAAATATATATACAGATGATTGTGTATTAAATCCCGGACTTTCTGTTAGTCGTAGATAGATAGATACATAACGTATGTAGATACTAATTTAAATCGTTTTACCGCCAATTTTCTGGGTGACAAATCAATATTTCTCTCTCTCTGTCTCACTCTCTGTTTTATTCATTCCAAATTATAATTGAGTACCTATATGTGAGTATGAAACACAATTCACGGTTAATTCACTTCACTTAATAATTTCACATTAATCTATCTCGCGTTCAAATGGAAAATTATATTTAATTTATCAGATGGGCGGGAGGGGGTACGGTTAAATTTAATTTAGATTCTGTATTTAATTTTATGTTGGATTGGTAATAAATTTTCTAATAACTACCCTTTCGCGCGCTTATTTTTTTTTTTTTTTCAAATATAATTATTAAGTCGAATTAAATTCAAACCAAATACAAAGTTTATTTTATTCCAACAGCCATCAGGTTTGAAATTCGAGTGGCAAGTATTCGGCAGATACTTTTACGTTTATATCAACTTTTAATGATGTATGGATGTATGGATATGTAGGTATAAGCATTAACAATTTTTTTTTGTATTTTGTATATACAATATACATACTATATGTTATTTATCTTCCGTGGGATTTTTTTGTATTTTTTAATTTTATTATTTACTCGGCTCTTTTAGATAATCGCTAATCAATTAACGGTTCAAACAAAAACAAACAAAAAACAGGCGCTCAAATTGAAATTTAATTACCCTATCTCGAGCTTAGGTTTTGGTGTTTTGAATCTTGAATGGCGTTCATCATTGACACAATAAAATGTATTTGTATAATGATGAGATCTAGATTCCAGATTGACTTGACATAATTGAAAAAATTATGATTCCACAGTAAGTGTAATTTAAGTAGGTGCGTTTGGGTTAAGGTTTCCATTGACTTGCACAGTGAGTCAGACAAATTTAAATAAAAAAAAAAACAAAACGATAAAAATATGACGTTTCAATTTGACCTTTTTTTGACTTGAAATTTGAGCTTTCTATGTATGTAGGTACATTCATGTCATAATCAATGGAATAGCACATCATTCAAATACTGCTTCAAGCAGCCGATTTATTAATATTCGACTGTCAAAATGTAAATTTTTAATTTCCATTTATAAAAATTTCAAACATTTTATGAGAACCGTTTTAAAAGTTAGACATTCTTTCTAACTATCTGTCAGGGATATTTGCGTTTGTAAAGATTCTCTTAGAACGCATAGGAGAACACCTGGGTAAACAAGGTTCGACGCTGAACAAGCAGGCTTCCGCACTAAGTCCTCCTGCATTGATCACATTAATTCCTTGAGGATCATAATCAAACAGTGCTTCGAATACCGATCACCACTCCATCTGCTGTTCATTGATTTCGAGAAGACTTTTGACAGTGTCAACACTGACTTTATCTGGCGCATCGCTATTATAAAAGCGACTTATAATGGGTCCAAATGTCAGTTCTTTCACGGAGGTAGATTGTCAGAAGAATTTGAAGTCCAAAGTGGGGTCAGACAGGGCTGCATACTGTCACCAAATCCTGTTTTTATTGGTGATAAGTGATGTACTGCGGATGGCTTTGACAGGAAGCGGAGGAATAACAACTTACCTTAAATTTCTTGACTGCGCAGACGATGTATGTTTGCCTTTCACATAGGATTATGGATCTCCATCAAATGGCAGCAATCGTGGGGCTGAAAATCAATACGGGAAAAACAAAGATGTTCAGTCTCGGGTGGTCGAAGTCATCCGCTCCGATGAACATTGGTCAACAAGCAGTTGAGAAAGTAGATAGCTTCCAATACCTTGGAAGTATCGTCTCTACTGAAGGAGGAACCGAACTAGACATCGCCAGCCGTATCGGAAAAGCAAAGTCTGCGTTCGGGATGTTGTCCAATGTTTGAAGGAACAAATTTCCAGTTTGAACAGAAAGTTACTTCTGGAAAATATCAACAACAACAATTAGGAAACTGCAAACCTTCGTCAATAGGTGTCTTCGAAACATCTTACGGGTTTTCTGGCTTAATCGTATCTCTAAGGAGGACCTACATAGACTAACAGGTCAGGAACCCATAGACACCATTATACGAAGGTGCAAGTGGAAGTGGATTGGAAACACGCTTCAAAAAGGTAAGGACCGCATTGCGGGTCAGGCAATGCACTGAAATCCACTCATACAAGAAGGAAGAAACGTTAGAAGACCGAGAAGCACGTGGAGGAGAACAGTCGAGGAGGAATCTGCGAGACTGGGAAAGAGCTGGAGGGAGCTTAAATGTACATCGCTGGAAACCTCACACGATGGCGCGTAGGAGCAGTTGAGACCCTACGTCCCGCTAGGTAATACCATCAGACCTCGTACGTCTGAGGACCTATGTAAGTAAGTATCTGTCAGTTTTCACAGTTCTTGCGATTTTTGAAGCTGTGTTTTTTTGGTTACTGCATTGCAAATTAACACTGAATTAATAAACAAAAATAAGTCAGTAATATGTAAAAAATATTTTAATGACGATACGAGCTAAGTTTCCGATTTTGAAATGTAGGAGGCAGTTAAATGCAAATTTAGTTAATGCAGGGATACCAACTTTGAGAGTTTAATTAAAAGTTGTATTTACTTTCCAGACATAAATATAAATGTATATTTATGCCTAAAGATGTAAATATTAAATTCTTAAAAAAAACAAAACGCCTATATTTTAAACGAGTGCTACCCTTCATTGTTCCAATTCAATGAACTGAAAAACATAATTTGAAGTTATAGAAGGTTAAATAAAATTTATATTGTAACAACAAATTCAAAATACCGAAGTGTGGGGGGGAGGGATGTGGTAGTCTATGTCTGAACTAAACAACACCATTCTTTAAGGAATTATAATGAATGTATGTCTACCTGTAAAGATACAAGAACTTGGCAGATTGAAGAAAGTTAAGAATTTAAGGAGATTTTTTTTTTTTTTTACTACAAATTTCATAGAAATCTTGCCTTAGTAACTTTAATGTTAATAAAGAAAGTCTGCATCTTAATCTCTCCCAACCCCACTCTCTCCTTTGGTATAAAATTTATCCAAGAAAGAAATACAAGGAAAATGTAATTTGAAAAATATTTTTTAATTATTCATATTTATTTTAAATTGATTTCTTGCTTTAAACTTCAAGAAAAAAAACTTTTTAAATTAATTGTTCTTAACTTACTGCTAACTAAGTTTTTGAATGAACTCTTAAATTTATTCGTAGTTGTTTTCAAACTGTCAATAGCGGCACCTTATGTCCTTGGTTGTCATAAGGGTTAAAGTCACTTGGTAAGTTTTATGTCCTCGTTGATTAAGAAAAAAAGTGTTAACTATTTTTTGATTGTTCCGATGAACTTACTTTCCAACAAACCATTGTTAACTCCAACTTTTATGAGTGCAAACTTAACGAAACAACATTCAATGATGAAAAAGTTAGTAGATAATTTTTAGTTGAACGCATTCTTTTGAACTACGTTGGATTCATTTTTTAATTAAAAAAAAAAAACACCGCAGTTCTGATACAAATACATTTGTATTTATTCCCAGACTAAAGATGTTTTAACTTTTGACTGCTAATGACAGTTTAAAAGTCGCTGATACTTAGATACAGGTTCATCTAAACCTTAATGATCTGAGAAAATGACACATGTAATGCCTGGCTTATATTTATTGTGTGTCTGGATGCATTCATAATTTTGAAATGTACCAAAAACACTGGTAACACTGTTGCCGTATTATAAACATAATTAAAATAGAACAAAATTTAACCCTTTTCTTAATAACTTGTGTTATGTGATATGTGTTTTCCATGTCCATCTATTCAGCTGTCACATTTAAGCTATTGTCACTTTAATTTTGCTAGATTTCAAAAATATCACAGGTCTTTGCTGAACATTGAGGAAGTCTTTCATTTATTTTATTTTTTAATTTAAACATTAAAGTCTTAAACAAAAACTATACGGAGTCATAAAACTCACCCTAGAGAACTAGAAGATGGTGAGTTCATATTAAATAAACCTTATCTATCTAAACTTGAAAAATAAGCCTGTTTCCATGAACAAATCATTGAAATCACTTGCAAGTAATAGGCTTTTCATTATTACACAACTTTAACGATGTCATTTATATTAATCTAGCTTAAGTATCTATAAGTTGCTACTTATACAAATTATTTGGTTGAAAATCGATTTTATTGAAACAATCTTTGATGTATGAGAGAAAGACTACATATACCATATATGTATAAGGAAGATTGAAAAGAGACAGATAGTATTATATAATGCGATAAAATGTCCCTTTGAATAGGATCCACCTTCTCAACCAATGATTTATTTTATATTAATGTTTATTTTATTGAACAATGAAATTTTATGGAACTCAAGGACTTTAGTCCTTGTAACACATACACTTCAACATTGACGACGACGACGAATTATACGAGTACGAGTATATCATTTTAATTCTGTACTTATTCAATTGAAAGCCCTTGGTTAAAATAATTATATCATTATCCATTAGCAATATTATACGTTTGTGGACTTTGGTCTATTTTTATAGTTGAATAAATAATTAATTATTTAAGAAGACGTGCTAATGAACTTATTAGACGTTTTCATCAAGTTGAAGACCATCATGAAATGAAATGCTCAATAAAAAAATAGTGTTCAGTTGTCAAGCTCGAAGGTAGCTGGATCAAACGTTGGTCTGTCAAACGTTGGAAACTGTCAAATTTAAAGTACTTACGCATTCTTAAGTTAAGTTTTAGTTTTTCAATGACTCTAAGGACACCACTAGAATCACAAAACAATTTGTCAGGGTGATTTTAATAAGTGGTGTTATTTTGAAAAGCACGCTATTTCGGTAGATGTCACTTTTGAAGGTGTAAATTTTTGACATTTGATAAGTATGCCATTTATAAAAAAAAGGAACCATACACACTTCAACCGGATCCGAAATTTCATTGAAAAATCGTCTTGACTGATTAGGTCCATTTCCAAATCGGTAGTTACGTTAATAAGTAAAAAATTTCTCATCTGGGGCTCAGAAAACCCAAGATTTATTGTTGAAAAGCCTCTCCAACCTAGTACAACACTAGTTGTTCGATCGTAAGTGAAGGGCGAAATTGTGCCTTATGTCAATAAATTTTTTCATTCATTTATAGTGAAAATCTTTTTAAGATGTCAGTAACGGTTTGAGCAAGTGCTATTTTGCAGTACTTGATTCCAACAATGTCAATTACCGTTCCTGAAAAAGTTGATCATAAAAACTGCATCAATAACAGCAAAACTTTTATATCACACCTATTTAACAAGTGTAAAGATAAAAAAAAGTCTCCAAAAGGATTTTTAAAAGCTGAAGAGATTTGGAGAGCTCCAAATTTTATTTCTTGAAAGTCATGTGACAACAACTTCTAGACAAGGAAGACTTGAAAATGAATTTCAGGACTGCGAAAAAAAAGCTTAAAAACGCAAAATTCAAAAATTAATGGAAAGATCAGCCGAAGAGCTACAGCCGTTGCTGGGCTTGACAATACAACGTTTTTCCGTCGCACACTTTGCAACTTTTGGAAAACAGAAGACGGTGATGTTTTAGAATGTTCGTGAAAATGTGGTTCTGATAGTAATGGAGGGCATTCGCGTTATAAGCAAAACTTTTTAGTAAATCTTGAGGCAAGAGATACCGATATTGTGCTGACATGCACCCTTAGAAATAAGAAAAAATTGGTTCTAGCACTCAAAATATCTGGACATCTTTTCCAAGAAACTGCCGTCCAGTACTTTTCGAATTCCCAAAGGAAAACAATATCAAGACATTTCCACCGTATGAAAGCCGTAATAAATTGTCTTGAAGCCAAACGAATATCATTTAAAGAGAACAGGACTAGTTTTAGTTAATCATACTTTGTTCAAAATAATGGTTAATGGCAAAATATGCAATGCTGTTTTGGAAAACAGGGCTAGCTTAGTTTGCTATTAATGCAAGACATCTCCTAAGGACATGAACAGTCTTGAACTTTGTCTACAGAAACCTCCTAACACCTTTGCCTATTCTTACGGCCTACAAACTCTGCATGCTCACATAAGATTTATGGAAGCACTGTTACATAAGTATATCTTACGAAATTGGAAATCAAAGCTGGCAGACTAGAGGAACTGAAGAAAAGAACTAGCAGTTAAAAATAGAAAACATTTTCTACAAAATAAGTTAAGGTCGGAATTGGGGATGTTAGAAGATTTTTTCTAAAACAAGGTGCATGTAATACGAATGATGGCAATACGACCAGAAGATTGTTTAAAGATCCGACAAAAACAGCTGAAATAAGATGCTTGGACCCAAAACTGGTAGAACGTTTTTAAATTGTTTTAAAGAATTTGGCACACAATTTTAAACAACCTATTGTTAAGGACTTAACATTTTACTAACTAACAATTGGCTAAATATTTAACAATTTACTAACGACTCCAAAATTTTAAATTTTTTTTTTTCGTTTTGCTAACTAGTAAATTGCTAACTTCTTCTTATTAGAAAACAGGCATCCGAACATGTCCAAATAGTGACAGTTCATGAAAACTAGCAAAGCAAACATACTTAAACGGACCCATTAGTTGAAAATGTCACAAATGTAAACTGGACAATCCCATGCAATCCAATAAGATTAAAATACACATGTGAACACAGGTTTATTCTCGTATTTCATCATCCTGATCCTGATGTAGATTTCTAACAAAAAAAAGCATTTTGCTGCACAAAGTCTTCAAATATCTCGAAATCTTCGTATTCCGATAACATTTTATTGATTAAAAATAATTGTGAGTTCCCCAATTATGAAAAATATTGAAGTAAAATTGGAAAGAAATATTTTTTAGGATAATAACAGATATCATATGGATTTAGCAAATTGCTAAAAGTTAAAGTAGGGGTTTCGGGATTTGAACTTTAGCAATATGTTAAGAGATAGTAAAATGTTAAAATCGTTTAAAATTAGCAAAACCATCTTTTTAGCTTAGCAAATTGCTAAAAATGAGTTCAACAATTTGCTAAATCGTTTAAAATTTTGCGCCATTAACTTCAGGTCTAAAAATTGATACCAGTAAATTTCGTGCTTACTGTTTGGACACAGTCACATTATTTGTTTCCCAATATACATAATTGATAATAAATCCCTGTAAGAGTCCACATCGAAATTTTTCCAATCCCTATCGAACAGCTTTCGGAAGATGTCTTAGAAGCTTGTCAAAAAGACAAAAACATTTTTCGAAGCTGGTTTTTCAAGAAAGATGTCTCGAAATGCA
Source organism: Scaeva pyrastri (assembly GCA_905146935.1). Lineage (NCBI taxonomy): Eukaryota > Metazoa > Arthropoda > Insecta > Diptera > Syrphidae > Scaeva > Scaeva pyrastri. Next base: position 72,836,406 of record LR989927.1, read on the forward strand.
ACCAATACTGATGTGCTCCATAATATGTTAATATCTTCTGATGCGAAGATTTAACACCTTGCGACTTCTTCTTTTGGGGACTACGTGAAAGATATTGTCCATGATAACAGCTCAACGTTGATTCAAGACCTCAAAGATGGAAATTCGTGAAGCATACAGCAACCAGTTTACGATTTGGTGATGGAAAATTTCATGAAAAGGATACGGTCCTGTAAGCGTAGCCGAGGGGTCCAATTGACTGATATTGTTCTTCATTTTTAATGGCATACCTTCCTCTTTACATTGAAATAAACATCCGATCAATTATCTCAAAAAATAATATTTTTCCTTGAATATCAAAATAACACCTCTTATTGGACAAACCCTGTATTATACTGTTCTTGGATAGGAATTGCCAAGCGCGGACCATAATCCAAATGAGAATCTTTGGGAAGACGAGAACCATATGCAAACTGTGATTCTAGAGGTCCACAACTTAAATTGATATCAATAATGAGTAAGATAGGCGGATACCACAACTCTCGAATTTTGCTTTTCTTCGAGTGACAAGGCCTGCAAAGTTTAAGGTTACACAAGATCGAGAAGTACTTCCTAATTTTAATAATCTGTCTGTCAGTCAGTCAGTCAGTTACCGTTTCTTGCGATTTTTGAAGCACTGTATCTCAGGAACTACTTGTGCTATGTAGTTGAAATTTAGTGAGGTTCCTATACAGGACCCGCAACCCGGTTTGGATGATTTGAACAAATTTTTTGACACTAATTTTTTCACCAAAACTCAAGTTTTATTTATAAATGTATTTTTACGATGTTGCCATTACAAAACCAGTCACAATTAGTCAAATGCTGTCCATTTAATATGTACCGACCAATAATGAAGTTTCGACTAATACCACACCAAACAATGACCTTGGGACTGTGGAGAGGTCGTTCATGGAGCTCATGGAGTGGGTTTTCAGAGGCCCAATTACGGAGGTTTTGTTTATTAACGACTCCTGATAAATGAAAGTGAGCATCGTAGCTCATTATCAAAACAGTGTCATTCGTCAATATTTCCAACATTGCTTCTGCTAATTCTTGGACAACCATTGTATTTCTAATTTTATGGGTTCTGCACTAAAGATGGTGAAAAATTGACATGTTTGGTCCTGGAAAGGGTGTATCGCCTTAGAACTTGGCGGCGTAAATGTACAATCACCAATCACATGAACTTTCCCTGAGCATTCTTACATCCATCATTTTTGCGGTAGTATTATGTCCCCCCCAAAAAAAAAAACCGCCACATAAATTTGTCAAAAAGTTCTGAATCAATAATTCAGGAGAAAAAAAAAACATTCACATACATTTTTTTTTGTAGGTATGTAAATAAATACATCCACACATAATGTAAATATTACACGGATGAAAGTAACTGGCATTTATTTTGCTTCCGTATCCGTACTCAACCATCACCATCACCATCATCCATTTGCAAGAATTTTTGATGGTGGTATTTTTAAGCAAATGCTTTGAAGAACACACTAAAAGCAGGAAAATTGCTTGCTCAGCCACCGTTAGTGTTTTTACACTCAGTCCCGAATAAACAAGGGTGGAGGCAGTAGCGGCAGCGGCGGCGTTAATGGCATGCAAGGTTCATTTATTGACTCCCACGTTTATTTTGGTTAAATTTTGGCATAAACGTTCTTGTGTTTGTATATGTATGTACATATTTGTGTGTTTGAGTTGGGTATATACATACATATGTATGTATGTTCATTGTATGCAAAGGAATTGGAATAATCTGAGCATTATATTTATGTATGAAAATTAGATTTTCAATACCAATTTGTAACGCTGCTGCCTGTAAAAAGAGGTTATTCAAAACTTTATTAAACATTCAGACATCTATAAGGATATTTACACATACAGCAGTTTAAATTTAATAAGGATTGTATGCACATAAGGGTAAGTCTTGGAATTTAAAATATATAAAGGCGAACACGGGATTTTATTTTTAGATACGTCGTGGTCGGCTTACACACTAAAGCTATTTCGATTTCAAAATTTGAAATAAAGAGTTTTAAGTGATTCTCTTGAAGGGAAAAATTAGTTTTCTTTTGTATAGTTAAAAAATTACGCTACCTCAGCCATGATTGAAAAGAGTTTAATTACATTTGTAATTATTCGTTTACTTCCAAAATTGATGGTTTTTAAATTACGTTACATTTTTACAATTTTGAAACTAATCAAAAAGTGTTTATTTTTAGACGTGTGGTTTTTAAGAAGAAATAAAACACTTATTATTTAATGTTATGGCCAAGAATTTAGCTTTATTATAAACATAAGAGTTTGCCATTTATGTTTTAGAAATTATTTTGGGCAAGTGGCCGCTACCCATGGTTAGAAAAATTTCCCTCCGTATTGCATGTAAAGAGAATTTTTTATAAACCCCACTGTTTCCATTTTTTTTGAAAACATATTTTAAATCTATCAGTTCACCGATTTTGAAGTTAATTTTCCATAAGACTTTGTAGACACAGTTATCAATTATTATAAATTTCTGAAAAGATCTTTTTATGGAGATTCATTCGATACACAATAAATTGTGTAAACTATGAAATAAAAGAACAAAACATTTTTAAACTTCAAGGAACTTTTTCGACTTTAGGCACCCTTGCCAACGCTTTACATTTAATTGGGATTTGTAGCCTAGGTTTTCATGAAAAAATATTGGTAAAAATTATCTGCGAAAATGTGCGAATTCAGAAGTTATCACGAAAATAGTAATAAGGGTACGTATTAACTTTTGTTTTCGCATACAAAATACGGTTTTTCAGCAAAAAAGAAAAAAATTGTTTGAAATGATTTTTTGTCTTAATAACGAATCCATCGTCTAAAAAAAGTTATTACAAAAAGTTTTTGAAATATATTAAAAAATATAAAAATAATGTTGAAAACGGGTAGATAGATAGAAAGATAAAATTCTTTATTTTTTCGATTATATTTTGTTACAATTTAAAACTTAAGAATACGGACATGGCAATCTGCAGTTTGCTGGATATGACATTTCATGAAATTAAATACAAAATTAGAAAGAAAGAATATTAAAAAAAAAGAATAAAAAAAAAGAAAGATTAAATAAATGGGAGAGCGATAATCCTTAAGTTAATTGCAATTTTAATGATTTTCTACATAAAAAGTAATAATTTGAAGAAATATTTAGAAAATACAAATTTCAAAAATTATTCCGATAACTCATAGCGTATTTGCAAAATTTGTATAGATTACACCAACCACGACCACCATTTAATATCTCAAGCAGGGTATTGCGTGAAAAGGAGCTTTCTTGGAAATACAAGCGCCGTATTTCTTGCAATAAAGGGCAAGCAGCAATGAAGTGGTAAACATCTTCACACTCTCTGCCCAAGATCCGTTCTATGTGGGATGTAATTCAGATTAAGGATTTCTAATCTTGCTCTGAAAATAGTAGTAATAGCCTCAGACGAGTACTTAACGTTGAAATGGCTATCCTCAGTTCGAATCTGATGGTTAAGATTCCTGTAGGATAACCTTGAAGTCGAAAATGATGCTCTGGTTATGTAGGTGCTGGTCAAAAATCCTATCATCGGTCTTAGCAATAATTGATACGCGAATATATAGTTCCATTCAAAAACATCTTTTTCTGTTAAGGATAGAGAAAGGTCATTGCTTAAGGTCAACTGATTCTATTCTCTAAAAGGATACTGATTCAATTGCAGTTGTCTCTCCTCATTACTTTTGTTAGATAGTCTGCATAAGCTTTTAGATTTATTATTGATGTAGATGGGTGGTAAGCCACTTTCCACGTGCACAGCATAGGTTGGTGCTGAATTTGGCAATCGAAATAATCGTTTGAGAAATCTTTGAACAGCTTCAAATTCTTCGAAGGGTGTAACACCAAAGGCTTGCACTCCATAGCACATGCAAGTGTTAACTGTCGAGTGGTTAATGTTTTGGTTAGTTAAGAACCTTTTCCACATAATATTTAGCAACAGCTTGGCTTCTATGCTTTTATCTTTAGCATGCTTGCCAAAGTTCACGTTCGATGTTAGCAACACTCCAAGGTACTTGAATTCACTTTACTGTGTCAATCAATTCATTATTGAGACGCCAAGTTTCTTCAGGTAGCCTCACCCTTCTATTTCAACTCTCAAAAATCAAATTTTGTTTTTTTTTTTGGACATTGATGTGGATATCAAAATTCTTACAATAATCACCAACAGACGATTAATTTGGAGTTAGAAAGTAAAGAAGTTGTCGGCTATTAATACCAAACCATCAGCGTAGAGAAGAACTTTAATGAGAGTTCCATCGAACATAACACCTCCAGGAAGCATTTCAGCAATATCATCAATAAATAGCGAGAATAAAAGAGAGCTTAAAATACATCCTTGTGGGACACCTGCTGCTGACGTCTCAAACCACTCTGACAACTTGGAACCATCCCAAACTGCAGCACTAGATGATGCCAAGAAATTCTTATACAGCATTAGAAACTTCGGAGACACTCTAAGCCTAACCAGCTTATTGAAAACGGATATTTTTTAAATTATAGCTTATAGCTAAAATCAAAGTTCGGATTCTAATTCATCATGTTTTAACTTTGCTTTAAGAAACAGCGTGTGTTATCACATTTTGTTTCATTTTTTTTTACTAATTTCTTCTTTTTTAATGATAAAATTTTAATTTTTTTCATATGCTAGCATTATATTGTTGAGTGCTAATTAATTTTTGTTTTAAGCAATTTTGTAATCGAATAATGTAAGAATGTATAAAATAATTGAATTGCTTTATTTATAATTTTATTTTATTTTATTATTATTTTATTATTATTTTATTTTAAATTGTGTATTTTTTTAAGTTATTTTCCTTAAATTTAGAATTTAAGTTAATCAAATAAATTCCAGTTAAGACATTTGTAAACATCTTTTCTTTTTTAACTTTTTATTAATATTCATATACTTTAATAAAACACATGTCACTTGAAACGTCATATACTGCTTTATATTTGTGTAAAATTTGGAAACTCTATCTTCAATAACAAAAAAGTTATCGATTTATAATCTCAAAAAGTTTATATTGATTTTGTATAAATTCGTGTTTAAATACAACATGGCAAAATAAGTAAGTTGTATTAAATATTTATTTTTGCAATACAAAATGCTTTTGCCGCTACTAGGAGCTATAGGATTTCGAGTGAAAAAAAAACACTCATACGCCATGTAACCCTTTTTCATGATTATTTATTACAACGTTATTATACTGTTTTTAATGTTTTTTGTTTTCGAGATAATTATATACTGGGGTATATTTCTAATGTATGAAAAATGTGAACTGGTAAGGGATCAACAAATACAACAAATAACGGGAATTCAAGTCGAAGATTTTTAAATAACCCTGAAATTGCCGCTGAAGTCACAAGGATTGATTTTAACTTGTTTGTTTTTTTTTTGGTTAAAGTCATTTAAGAGATTATTTCAAGTGGTTACAAAATTGATTGACGGATACAACCAGACTTTATGTCGAGTTATACCTATGGCATCCTATCACTCCGACCATGCGAAAAGGTTCTTCTTCCAATTGGGCAACTATCGGAAAAAGCCACAGAAGGCAGGAACAAACACTTAAGTTGAACGTTTTTTAGTTAAATAAAATGAAAATAAATTCAACAAAAATGTTCGTATTTAAAACTTTTAGATTATATCGTCTAAATAATGCTAGAAAGTTTTCAAGTAGAGATTGTAACGAAGACGTACTAAATCGATTGTTTTGCTCAGCTCTGATCCTCTAATCAATTTTCTTAGAAAGCCGTAATTGAAAACAAGAATTCCATTTTTAAGAAAAACGTTAAAAATGCTTTTTCTTAATGGTTCAGATCAGAATATTGAAGAACCAGCTGAAGAATCTATTTTTTTTTATAAAAAAAAACTTAAAAATTTTAAACATTTAAAATTTTTTTAAATTTTAAATTTAAAACAGTTTTTGTGTCTTACATTTAAATTGAACATTTAACATGGTTTCCCATATTTAGCAAAAGTAAATACATAAAATACATACGAGTAAATAGCAAGGACACTATTGACCAATTCCTGAGTATGAGTCACAGTCCGACCTTTTATTCAATAATCTCTACGTTAGGAATTAATTTTGAAAAAAAATTATTATCTAACTGCCCCAAGCACTACAACATCCAAAAATATGTGAAAATGAAAATTTCAAATGCACGTATTCTATACTCTATATACAACATGACAATGGCTTCTATCTATAGGTTCATTATGTACATATTTATGTATGTATGTATCTATATGTATGTTGACCTAAATGAAATTTGCCCCATCTGCAGTAATCATAGATACCTATACATATGTACATATCCATACGAAGCCATCATAAAATTGAAAATTTAAATCTTACAGGCTTAAATTTAATGAAATTTACAACTACAAAAAAAAACACGCACACACAAAGGCATTCAAACGTACATTTGCAGCTTCTGCAATCAGTAAAACCTTTTAAGTTCTTTTGTACTTCTAACGTTAGTTCTATTACAATTTAGGTATCTATACTCTTTTGTTGTACTAAATTCTATGAAATATATTTTCAAACTATTTCCCTTTTATTCTAAACTGATTGTAATTATTAAAGTACATACATTTCAACTTCTATTACATAATCGTAGTTGTATAAGTACATCATCAAGTGTGTTGATATTATAGATTAATTAATTTAATCAACCATAATTACATGGTGATGTTATGTTGATTCGACTTTGATTGACATGTCAATTGACTAAAATGAGATTTTATATAAAGAAAGTTCGCGTTTGTATTATGAAACATAAAACCATCATAACCTCAAATATTGTATTATTATTAAATCATTTTATTTGGGTATCCCGCAAAAAAAAAAATAAAAAAAACACACACATTATACAGTACACATACATATGTATATTAAGGCCATTCAATCTGCCGCAACATGTCACATAATTGCATTTAAATTGAACCTTTTTTGTGGTCCACACCACCAACACCACCTCAAAGCATATCTTTATTTATTTTAACTTATCCCCTTTCAAACAAACAACAACAAAAAAAAGGGTGCGTGTAACAGATTGCGTCTGTCAAAAATAATAAACCCTGTCAATAAGTTGCTGTCATAATAAAAAATGTACACGTACAAGAGTTTACTATAGGGTGGGTCATTTTTGGATTCAAAAAAAAAGTTACATGTTCATTTTGTAATATCTATAGAAACATTGTTTGTAAAATAATGTTGTCTTAGGTCCAAGTAAATAAGAAGTGCCCCAGGGCTAAATATGTGTATAAGAACTAGCGAACCCTGCTTACTTTGTATAGGCCCAATTTAAGGCATTTAGAAAATCTTCAGAGTATAATGAAAAACTAAATGTAGACACTTTAGATTTCAATGTAATTTATTTGATTGGAATTCAAATCAGGAGAGAAAGATAAGATTAAATATGATTTAAAAATACGAAGACGGTTTTTTAGCATGCGAACAGACAGGAAAATGTTAGTAAAGGGTGTTTATTTTAGACGTGTGGTTTTCAAGAAGGACCGTATGTCAGCAATTAATCGATGAATATTCTCTTCCAAGGCGTCAATCGTCTCGGGTTTATCTGCGTAGACAAGCGACTTCACATAATCCCACAAAAAAATTCCAGCGGTGTTAGATCCCACGATCTTGAAGGATACGCCATAGGCCCGTCATCAAAAGTTTCCTTCAGTTAATGTAGCTCCGTTTTATTGGAACCAAAGATCGTCCACATCCTCCAATTCAGGCACTAAAAAGTCATTATTCATGGCTCTATAGTGTTCCCTATTAACTGCAACATTGTAGCCGACTTCATTTTTGAAAAAATATGGACTAATGATTCCTTATGCCCAAAAGAGCACACCAAACACTGACTTGGGATTATGATCACTCCGAATATGACAATTTTGCTTATTAACGTACCGTTCAACCACAAATGAGTTTCATCGCTGAACAAAATTTTCTTTTGAAAATCGGGATCGGTGGCCATCTCCTTATTTGGGCCCATTCACCGAACGTGCGACGCACGAGTTGGATTTTCTAAACCCGCAAACCAAGATCCTTCCACAAAATCTTCCACAGCTCCAATTTTTGCGAGCGATGGCGGATGGACTCATTCGGGTCTTCGTCGATACTCTGCTCCACAGCAAGAATAGCGTCTTCGGTGCTCACTGTACAGCTCTGAGGATGCGCATTATCCACTAGAATAAACGTGGTGCGAAACCGATCTATGGTTGCTCGAATTACCGACTCTGCTGGGCGATTACGTCGACCGAATATTGGATGCAGTGCGCAATGTGTTCATTCAGTGTTGTATCATCTAATAGTCTCAGTGACTAAGATTCAGTGTTTGGACTTCGTACATTGATGTGTGAAAAATAGCATAACTTTATTTTATCGATTTAAGGTTTTCAAAAAAAAAAAAAAATACTAAAAACGACCCACCCTAATGTAAGCTCTCCCTAAAAAAATTGAATAAAAAAATGTCTAAGTACTTTTATAACATAAATGCACCTTCGCATTAGGCTTGCTACTTGAAAAGTTTTTGTTTATCAAATATTAAACAAATAATACTTTTTTTTTATTTATACATATGTATATATTATTAACAATATTATGGGAGGTCAAAAATCAAACAATATCTTTTTTTGCGATAAATTGAAGCAAAGGGGATTCACATTTTGTTATAAGCACAACATGTTTATACTCATGTACGAGAATGATGATAATAAAAATTGATAAAGTGAAGTGACCAAGTGGTATTTACTCCCTCAAAAAGAAATCTTTATAATTTATTGTTATTATTTTGATATCAGACTTTTTTTTTGTCTAAAAATAATAATTATATTTGTTTAAGTCTATTCAAAGAGATGTAAACACTGTAAAATGTACTTGATGTTATAGTTGAAGTTAAGGGTGTTTGTGGATTTTGAAATGCTTTCCTCTTCACAGACTTGATTTAATTTTTAAATTGCTTTGATCAATGTTTATCTGGTATGATTGTCAAATCTAGGGTCCAGCAATGGTGCAGGGAAATAAGTCCACAGGAACAGAGTTCACTGAGGGACTAAGATCTCACTTGTGCAGGGAAATAAGTCCCCAGAAACAAAGTTCACTGATGGACTAATATCTCACTTGTGCAGGGAAATAAGTCACAAGAAACTAAGTCCACTAAGGGACTAAGATCTCACTTGTTCAGGGAAATAAGTCCCCAGGAACAAAGTTCACTGAGGGACTAAGTTCTCACTTGTACAGGGAAATAAGTCCCCAAAAACTAAGTCTACTGAGGGTCTAAGTTCTCACTTAAGGGGATGGAAATTCGTTACAAAAAACTGTGGGTTTTAGTTCCCTTTTGAATGTGAGATAAATTCCCATGTTAAGTTAGGAAAAAAATAATTCTTCAAGTATTTATAATTTTATATTTAATTCGAATCACAATCGCGCGATTTTATTTGATTATTTTCGAAAATTCGAAAACTGAATTTCGAAATAAACTGATGATTCTGTTTTCGAGTTTCTTTGAAAAGGTCTAAGAACTAACAGTAGGTAGTTTACATCTCTCCTTAATTTTTGTTATTGGAAATTCATTCCCATTTTATACTTTCGAGTGTGTGCTAATTTCCCATAAGAAAATGGAGCCCGTTTAAGCTTAATGGGAACAGAGACAACTTTAGTAAAGTGGATTTCGTTCCCGTTAAGTGAGAACTTAGTTCCCCCGTGAGAACTTAGTTCCTGGGGACTTATTTCCCTCGCCTCCAGCCACAGAGCGACTTTGAAGTTAATCACTACAAAGTCGCTTCCTCGTGTCTGTCTGTTCTTATGTATGCTTAAATCTTTAAAACTACGCAACGGATTATGATGTGGTTTTTTTTCAATTAAAAACTAGTTTTTAAAATTTCATTCTCGAGTGCGTTTGTTTGTTTGTCTCGCTAAGACTCGAGAACGGCCTTTTTCGATTTAGCTAATTTTGGTTTTGAAATATTTGTCGAAAATATGGAAAAATTGCAACGAAGACAGTAAAAACACAACAACTTAATTTTCCACTACAATTTGTTCTGCTTACAATTAAAATATTTTTGACTGTCAGTTGGTTGTCAAGATTTTATATTTCAGTCACCATTAATACAGTTAAAAATCTTTTATCATCAATTTGTCAATTTCTGAGATTTATTGGTCTTAAAATGATCGAAGAAAACGAACGGAGGAGTCAATACAATTCAAATATTTTTATTATAGACACACTTTTTGTTTGTAAATTTCGAGGAAAATGAAAATTTTAATTGGTTGGTAACATATTCACCAATCGGACAAAGTTCACCGGGTCCTCTAGTGACTAGTAGTCCAGTTTCATAACTGATCCGGGGAGTTCTGATAGAACTCCGCTCAGAGAGTACTCAACATTGTCAAGCTCTGGTCAAATTTGATTACCACCATTTCTATCTAGTAAATAAATTTTCGAACTTTGACATTTGTCAAAAAGACTATCGTTTATTTTACTAATATATTCGTGAACATTTAATTGTAGTACAAGATTAAGGAACATGCTTATCACGGCCGGCCCCGGAAGAATTCTTCTTGTAGGATTTTCGTAAGTCAAAAGTTTACTCCTTTAAGCCACAAACCACAACTTTTCTGAAAACCATAATTGATCAATGACAATTATTGAAAATTTGACATTTGCTTACCATACAAATAACAAAATGAAGCTTTTGTGTACGGACACAATGGCAAAAATACAAACAAAATTCCATCAACAGTTTTTGGAATATCAAATAAATTTTTAAATGATTTTTTTTATTATTTATATTTATTATATTTAAATTTATATTTATTCATGAATTTTTCGTATTTAATGAAAATTTCAAAATCAAACAAAACTGAAAACTCGAGGTATTTCAGTTTAATTTGTGTTCACTGTTGGTATTGATGCTATAAAATTGTTCTTTCATCCCGGTTATGTATTTGTATTCAATATAAAATTACAGTTATCAGGTTCATAAGTACATATGTATGTATGTATATCGTTATCAATTCTCACTCTAAGAGTATGGATGGACTATAGAAGTTAATCTGATGATGATACAAAATTCCACAATTCCTATATAGAGGACCAATATTGGCATTTAAATTCATACTAATTATCTCCAATTAATTAAAACGGTATTATTTCAAAATAAATATATGTGATACACATATTAAAGTTCTATAATATTATTTACCCTGAATTTTAATTAGCTTTTCCACTTAAAAAAAAAAACAAAAAAAAAACTCTAATGGACTTTAATCATTATTATTCTGATCGCTTGAATTGTCATCAATTGGTATTTTAATTTTGTTTTTGTAAAGTTGAAAAGAATCAAACATTTTGTAAGTTTAAATTGCTGTAACACAAAAATCTATAAGAATACAAACATTCAATATAAAAGATACACAAACAGATTAATCTAAAACACTTCAATTTATTAGTTTTTTTTTTGTCGCTTCACAACATACTCGCCGTCGCGTCGTCGTCGACAGTGGTCAAAGTCAAGGATTTTTGGGACCAAAATCAATTTTAACTTCCCAATTTTAACTACACCAAAAAGTGGTGGACATTTTTTTAAGATTGGACTTTCATTCAGGTTTTGGAATCCTAATCACGATCATCCAAAACATTTTCATCTTTAGTCAAAGCCTTATCGGAAGACTCAAGTCACTTCAGGAGATAATGAAGATACAAATAAGTTGTGTTTTATTCACTGCTGTATAGCTAGTTCAGTATTCAAGTGAATAAAACGCTCAAACTCACTTTGCATACATAGATCGCCAGCAATCAAATTGTTGTTGTTTGTCTAGGGAGATTTTGCTGGGCTAGCTACCTAGCAGTGAATAAAACACAGCTATTGTAAATCTTTAATATCAAAAAGTGTTCGATTTTCGACAGAGGTTGTTTCCCTTTACGTTTACAGTCGACTCTTCACCGCATGGAGACCAAATTTGAGAAGACCAGTTCAGAAAAGTTTTAGGCAAAACCGTGGTCCAAGAAATTAAGAGTAGTTTTATATCGCCGCTAACAAGAACTGGGATTGTTTTGTGTCAGGACTTTATGCCCGTACAAGACAAGAAACATAGCTACCCGCTCTAATTGGAAAGTCATATAGTCCCAGATATAGAAGGGATGCGTACTCAACATGGGAGCGGACGAAAGAGTTGTACAAAATGAGATTAACAATTCGATTTATTGCCTATGAAATTAATATTCTCTGGAATTCAAAATAAGAATTCGAGGTCCTTGAAACTATAAACACAATTAAAATATGAGTACGTTTTTAAGAAATCGTCATTTCCTGAATTTCAATCCGGTAAAATTGAGTCAATTCTTTTTGAACCAAATAACAAAAAAAAATAACTGTCAATAACTTTTTGAAGTTGTTAACAATTAGTTGAGTTTTGAAAGTTTTTAAATTTTCTTAAATCATCCTTAATCATCTTTAAAAAGATTAAATACATTAAATAATGTTAAAATAATAAATAGTGGCCCTAAATGGCTACCCTGAGGAACTCCGGATTCAGTAATCAAAAGATTGGAAAAAGTAGTTCTAAAAGTTATCCATGAAATTAATTGAGTAGGAAATTCAAATTATTTCAACTTGAACGTGATGAGACTCTCTGAGACTAACGTGGCAGTATGACAAACACTTTGGGTCTTCCTAGAACCTTTAAATCAATTGAAATGACGTTAATATTCTGGACATTATTTATTATTCAACATAATTTTTTCCATGTGCATTATTTCTTTTGTCCACTGTCTCATCGTGCGTCGTCGTCCTCTCGTCCTGGTTGCCCCTTAAACATCTTTTCGTCTACGCTACAACAAACTAAATCGTACTTTATTAGCTCCGGCTCTTTGTGGTGCTTCTTCAACCATACATGCCAAATATTCCAGAAATTCACAAACATTACCAAATAAGTAGCTATGGGCTTTAATGGCGCAAACTGTTAACTTTCTTTTGTCACGTATAACTCACTTGATGACATAGGCTGTTACAACTTTATAGTACCTACCATTACAAATAAAAAAAAGAAAAAAACAAACACACAAACAAACATAAACAAGGTCTCGGGGAATAGAAAAAAGATCCCCTGGCTATAGCCGACTTTGAGAGGAGCGGCGGTGGCGGCCAGGAATAGAACATCAGGGAGCACACATACAGCATATCTTGCAAATTCATTGAATAGAGGCATTACGGTTATCTTCGAGTTTATTTAATTTTCTTATTGTGTGTAGAGAGGTACACAAACATCTATCTGTCAGGTGGTTTTTTTTTTTTTTTTTGACTACTAGTATAACGGTACAGTAAGTACTTAGGAATGTTCAAAACTGTTGTTAACGCATAAGAAGGACTTTCTCTTTCTCGGCTTCCTCGGGGGAACAACCATGTAAGTGTAAGTATGTAAGAGCCATTAAAAGTGTGTCGTGTGTGCAAAAACATTGATAAATGCGTCAGCAAAAGTTTATTTAACGCTAAAGTTCATATGGGATTTTATTTATGTTTTGCTTTTGAGAAGTGGCATTTACACTGAGGGGTTTTGTATTGGAGACACGATGGAGTTGGCGGCGGTATAGGGTATCTATACGAAATGGCCTTGCAACAAGTGGGTACTTAAGATTCTTATTGACTATTTGTCTATTAGAATTTTATCGATATAAAGTTGAGAGCACGAAGTTGAAATAATATTTTAAAATTTGATAAAGTCCATACGAGTACATTTCATAAAACTCACATGAATTTAAATGTACGAAGTAGAAACACTGCATTTTAGCAATTGAAGCTATCAGATGAAAGAGTTCGAACACTAATACGAGACAGATTGAGAGAGAGAGAGAGAGAGAAAGAGAGAGAGAGAGAGAGAGAGAAAACATGAGCATCCGTTTCATGCATCCGTTAGTGCGTATAACTGCATCAGTTCCTTCTCAGACACAGACTCTCAAAAGAACTTGTGCAGCTCAATAGTATGACATTAGTTGTCAAAGTTCTTAATGATATCTTGCTGTTAAAATATTTATAATGGTTTTCAATTGCATCGTATAGCGTTTCATGAATAAATTTGGGTTGGTGCCAGGAAGTCAAAAAAAAGTTAAGTTTATTCCTGTTAAAAAAGTAATGCAGTGCTTCATCTTCTTTGACAGTTAGTTAAGTCATCAGTTGATTGTAAACAGATTTACATTTATTGACACTGAATTGACATATTTCTATTTCCTAATTCCTAAAATTGGGTGAGAAACTCCTGGGTTAACATTTAGACATACGTTTATTTAATTTGAAAACTAACGAAAAAAAGGAACAGTTAACAAACAAAGAAGAATTCAATTTTGTCTACTTTTTCTGAATAAAATGTTATTCCACATTGGCGTAGTTAGTGATTTTTTTTAGGGTGGTCAGAGAGCCCACTGCAAACTATTTTTGTTTTTTAAAACAACAACCTACTCGTACATATATATTTTAGCCGATAGGTTAAATAAATTTGTCAATGTGTGTTGTAAGATGTCAACTTTTAAGGTTTCTAAGGCAGTTAAGCAATCTGTCAGTATTTAATTTCTTAAATCAACTTTTGTTGTCGACTCGACAGAGCGTTTTCCTTTTTAACGACACATCGGCATGCATCCCGGGTTGCGTCCAATATTCGTTCGACATATTCGCCCAGTACAGTCTGCAATTCGAGTAACCATTAATCGGTTTCGCACCACGTTTACTCTAGTGGATAATGCACATCGTAAGAAACGCAGAGAGTTTTGAAATTTTGCACAAATATTTATATGAATAATATTATTGTAAATTTTTAACTGGTACAAATAACATACATATTTCTTGATCTATGATGGCTCGTCAACAAAATTTTTAAAAAATTCCAGTTGCATGGAACAATACTTTTCCAAACGATGTTTTCACCTGTTTTCCATCAACTCATGTCTTTGAAATATATCTCCTTAAAAATTTAAAACAAAATGTGATAACATACGCTGTTTTTTAAAGCAAAGTTAAAACACAACATAGTAAAAGTAAATTTTGTATCTTTGATTATACACTTTTAATCTTTTCAATATCTCACTTAGTTTTCTGAAATTCACATTAGTTTTGACTAGCATATCCTAAGACATTAATTTCAGTCTTTGTAAAGTTTAAAAAAACCTTGAATCTTATGGTCTCAGTTTTAGAAATAGTTTCCGATGATGATTTAGAATCCGAACTTCGATCTTAGCTATAATGTCTAATTTCAAAAATACCCATTTTTAATAAGCTGGTTAGGCTTAGAGTGTTTCCGAAGTTTCTAATGCTGTATAAGAATTTCTTGGCATCATCTAGTGCTGCAGTTTGGGATGATTCCAAGTTGTCAGAGTGGTTTGAGACGTCAGCAGCAGGTGTTCCACAAGGATGTATTCTAATTCTTTTATTTGCGTTACTTATTTATGATATTGCTGAAATGCTTCCTGGAGGTGTTATGTTCGCTGGAACTCTCATTAAAGTTCTTCTCTACTCTGCGCTGATGACTTGGTATTAATAGCCGACAACCCCCTTACTCTCCAACTCCAAATTAATCTTCTTGGTGATTATTGTAAAAATTGGGATTTCCACATCAATGTCCAAAAAACCAAAATTATGATTTTTGAGAGTCGAAATAGAAGGGTGAGGCTACCTGAAGAAACTTGGCGTCTCAATAATGAATTAATTGACACAGTAAGTGAATTCAAGTACCTTGGAGTGTTGCTAACATCGAACGTGAACTTTGACAAGCATGCTAAAGACAAAAGCACCAGTTTGGCGCTAAATATTATGTGAAAAAGGTTCTTAGCTAACCAAAACATTAACCACTCGACAGTTAACACTTGCATGTGCTATAGAGTGCAAGCCTTTGGTGTTACACCCTTCGAAGAATTTGAAGCTGTTCAAAGATTTCTCAAACGATTATTTCGATTGCCAAATTCAGCACCAACCTATGCTGTGCACGTGGAACCTGGCTTACCACCCATCTTCATCAATAGTATAAAAGCTCATGTAGACTATCTAACAAAAGTTATGAGGAGAAGTAATACAAGTCTTCACAAAGAAATTCTGATAAGACAACTGCAATTGAATCAGTATCCTTTTAGAGAATAGAATCAGTTGACCTTAAGCAATGACCTTTGTCTATCCTTAACAGAAGAAGACGTTTTTGAATGGAACAATACATTCGTGTATCAATTATTGCTAAAACCGATGATAGGATTTTTGACCAGCAAATAACCAGAGCATCATCAAATTAACCATCAAATTGTTGTGATGTTTGTATTGTTTCATCTGATAGTCTCACTCGCTAAGATGCAATGTTTCTGGTTCATGCATTTTTGTGTAAAGTATTTAGTATGAAAAAGATAAGATTTCCCTTTTTTTTCTTTAAAGTCTGTCTTTTCCTTACCGTCTAGATAAGGCAGTTTTAAAAGTTCAAGAGAATATTGCAACTCCAACACCTCTGATGAAGTAACATTTTTGATATAAATGTACTTTGACAAACTGTAAACACAATTTAATTTTCAAAATGAGAAACACAAACAAAATAATGTAAAACAAAAAGTTTTCCAAAGTGAAAACTCTCATATAGATATTTTAATATCGAATATTAAAGTTAAGTTAAAAAACAAACAAAAAAGATAAAGTACTATATCAAAGCTCATTCACTTATGAAAACTTTTCCTTGTACATATTTTGGCACAAAGTGAAAGTCATGGTTCTATGATGATACATAATATACAAAAGGCTCTAAGAGAGAATATGATGATGAATTACACAAACTACACACACTCTTACATACATAATTATATGAGTAAAAGTATTGTACATATTTATGTATTTATTTTCTAGAAACATCAATAGGTACATAAATTGAACAAAAAAATAAAGTTTTGTTCTTGTATAATAATGTAAAATGTAATGTATGTACATAAGAGTTTGTTTGTTTTTGAAAAAAAAAACTTTGTTGTTTCAAAATTCCTGTTGGAGAGTGTATAGAGGAATTCATGTGGCTTTGTTTTCTTAAAAGTAAATGGTTTTAGTCATGTGTTATTATGTACAACATATTTAAATTGAACAATGTCAAAATTCAAATTATGTACACCAAGGGCAAAAAGACATTTTTTATAGACTTTAAAGAATTATTATATTTTCGATAGAAGATTGTTTAGAATTCACTGGTCGGCAAGGTTTTGTAACTGTATATTCCGAAGGTTTTTGTTAGCCTGAATTTGAATCCGACTTCAAAATCATTCTATCACGTCAGGTTTTTGAGATATCACCTTTTAAACTTTGAAAAACACCATAAATTAGGTTTTTTGAGGCTATTAAAATTCATTTTTTTAAATTAAATTTTTGATGATTTCTGAAAATCTACAATATACCATCTTCAATAATGTTGAAAACGGGTCCTTTTTAAATTTGAGCTAATACCTAAAATTAAAGTTCGGATTCAAAATCATCGTCAAAAAAATAACTTTAAAACTTGTTTTTCAAACCCATGAAATCATAAGATTCGGGGTTTTTCAAAACTTCATATTGAATCAAATGAACACCAGTGGCGAGGCGTGAATAATTTCAAAAGGTAAGTCGGAGAAAAATTGGTCACCAAAATATTAAATTCCAAATGATTACTTGAAATAATTTCGTGTAATGTGTATCTGCGTATCAATCTGTATGAATCTTAAAAAGTTCCAACTATTCCAACTGAAGTTCCAAATAAAAATATAATTATATAATATAGATACCAATATATTGTGATACAATAAATTAGACTAAATGGCTGAAATATAGGCAGTAGACTGTAAACCTACACATAAGAATTACTCTTTTAAATCAAAATTATAATAAATATACATTATATTTCAAATATAAATTTTTAATATTCAATTTCACACCGAACACAAAATCAATTCAAGTGTTGCACTGCGTTCTGCTTGTAATTTAAATTTTAAAATAAGTATAATCCTGTTTGCAACTTGTTGCATTTATTAGGGCCAATTGTTCCACTTTATGAAAGTTGCAGTTGTTTTCTGGACTTACTGCCAAAAAAAATTAAAGCTAATATTCAAGCTACTGGCAAACGAAGTTGCAACCTTAACCTTTGAGATTTAGGATCCACTCCAGTGGATACATTCATAAAATAAGTCGGAAAAAAGCGAGTTATTTTATTGCAGAAACATCTTCAACGTCAACCTGCCTGATACATGTTGGTTCATCAGCGCAGTGATTGAAAGATACAAAGTAACACATTTCTTAAATAAGTCGAAGGAAACCGAGTTATTTTTGTTTCTATGAAACCCACCACGACCTCAAGCAACATTGACATGGGCACTGCGCATTGCGCAACACACATCATCAGCTAGACTCTTGAGTCAGGTCAAAAGCATGGGGATACCCACAAATTCACCAAAAAATAAGTCGATGAAAATCCGGTTATTTTGTCCCATAAGAAAGTGTGTATTAAACAGAGAGGTGTCAAACGCAGTGAACAGTATATGAAAGAAGAGGAAAGAAAGCTGATTTGTTCTATGCAGGGATATGTTTTGTAACCCGACATATTTCGAGTTATTTTGTTGCTGGTATAGTTTTATATTTGTTGAGGAGTAAGTTGAAAAGCAAACATGTGTATACATTGTGTATAGAGTAAAATTGAAAGCAAAGTTGTTAAAGTAATGTTGACAGCGTGTGCAGGGTATTAAATTATATTCATGTCGCCAGAAGCTTAAATTGTTAAGGATCTAATTTTCAAAAGGTAAGTCGGAAATAATCGACTTATATGGACGCCTCGCCACTGATAAACACTCATAAGCCATTCAAAACCAATGATATTTTTTTCAAAAACTAAATGAAATACTCAACAGATTAAAATTCTACCTCGAAGATAAAGATTTGTGATTTTCAAAATCATCATTAAATTTATTGTTAGGAACTGTGTTGCGTTTTATCTTAGATTTAAAAATATCGTATTATGGATTTTTTTTTACATTTTTAAAGAGGTATATTTCAAAAACCGACGTGATGAAAAAAAAAAATAAACTGAGATTCGAATTTAGGACAAAGAAATCAGAAAGCTACGCCATAGGTCTGTCATCAAAAGTATCCTTCCAGTTAATGTAGCTCCGTTTTATTGGAACCAAAGATCGTCCACATCAACATCCTCTAATTTAGGCACTAAAAAGTCATTATTCATGGCTCTATAGTGTTCTCCATTAACTGCAATATTGTATTGTATTTTTGAAAAAATATGGACTAATGATTCCTTATGCCCATAAAGCACACCAAACACTGACTTGGGATTATGATCATTCCGAAATTGACAATTTTGCTTATTAACGTATCCGTTCAACCAAAAATGAGCTTCATCGCTGAACAAATTTTTTTTTTTCGTGAAAATCGGGATCGGTGGCCATCTCCTTATTTGGGCCCATTCACCGAACGTGCGACAAGTTTGATGGTCGTGCCGTTCGGCTTCAATTCTTGTACTAGTTGGATTTTGAAAGCCCTCAAACCAAGATCCTTACGGAAAATCTTCCACAGCTCCAATTTTTGAGGGCGATGGCGGATGGACTAATTTGGGTCTTCTTCGATACTCTGCTCCACAGCAGCAATAGTGTATTTGGTGCACACTGTATTGTCGGCGTCACTAGAATAATCGTGGTGCGAAATCGATCCATAGTTGCTCGAATAAGCATAAATCAAGTGACAGTTGTCAAAAAGAATTACTCCGAAAAAAAACTTGGTAAACAAAATAAATGTATGTGGATCTTTCTCTCAAGTCCTAATTACACAGTAGTGAAGTTAGTTGCAACATTTTTATGATTAGTGTTGCCGTAAGCCTATAAGAAAGGGTAACAATTTTAATTTAAAAGTATGACAACACTGTGGCAATGCTGCAGCTGTCTCGATTTCCTGACCACATCTTTAATTTCATTATATTATTTTATTAGCGACCTTTGTGACGGCCTTAGTTGGAAAATTAAGCTCTTCGTTTATGTGAGGTAATTCAATAGGTACAATTCATTTTGACGGATAACAATAGCACTGTGCGATGAGCGACGATGACGCGACGCGATGCAGTTTCAATTCCTAAATTAAAATTGTACTAAATCGAAAACACGATCAATCGTACTGTACTCAAAATGGCGACAATTTACACAAAAATGTCAAGCTATCAAGTTGTAATTTCATAGAAAGTCAATGACAGTTGTGGCAAACTAAAAACTTCAAAAACGTCAAACTTCATATTCTCTAAAAAGTGACTGTTAAATGTTTATTACGATTGCTGTTTTCTTTTTACTTGTGACTATGTCATTACACCCACAGACTGAATTAGTCGATTTTGATTGTCATTTATCGCAAAAGATCTTAACCTGAGTCCACCCAGAAAACAAAACACTTGAAACAGTCATTGTCTTCTTTCTTATATCCCAACTTATTATTCCCCCATCATCGTCATTATTTCGATTTTAATTAAATCTTTAAATTATTTTTCGGACCTGTTCACAATAATGATACCTATAGTACATCCTTAATATCCCATTCACACTCATCTATTTGACATTTCATAGACGTCAAAATCTACTTTTTTTTTTTTAAGCGATAGAACAATGCTTCCAGAAAACACGATACATGTCATCTTAAAATCAGTTTTAAAAATTCAAAAAAAACTGCTAACGATTTCAAATGTATAACTTTCCAAATGAAAGTATAGTATTAGATTAGTTGTTGTCTGTCAGTTCGGATTTGTTGCGGTGAATCCCCATAGAAATCAACGGATATTTAACTGTTTGGATGAGTTGAACAAGAGCAAGAGAGGGTATAGTTCGATGGTGGAGAGGGGGAAGCAAGAATATAACATTGCGAAGTACATTTCAGCTTCGATAGTTGAAGTCGTCGTCGTCGTCGACTATCGTGACGCAACCAGAAGCCAGCGGAGATGGTGGTGGCCAAGAGGGGCAGTCATTTATATTTATGAAATATCTTTTGGTCTTGTGCTATTACCTTTGGGATTACCGAAAACCTACATTGGTTTTGACCGAATTCTTAAAAATATATCTTTGTATTATGTAGCTATAAAAAGAACAAAGAAATAATTGTTTATGTTAACATGAAAACTCACATTTATTTGTAATGTTTCGTGGAAGAAGTCCTTTCAAAATTATATTAGTTATATGTATTTTATATCTAGAATATATTTTATTATTGATTTTTACAAGGAGAATCAAAATAAATATTTAAGTAGCTAATTTCAAAGAAGCTTTAAATTAGAGTAATTTTATTTCAAAGAATTTATTGAAAAATCTTCTTCATATTTTATAAATTATTTAATACTCGTAAAATGTAGCCTCGAATACTTTTAAGTTCGAACGAAAAAAAAAATAAATTTATAAACGAAGAGCGGACAAGAAATGAACAAGCACTTTGCCATTTTAATATTCAGCCATTTTGGAATAAAAAATCAATTTGACAGCTGAAAGTTTACGTTACCAAATATCATCTTTATCTGATTTAAACGACAAATTTCTTTCAAGAGGTTTTTTTTAGATTAAATATTTTATTTCTTATTCGTACAAATAAGTTGTGTTTTATTCACTGCTGTATACCAAGTGCAGCATACAAATGAATAAAACAATCAAACTCACTTTACATACAATATATATCGACAGCACAGCTGCCATTATTTTTGGTGGTTTCTTTTTCGCCAGCAATCAAATTGTTGTTGTTTGCGAAGGAAAATTTTGCTGCCCTGCATATCCAGCAGTGAATAAAACACAGCTATAGTTAGTCAGTATTAAGTGCATACCGTTTTATCACTTGAAGTTTTTTCTTTTCTTATTTTGTCTTGAAAGAATATTATAATCTGCAGCATAAATCAAAACAAAAATAAACAAAACCAAATGGAATGACATTTTGGTAGTTGTCAAAGAGATTTCAAAATGGCTGTGTTCTTTGAGTGTAAATTTATAATTTGCTCGTTTACATTTGATCCACACTGAAGTTTGAGTTTATTTTAAATTATTTTGACTATAATAAAAATGAATTCTGTGAAAACAAAAGCCATCGAAATTTTTGTGTAGATAATTTCTCTCGTATCGATTTGATTGGAATCAAGTTAACCTGGCAATACTGTCGATAAGTTTCGTGATAAATAGTTAATAAATACGGATGAATTCGATAAATTCATCATGTTCCAACTGACTGTTGTCATCAGTGTTGAAAAAATATTTTGATGCATCTTTTAAATCAAAGGTAGAAATAGCTAAGTGGAAAAAAAACCTTTTCATGTTGTTAGAACCACTAGGAATGATGAAATTTCTTGTGTCTCCAATTCTCGGTCGAAACACTGAATCTTCACGAGTTAAGGACAGGCCAAGAATTGGTCATCCACGCATTGGTCATTTGATACAAAAAAACTATTCTGGAAAGAAGCGAATGACATCTAAAGTGGAACGTTTTTTTTGATGAAATGTCTTGTACCATTGAAGAAGTCTTTCACAAGCAAAGTGACATCTTCACATCAAGCCAAAACAGTTGTTCCAAGCAAGGGTTCAACGTCGGTCGTCTTCGTCGTCACTATTCGGCTTCAAAAATAGTTTGGTGGGGAGTCTCACAAAATTTGAAACATTTTTGTGGAAAAGATGTGAAACGAGTTCCAAGGTATAAATACAAGCAATATATTTAAGAGGGTGTAGTGAAGGGTTTAACAAGACTTTGATCTTACTCACGAAGTCCAATATCATACAGGAGGGGCTGAGAAACAGTATTTCGGGTCTTATAGCAGTCGGAGTTTGGCACCCCGAAAACCCGATTTTGAATCTTTTGGATCTCCTTTTTGTGATCAGAACTTGCCTCATGAACACATTGACCAAAGACGAGTACTGGGACGGAAAAATTTAGGCCGTTAATTCTAGCGACCTGAGTTTGTTCCTGCAAATTAACAAGATCTTTAAAAAAAAAATTACGATAATCATCTTTAATGCCTTAACCTCCAGAGGACGACAGAAAACAGAGACGTACTTCTGACAGTAGGGATAGCTCCAGAGAACGCCACCATCTTGGACGATGAACTCTATATTCTCGAAGATTCTCATGAGAAGGTGGAGACTGTGGGGGCTTCTTTCCAGCAAGTGTACAAGGTGAATACTTCTGAAGAACAGAGCTCTGCTCCACCACTTTTACCTGCGTAACGAAATAACGCAATGGCGATCGGAGAACCTAGGCTTCACCGGGCTCAATGAAAATCACTTGGCAAATGCCACAATTGCCGAGCGAAGTGGTGTAAATTCCTTGCTACTTTTAAAGATAGAGCTCCAGCTCATTTTCGATTCAATAAAGAATTAGAAGTCATCAGGTGTCGATGGTGTATCCACTATTGTACTACGACATTTATCCAAGGAAGCAATCGACATTTTCGCCACACTGTTTAAAAACACGCTGAGTAATGAATATTATCCAGTTCGTTGGAAGACAGCTGTGGTTCATTCTCTTCCGAAAAAGGGAAAGGACTCCTCCAATCCGGCAAATCTCCGATCGATAAGTCTTCTTCCAAGTATCAGTAAGGTAGATATTTGAAAAAATCATTAATAGAGCTCTGTCCAAGTGGGCTGAGGACAACAATATCATACCGGATAATCAGTTCGGCTTCAGGGCGGGGCATGACACTATTCATGCTGCGTCTAGCTTGTATCTGATATCCAATGGAACAAATCTAAAAAACAGTGTACGAGTGCCTGCCAGGTTGACTTTGAGAAGGCCTTCGATACTGTATGGTTAGAAGGTCTCTATCTCAAGCTAGCCCGACTTGGTATAAATAAGCCCCGGTTGCTTTATGACATGCTCAATGGTAGAAAGTTTGTTGTCAAGAGTGGCAAGGAGCCGTTTCTATTCTGCATTTCCACCAGCAGCGATCTGATAGGTAGTCCTACTCGAGGCAATTGCCTACTCCCCGATGACCTAATAGCGAACAGAACGGCCCCAAAAGTCGACTTCGACAAGATTCAGTGATATTGAGATGACTCGAAGTTAAAAATCAACTTTCAGAAATCGAAAACCATTCTGTTTAGGACTCCATTGTCTGGAGCCTCAAGGGATACGAGGCCGACCACCATTGGCGAATAAAAGTGTAGTAAAGTACCTTGGCATCTGGTTGGATCAGTACTTATATTTCGATAAATAGATCTTCTCTATTACTCTCCTCTTATAATTGTGAACTTGGACGAACTTCAAGTTTCTTAATAAATTTACTGACCCATGAGTCTAGACTCACTGAAGTACCTAGGTCAAAAGTTCATTATGTACTTTTGGACTTTGAATCCATGGGCCTATTCCTGTTTTGTTAATTTTTCGGAGTAAATTAAATTGTTGGCCAGAAGATGATTACACTACCTGTACATACATACATAATATGTTTGATGTTTATTTAACCTATATATCAATATTTAAAATGTATTCCTATATCACCCAATGAACCGTTTTATGTCCTTGAATTTTGTTTATTATTGTTTTATTTGCCATCACTCGTGAATTTTATGTGGATCGCTTAAATTTTAATTTTCCTCAAAAATTGACAAACGAAAAAACCAATCAACAATCAATGTACTTCAATAAAATTATATACTTCATTATCATAATTACCACAAACTTAATATAAAGCACGAAAACATTTCCCATGTATGTACTCGTTTACACTTATTCCCCCACTGCCGCCGCCGGCCGCTGCTGACCGTGATGCATCGTTTGTCCCTTGTCCGTGTCCGTGTCTGCTGCAAGGACTCGCGTCCTCCTGTGGATTACAATACGGATGGGCGGTCAACTTCATTTACTTTAATTTCCTTTGTCATTTATGCGTATTTTTCCAAAAAATTACCATCCGTGAAATTTGCGTGTTAAATGAGTGATTCATTCTGGCGATATAAAACAATTCACCGGCACTAAAACAATAACTTTCAATGCTGTCGCATCGTGCAGCTTTATGTCCGAGCCGACCATAAACGGGCCTCTTTGGCGCTGCATGAGTATTCTCTGATGCAGCATATCGCAATTAATCAAGCAAATATTCACTTTTCGAAAAATACCTTTATAAATGTACGTACATGTATGTGTGTGTGTGTATGTATGTGTTTTATGGATGATACGAAAAAGTCGTTAACGGAATTGCTTCACCAAAAACTCCACGCAAAAATGAAGTAATGAGAAAAAATTATTAAAATTATATACATACCTACTCGTATATAATGTTAATGTATGTATGTGTGTATGAAAAAAATCGACATGCCCCAGTCAAACAAACTTGCTCTTTGGTTGAATGACTGTAAGAAGAAATTTCATTGTGACAATCGAACTTAACTTTGTCATTTATGTAATTAATACGTTCTTGACGTATAGGTTGTGTGACAGGTGTAGGTTGTCAAGCGTCAGAATTTGATATAGGTGATTTGATCGCAATTTGTGTCTTTGTCATGTTTTTGATTCTTTATAATTCATATTCACACTAGTCAACATTCAAATCTTTAACCGATGTCATTTTTGACAGCTAAAAATGTGTCAAACTATAAATGAATACAAACAAAAATGACAATCTAAAAGAAATATTCTTTTGACATTAAAATATAATTTATTATCAAAAATCCAACATATGAATGTTGGGAAAAATTAACGCTGGGGGGCGAATAATTTTGAAGTGTCATCATCATTAAATTTTACGTCAAGGCGAGAAAATCTCGGTCTTTTCACGTAAAACCGAAGATTGACAAGACTGCATAAAATTTTATTACTTTTTTTTAACATTCCAAAGGGATTTATTGTGATCGAAGTTTTGGACAAATCTGGACGTTTAAAGGTTCCTAGAATCTAAATCCGTCATTTGTATAGAGATGTCTGCATTTGCGTTCATACGTTCGAGATACCATTTTTCGTCCACAATATCTCAAGAACGGGAAGAGATATTGACACCAATTAACACCAATTAAATTTCGTTCGACAGGTTATAACTTCAAAAGATGCAGAAAGGACTTTCGTAAAAATTTGTCAAGTGAATTTTCGATGGTCGCAAAATATCTCAGATAATGGATAATATTATTGGCTTCAAATAAATTTTATTTTGTACATTGTGATGTGAAACAGATTTGGTATAAATTTGAAAAAAGTGCAACATGCCGTTATTTTTTTTTTAATTTAAAAACTGAAAACAAATTTTTGGCAGTTAAATAAATATATACAATGAAGGAAATGTGATATAACCTTTAAAAGAATTTTTTGCTATGTAAAATGAAGTTTTTGACATCTGGTAAAATTTTGGAAAAATTCAATTGATAGTTTTTTTTTAGGAAAATTAAAAAAAAAGATACAAAATTCTACGAAAAATTGGTAAAAAATGTTTTTTGACTCGAATATTGGTAAAGCGATGGCAACGATATTGACTTCAAGTTTGTTTTATTTTATACATAATATAACTGTCATCAAATGGTAAATTTTTAACAAATATAGAATTGACAGTTCTTTTTACAAAAAAAAAAAAAAATTTAAAAACTAAAACTAAAATCTACCAAAATATGTCAAGATTTTGTTTTAACCCAAATATCTTCACAACAAGCAAAGATATTGACTTTAAGATATAACATGAGTCATCATAAAATTTTGAAAAATATCAAATTGACATTTTTTAAAATTGTTAAAAAATATCTCGAGAAATTTCTTAACTCTGTTATTTTTGGTTTAGTAAAATTTGTATCAAACATCATAAGTCCAAAAGTCACTTCCCGCTATCTGTCCCTATGCATGCTTAAATCTATAAAACTACGCAACGGATTTTGATGCGTTTTTTAATAGGTAGAGATATTCAAGGCGAAGGTTTTTTTTCCAAATTTCATTTACTCCTAAAAGTTGCAATACATTATACAGTACAGTATATAGTACCTGTATATTCTAATATATATAAATTACGTGTCACGTTGTTTATCCGCGATGGACTCCCAAACAACTTAACCGATTTTAATAAAATTTGTACAACGTGTGCAGTTTGATCGAATTTGAAAAAATATGATAGCTTACATCTCAATTTATGATTGCAATATTATTTTATTGCAAATTATTTGTCTATTGATTGATTGACATCTGTTGATTGCATTGAGTAAGTGTTCAATAGATGGCCCTATGTCAAACGTCCAAACGTTTAATAGATGAAGCCTCATTTATGTCAAACGTTTCATATATAAACTACAATTTAATGGCATAACCATCACATGTTGCTGATTGGCACAGATATAGATTATGGTCTTAAAAACCACGTGTGCTAATTTCTATCTCGGTAAAAAGTATTTTTTAGGATTAAACATTGACCACGTTTTACATAAAAATTGAAGCAATCTGAGGTTATTGTTTTACATTCATCATAACGAAATAGATGTTTTCAAAAACTTCGGTTGTCCTGCCGATCGATCCACTTTTTAATAAATTTACAAAATTCACCAGGCCTTCTTGAAAAAAAAAGGAAATTGTATGGAAAATCAAATAAGCTAACAACAATATTTTTCCATAGCGAAGTTTGCCGGGCCATCTAGTACTATGTTAACAAATTAATTTCTGTTTATTTGTCTCGGTAAAACTCGAGAACGGCTTAGCCGATTTTGGTTTAGAAATGTTTTTCGTAGTTTAGGTAAGGTTTAAAAAGTGAGAAACTGTTTAAAAATTACGATGAAGACAATTTCAGGCCAATGTTAACGAAGTTATTAAAATCTAGTCTTAAAATTCCAATGAATAGACGAGTTTCAACTCGGACGTGCAAAATTCACCGTTTCCTTGAGTTTACAATAAAATATTCCAGACATTTTATGATGAGAATAAAAGTCGTTCTTGGCTCTTAATTTTATGAAAAAGTCAATCATTTGATACTTTACATTGTGTCTTGAAAGATTTGGCTTAAAATTTAAATTATACACAATCGCTTTGACATTTTATTTGCTTGTTTATTTTTCTTAGTGTCAACTCGTCAGATGTCACTGTAGTAGAAATTTTAAAATGGATGTGCTCGTTGATTGTACTAAACTAACTATAGTTACTCGTTTACACTTGGTTTACAGTTAATATATTATTGAAACCATGAAGTTTGTCAAATTTAAACTAACTAACGACTAATTAATGTCTAATTGTTCGAGCTTTTTTTGAGGAAATATAATTTCTAAGTTAACATGAAGTTGACAAAAATCAAACAAAAATCCCAAAAACCGTGATTAACCGATGATTATCATAAGTTTAGACTATTTTTAGAGAGAAAGAAGAAAACATAATTTTTCGATTTTTCACGAATTGAGAACGGACCTTAATCAAAAGGAAAATATTATGTACTATGAAAATGCTAACAAATTAAAATATAAATAAATTAATAAAACCAAGTAATTCCCAATTCAACCGCCTTTACTGGGAATGGCAGCAGAAGCACGCACACATGGTTACCAAACCAAAGATACACAAAAACAGACAAAAACCACCACCAACAAAAACAACAACAACAATAACACAAAAAACAATAATTTATTACGTTAATTGTATCACAAATTTGATTATGATAATTATATTTAATTGTTGTTGTAATTAGCAATAAATTTTTCACATTCCCATTTCACACGGGCCGCGGCGCGGCGTGTTGCTGATGGTCTTCCAGCTCGACGCACGACGACGGAAGGACGTTTATTTGTTTTCAACCCTTTTTTATTTTTTTTTTGTATTAATATATATTTTTTTGTTAATGTTGTTGTTTGTTCATAATTGCGCTATTTTACTCGTTTTTTTTTAACGCAGATAGATGCCCATTAAATAATTTAAAATGTGCAGGATTCCAGGATTCTGTTTGGTGTTTTTTTTTTGTTTGTTTGTCTCTGTTGCTGAATTTTGTTAAAATTTAATTTTACTTCCATAAAACGGTTGATGTGATGGCGGGCGTTTTGGGTTGTAGCAAGCGGTTGGTGAAGCGTGTGAAAGGGTTAATTGAAATGGTTGTGTAAAAACGAATGAAACAAATGTAATTAAGTTTTGAAACATGACAAAATTCACTTACCTTGAAGCAAAAAAAAAAAAAAATGTATTTAAATGATAAAGAAACAAGTTTCAAAAAAAAAAAAATGTATGGTGTTTTTTTTTATAAACTATAATATATAGCCAATTAACTGATAGGTTCACAAAAGCACTAATAAAATAAATAAAAACACAAATTTCCGCTCATATCTGAATAAAAATAGTAAAAAAGTGTGTTTTTGATAAGAAACAGCGTTTAAATTGATTTGATTCGTTGAATTCGGCTGTTTTTCCCAGAAATTGGTTAATTTTTTTTTTTTAATTTAAAATCATGGATGATTCACAGTACATTATATGACGTAGGATGACGTTGTATCGTGAATTGCACATTGTACAATTGATTGTGTCATGAGATCAACTTTATAAGATAAGATATGATGTATTTATTTATTTGTTCTTTTAATTTGGTTCTGAGAAGTAGTTAAATATAAAAAAAAAATGTGTTCAATTTAAATGGCGCCCAACGCAAGATCATAGGTAGTCGAAAAATCAGGCTGTTTATGCACCTTCGAGCCGAGAAAAGTCTTTATATCTGAGATGATACCACTTTAAAAGTATTCAAGTCGGGACGGTATATTTAAGACCTGAATTTGGCGAGACTCTTGACAATTTCATTTGGTCAGTTTATTTTGATTTTTTAGTATCAGAATACAAAATACTTAAGAGTTATAAATTTGAATTATTTCTGCATAGTTATTTGTTAACTTTTGACTGTGAAAATGTCAACTACATTTGATTCATGAAATGGTAAATATGTTGAAGAGTAAATTGGGATTTTTTAAAAATCATATTTAAACCTTAGACATTAATTTTTAAGTGCGAATACTCGAGACCTTAAACAGAATTTATAATTGAAAAAAAAAGAAGAAGAACTTTCATGATAAGAGTAACAAGTGCATTTGATTAAAAGTTGTCAAGAGAGACTTGAATAGAAGTCGGGCTTTTTGACACCAGCACAAATTACTATTAAATCTAAAAAAAAAACATCATGACTAAGTTGACTAAGTTTATAGTATAGGTATTGTTAGAAAACTCGTGACAAAACGAGACTTTAAATCCATGACGAAAAAAAACACGATACTGACATATTTTTATTTTTACGAGACCGAGATAACGGGCGTAAGCAAAAATCTGATTGGGTGCCGTCTCGTTTCCAATTTTATTTTCCTATTTTTAATCATTACAAAGTTTCTGTCAAAAAATCGAGCAAAATAATAATTATCTAACTGATTGTCAAAAAAAAAAATATTGTTGGTTATACTTATTAAATACTAGCGGCCCGACCCGGCTTCGCTAAAACTGATCACAGTCTTGAAAATCTTGTACCCACGATCCAACCCAGAGCCGAACATTTTTCATACCTTGGATTACATTAACGAAATTTTAGTAGGGATTAATTTTGTTAATAGTAAAAAATATAACCTAGTTAATCAGGCGGATAATGAAGCATTTTAATAATGAAAGAATTATCGAAATCCGTTCAGTAGTTTTTGAGTTTATTCGTAATAAACATATCTCCATAAATACAACGTTTCCTCTTTATAATATTAGCATAGATATAGATTCAGAAAAAAAACCTCTTATCTATAGAATTTAAAAATAATACTTTTAAGAAAAACAAACCACTTTCGAAAAATGCTAGAAATAAATTATTTTTTGTCACAAATTTATAATTTACTAGAGGGTCCGTCAAACTAACTAACACGACTTTCTTTTATATATAAAAAATCGACCGCTAGATGTCCTTAATTAAGTCAAAATTGGTTGATCGTTGCTAAAAATTACTACGTTCATGCACATAAACATCTTACGTTGTGTCCCAAGATATTAATACTGACGGAAATGCGTGCAAACTGTCCAAAACTGACAGATACTGCTTTATCGGAGTGAAACGTCAAATGAAAAGTTCTTGTCATACTCGTAGTATGGATTTTGGGAAATCAAGAAAAATCGGAAATTTTCTTAGAAGGAATCACAGCTTGATTGAAACTTTTTTGGCAATCAAGAGTATCATGAAACTGTCCCAAAATTCACGATGGCTCAAGGCAGACACATAACCTAAAAACTTTTACAAACTTTTCTCCTAACAATCCCAAAAGTTATCATCTCCTGGTAGAATGATTTTCAATTATTTATCTATTTATCTATATCTTAATATATATAAATCTCGTGTCACAATGTTTGTCCTCAATGGAAACCTAAACCACTTAACCGATTATAATAAAATTCGCACACCATGTGCAGTTCGATCCAACTTGAGAGATAGGATAGTTTAAATCTCACATTATAGTCGCAATTTTAATTTGTTGCTAATTATTTGTCTGTTATTATTTGACAGTCACAATTATATGTTAGCTCCAAACGATTTTATCAGATAGCGACATCTGTGCACTGGATTGAGTAAGTTAAGAATTCAATAGATGGCGCTATGTCAAACGTCCAAACGTTTAATAGATGGCTCTATTTCAGAAATATAGTGTAAGTTCACAAACGTCAAATTTTGCTGCAGTGAATCGGCATTACTGCTGTTTTGCGATGCTGATGCTAATGCAGCTGTTGCTGATGCGATGCCGACTAATCACGCTGTCGTAGTGATGCTTTTTTGTTTAGTTTTTGCGCATCAGTTTATGAAACTTTGCAATAATGAACAGTTGACGAGAAAAGTGATGCCAGAATCTGAGTTTGTGAACGTTTGACTTTGAACATTTGGGCATCATTACTGCAGTAATGCGTTTGTGAACTTACACATAGGTTAAATTTATTTTGTAGTGAAACGGAATACAGTCAATTTTATTTTTCCAATTTTTGGTGTTAGCGTTACGTATTATCAAATAGTTATATTGGAAATATAATATAGAATTCAATTTGGCACAGAGATAGATTATAGCCTTATAAAGCACGTAGACTAATTTTTACCCCGGTAAAATGTATTTTTTAGGATTAAACATTGACCACGTTGTACATAAAAATTGAAGTAATCTGCGGTTACAACGAAACCGATATTTTCAACAACTTTGGTTGTCCTGCCAATCGATCCATTAAACTTACGAAATTCACCGGGCCATTTAAAAAAAAAAATTATGGGAAATCAAATAAGCAACAACAATATTTTTCCATAGCTTGAGTTTCTGCATTTAATTGGGGCAAGACGAAGTTTGCCCTGCCCTCTAGTATTATATAAAAATGAATTGCTGTTCGTTAGTCTCGCTAAAACTCGAGAACGACTGAACGGATTTATCTCATCTTGGTCTTAAAATGTTAGTAGAGATCTAGGGAAGGTTTAAAAGAATTCGAATAATTGCCGGGAAAAGCCTAAAAATAGCCCATTTCTACTTCCCACACAAACGTTTTCTAAATAAAATAGAGAGTCAATTTGTAATTTATTACCGTTGCATAAAGTTCAAATTCGCACGCGTTGGTGCACTTTGTGATAGTGACATTCGAGATTATGTCTTTCGAGATTTTTTTTTCGAGATTTCGGGGTAGATTCCTGAACCGATTTCGATGATTCGCATCAATTGGCACTGGTCTCCGGACAAGAAAAACTGGTCTCAACCAAATTTGATTGAAATTTGTAGAAATTTTCTTTGTCATTCATTAGAATGACTTCGAATATTATCATCTTTTGACAGTTATCATTATTTTTGTTAAAATTTTAAACTTTTTGGTGCTCTTTTTTTAGAAAAATTAAATTTTAAGTTTTTAATGAAATCTATTTTGTAACGAAAAGAAAATATGTAAAATCTGCGCGGAAGAAAGTAATAAATGAGTTAGACCTTCATTTTCGCACACCATTTTTTATTGTCAGTTGGTTGTCAAATTTGTATTTTTCTTATTAGGGCGAGACGAAGTTTTTTTTTCAAAAAATTTTAAATATGGTATCAACCTGTTTACTTTTTTTTTGAATTTCCTAAGTGTCTGTGGACTTTTCTTATTTTTTTTTATTGACAAACCTTCTACGAAATATTTAAAAGAAAGATGAACAAAATCGGTTTAGCCGTTCTCAAGTTATAGCGTGGTCTGATATAGATATTTAGTGAAAAGTCAACATTAATTTCGTTTTCGCTATTAATTTCATCTACAAAAGACGGACAATAGACGGACAATTTTATCCACTAACAATAAAGAAAATGAATATCAATTTTACTCATGTATTTATTTTCTAACTTTTATTTAAAAAAATGAGTAATTTTTGAGAATATAACAATTTTATTTTCTATTTTCAGAAAAAAAAAATCAGTTAAATCCATTTGCTAAGTGAGTAATAAATTTTTTTAATATTTTACATAAATAAATATATAAATTTGATTATGAAAATAATTATTGAATTCATTGATTCAATTAATAATTAATTTCATTCCAGTTATGAATTTTTGTCTACCTATGTTTTATTGTTTTACAAATAATACAAATCTACTTACTCGTACATTATGTAGTTAATATTTTATCTTGCAAAATCATTTAATCAAATTTATCAACCTAAATTTGGATCTTAATTTCATTAAAAAAGACATACCTGAATATCATACTCTTATACATACCTGCATACATAGATATGTGTGTTTTTATATCACCTAATATAAAAAACTAGATTTTAAATTAAAAACACCTGGTAGCATTTGGTAGCTTGGGGAAGTACCGATTGTCTTTCGATTTTGTTTTGTTATATTGATAAGATACTAGTAATAAATTAAAACATTAATTGACATTAAATAATATCAATTTAATCTCTTTCATCAGTCAAGAACAAGGTTAAAAATTGAGGGTTCTTATAATTTATGGAGTTTCTAGATCACATACAGTATACTCGTATCTATATGTAGTACATAACTTAGCTTATAATAGATATTTGATTTTTATATTGCAAAGAAAACAAATTAAATTGAATTGAACTGAATTGAATTAAATAGAAGCAAATGAAATGAATTAATATAAGTTGATATTATTTAAAACGATTTGAAATCATTTTAAACAAAAAAAAATAATATTGAATTATGTTCTAATTTAAGAAAGCGCCATATAAATAAATTAATAAATTAATTTGAGGTTAGTGCACTGCGCAAACGCACAGAAAGAAGGAATAAAATATTGAAAATATGAATTGAAATTAAATCCCTTGAGATCAATTAAAAAAAAAATTCATTGAAACAAATTGAATGAAGTGAAATTCATTTTTTTCCAAGAATGTTACCATAATTTATTAATGAATCTCTATGCTGTCCATTTCAAAGTTATCTTCTTCAGAAACGATAGATTTCGTGAGCTTCTGTTGTGACATTTTTGTTAAATCATTCAGTGATTCAATTTTCATCTTTTCAAACGTCGCAAAACGCCAGCCTCTCATTTTACTCTTTACTCTTCAATAATGTTAAAAGATGCCATGATTAAGACAAATGTTCAAAATTTTTGATACAACAGCTGTGTTTTATTCACTGCTCGAGTGCTGGGTAGGTAGCCCGACAAAATTTCCCTTGGCAAACAACAGTAATTTGATTGCTGGCGAAAAAGCAGATAGCAAAAATAATGACAGCTGTGCTGGCGATATGTAGATGTTAAGTGAGTTTGATCGTTTTATTCAATTGAATGCTGCGCTGTGCTTAAAACTGACAACCTTTGGAATTTCACCAATGGTGATTCTACAAATTCATGATTTTCTTCACTACTTCAGTTTTTTTCATGGGTTGTTGACATGCTGGGCCCTTTTGACATTTGCAACACTGAAAACTGAAACCATCTGGGTTTTTTTTTTTTAAACACGCACCGTATTTTCATTTAATTTTAATTTCTCTGAATTATTTCTGCGATGTGTTTAAAGTATGTCAATGAATTATACATATACATAATTATGTGTTTAACATAACAAACCTCCCAGAATTATTTTTCAGTTATTGTGAATGATTTTAACATTATATCTATAGGCTTACATAACCACAATACCATATACTTTATACATACATATATCAATCTTTTATTCTTTATGATGACTTAAATGAACAACAAATTGTATGTTTGATTGTTCATTAGTCTTTTCCTACATGTACAAGTATGTACCATATCTACTCACCACCATCATGTGTCAAAATATGTTTTTAAGTAATTAATAACATACTCATACCTACTACATTACCGACGAAAAAAAAAAAAACAATAAAAAGAAGAGAACGTAGTTTACTAACTGTCATTGAAATGACAGATGTGCATAAATAACCATTTTTCTCTTCTGTTTATTTTTTTTAATTATTAAAATTGAAATTATGAAAATAAATTAATCAAACCATCAAAATGTTCATTTAACATTTTTTTTTTAAAGCGTAGTTGCTTTTTGTTGTGAGAAAATATTGTGATGTGGTAAAAATTTACCAAAGATAATTTTGACAGCTTACGAGCCGAGAGAAAGAGAGAGGGAGATAGAGACAGAGACAGACAGTGAAAGAGAGAGATTAATTTATAGTTAAATAATGAATATATGTAAGTGTTATACTTAATATTAGTTTTTCAGTCATTAATTTTATTGATTCCATAATCTATAGCTTATGGTTAATAAATTTCTTTATTTGGAATTAAAAATTCACGATTACTTTGGGTAAATTAAAAAATATTATTTATTTAATTCTATTGTATGAACAAGGACATTCCTCTAGGACAATTAATTTGAATGGTATTCGATGAAACAATTGATTTCTTTCCGAATGGAACACGATTAAATTATAATAATTTTTTTTTAATCAGTGAAACAAACGTCAATCGCAAACCTTTGTCATGTTTTTTTTTGACAGATGAATATTAAAGCGATTGGTTTCATACAACTAATCTCTTATGCTGATTAAAAACTGAAAATTTGAATGGAATAGAAGAAAAAATGAGATAGACATAAGAATATTGTGTTTGCCTATTTCAATAATTTCACTGAAAGTTGCTGAACATTGACAGATGATTGCGGTCATATTGTTGATGCTACATCTGTCAAAAATTCTTTCAAATCATATTTTTTTATTTCCAACGAAAGTGAATCTTCTGTTTGTCTTTTGAAGAAGAATAAATAAATTGGAGTCGAGTCAACCGGCTATGATCAATACTTCAACGGAACTTATGATCTGTCAATGAAATATCACTCCCGTCCGTCAGTGTAAATTTCACGTTTTGAGTTTGGGCATACCAATTTCAGTTGAAAAATCCCCTTTTTCTGTTTGTTAGTCACTAGTATAATTGTCAAGTCAGGGACGAGGACGATAAAAGACACAAAAATGACAATAATTTATCGTGGTTGTATTTGGATAAAGCAGTTTAATTATATATGGTAAACTGTCAAATGTCATTGAAGGATAGGTACATATGTCTTGATTTGGTTTTTAATTTAATCATTCAAAAACTGCAGACTTTCTACTTAAAAAATATTTAAAGGGGGTTCCATTAAGAGGTGTTATTTTGAATAGCCCGCTGTTTTGGTAGATGTCACTTTTGAAACTGTAATTTTTTGACATTTGACAAGTTGAAACTACGCCATAAATGAATTAAAAAATAGAACAATACACACTTTAACAACGCATTGAGATTATAAAAAAAAAATCACCAGAAACATCGTGAAAAAAAAAAAAAATAGTCAATCAATATTTAACACTTTATTAAAGCCGACACTCCGCATCACGTGGTTATATACTAGTTATGAATTTAAGGTAAAAAAAAAATATTAAATATGATTAATTATATCCAACCTTGATTTTGCTTGGAATATTTTTATCTAAAAACTCTGATAAAATGTGAACCAAATCAAGTAAGGTGTAGTGTTCGAAAGCGAACTTTTCATCACTATTGAAAACATTTCATTGCCACCAAAACAATTAAGTAAATAAAAGTAGACAATCTATAGTACTTGACAATAATTTCTAAACAACATTTTAGAGCATGGTTCCCGATTGATATTTTCAAGTACTAAAGTTTGTAAAAATGTACACCAACAACAATTAAAACACCTTTATCAGCTGCACCGTCGAAGATTAGATATGGAAGCCAAAAACTTTCAAAACTGAATCCGATCCGCGCAACTGAACCTGAACTGAACCCACACTGAAACACCTGTTCCTTTGCCTTATCGTTTCAAGCTTAACATGGTCATCAGTCATCATAAGATAGTGGCTGTGGCAGTGGCATATAATTGTGCCAGTTGGGGCTTCAGTAGCAATAGTTTCGTGTGGCCATCATGAACAAGTGTCTCTTTCTTCTGTCCCTCATCGTTTTTGCGTCGACCGTCGGAGCAAGTAAAAAAAAAAAAAAAAAAAAATTCAATTCAATTTTTATTCACCTAGTCACTGATCACCAACTAACAATGGTTAATTCTGATGATAGTTTGCTTTATTGTTTACGCGGCCTTCAACACAAACGAAAAGCCCGTGTCCTGGGAAATAATAAGCCGCGATGAGTGGGCGGCTCGCCAACCCAAAGGACGAACCCATATCCATGGTCCTGTTGACTATGTTGTTGTTCATCACTCGTTCATTCCGGATGTTTGCCTTACAACGGACGCATGCAAGGCAGCCATGAGATCCATGCAGGACTTCCACATGGACGACCACGGCTGGGATGATATAGGTTATAGTTTTGCCGTTGGTGGCGATGGGAATGTGTACGTCGGCCGTGGATTCGGTGTGGTTGGTGCACATGCTCCTCGCTATAACGACAAGAGTATTGGATTACTGCTAATAGGCGATTTTATGGGTAAGATTTAGAAGCGTATATATGTATGTATATGTATGTATGTACTATACGCAAAATGGCAAATATTCCAGAGGTGAATTGAATAAAAGAGCGTATGCGCTTATTGCTTGCAGAGAAATTACCACCAAAACCAATGATGGAAGTTGCACAGAAATTTATCGCCTATGCGGTAGAACACAGCCATGTGAGAGCAAATTACACGTTGTACGGACATAGGCAAGTCAGAGACACGGAATGCCCTGGGAATGCCTTCTTTCCGGAGTTGAAAAACTGGCCACATTGGAAAGCCAACTAAATTTGCCTCATAATATCGCAAAAATAAACTTAACCTCGAGAGCATGTGTCTGAGTTGGATTTTGGTTGTATGTCCTTGTAATTTATGTAAGGTTCATTTTATGTATCTTCTTCGACATCTACATATAGATACTCCTCTGTGATAAAACCAAATTATGTTTACCAAAAAAGGAATACGGCGTTTTTTTTATTTTTGTTGTATTTTAGGTCGATTAGGGAGAAATTAACTTATATTTTCTTAAATTACACGAACACGAAAATAGAGGAGACATTGATTAATTGTTTTTCGTGTTTGGTCTCGACATTTGAGTCATCTATAAGCATGACGCACTTAAGGAGGTTATCAATTTTCTTTTTCTTGCTTTTGCTTCTAAACTCAAGGGCATTGTAAATTAATAATTTATTCGATACGCATGTAATGATAAGCCCACATAAAAGGTGGCGTAAAATGTATCTTCTTGTCGGAAGATGTTGTAATTTTTACAAATGGCGTTGAATGTCAATCAAGATCGATTGATTAAGTCGTCTAATACTTCTTTCTTTGGAGC
The DNA here is from genome assembly GCA_905146935.1 of Scaeva pyrastri. Taxonomy (NCBI): domain Eukaryota; kingdom Metazoa; phylum Arthropoda; class Insecta; order Diptera; family Syrphidae; genus Scaeva; species Scaeva pyrastri. The sequence continues at coordinate 72,875,128 of LR989927.1, forward strand.
TACTTGAAGTCTTGTCAATAATTTTAAAAGCAGTCGCAGCTTTTAAGGGGGATTTTTCAAACATTTATTACTGGAAATGGAAATCGTGCGGAAAGTCGTGAAAAATGCGATAAAACTGGAACAAAAATGTCAAGTATCAACTCATCCGGTAGTCACTTGACAGATAAATATAATCTTTTTCATTTAAGTGATAAAATTTAAGATTTCCAATAAAATTTGAGAAATAATGTTGCTCCACCTTGTAAGTTAGTAAAATTAAAGAATAGTTTTCAATTTTGAAAGATTGGTTTAAGAACTTCATACCATACTTAATTTTGACGTTTATTCAGTAGGTATGGTGAATACAGTTTTGTGTTTTTGATATGTCAATTCGATTAAGGATGATTTCAATTCTTTTTTTTTTTTGGTATCCCTTGTCGATTTTGACAATAATTTATCAAACTTGAACTCCAAAAATAGATGTAAATACAGAAAATAAAAAAAAGTTATTGTATTCATTTGGTAAAATTTGACATTTCCCCACTTAGTGGTAAATAAATAAAATGGAATTTTGTATTCTTTTGACGATTGATTGAGTCATTCAAATTGGTGAAAGAAAGCATTGAAATAGTTTTATATGCTTCTGGATCGTGTTAGATTCGATGACCTTAAATTCACCTCAATAGTGTCACAGTTTTATTTTAGAATAAATGATATTTAAACAAACGTCAAAAATGAATCCTAAGATCAAGTAAAAATCATCATTGATGTCTTATATTCACACAATTTTCCTAAGTAAGCAGTTCTTTTAACATTGTTAAATTTTGGCATTAAGTTTCAATATTCACCTCACTAGTGTCAGAATATTTTTATGAGATCAAATTAAATTGTCATTATTTTAATAAGATTAACATTATTCACCTCACTCAAGTGTTAAAATTTATCTGAAAATGAGAATCTAATCTAATGTGTATTTTTCAAGGTTTGGAAATGAATTAGAGTTTTTTCCAAGTATTTTTTGTCAAAATTACATTGTATATTATGCATCACAGTTTTTTTCTTTTTTTTTCAACATCAAATCCCCTCCTTCCAATGGGACCATTTTTGAATTTCGTTGAACAAGTTATTTCCTGGACATTCTGTTGCACCGACTTGTCTATGTCCGTACAAAGTATAGTTTTTTGACAGGTGTCCTTGAGTAACCGCTTCGTCAAGTAATTCATTTGCTTTTAAAATCTGACAATCAGTTGGCGTGTGATCTGAAAAATTAAATATAGGTATTAGTAATAATCCTTGTCATTGGGAAGGTTTTGTATGTGTTCAAAAATGTAACTTTTTTGAAAAAAAAATGTGACAGTTGAATACGTGGCAGTAGGAATAACGAAAAATTAAATAGAACGGGTTTGGTGTCATAGTACTAAAATATTTTAAGAACCAACTGGTAGAACTGACTTATGGACATGGACTGTTGATTGACTGACTGAAATGAATGAAGACTGACTGTTGAATTGATTGACCGAGAAACTAAATGACTAGCTGAATAAGTGACAAATTGACTGTCTGAGTGAGTGTCACTGACTTATACTTATTCCTACCGTTCTATCGTTCATTCACTGACAGTGTTTGACAATCGAAAAAGTGTCATGAAGCATATTGACAATTTGCCACTACAAGTAAATGTTTTCATTAAAATTGATTTCCTTACCATTATAATTTCCAATAAACATTATCCCAATAGATTTGCCATTCCAATTTAAAGCATGTGCACCTTGAACACCAAATCCCCGTCCTTCGTAAATATTCCCGTCGGCGCCAATTCCAAAATTATAACCAATATCATCCCATCCCAATGTTTTCATATGGTAAGATTGCATATTTTGCATTTGTTGTTTACACGTCTCATTTGTGGTGCAATATGCTCCGGCTGAATGATGAATTACAACATATTCCAGATTTTTGTCCAGAGCAGTTTTTGCCACAGGCGTAAGTCCTCCCCATTCGGATTTTTTAATAATGTTGATGGATGAAATTCCCTGGTAAACTTAAAAATAAAATAATTCTTTAAATTCTTTTCCTCCGAAATATGTCGGTTTTCAAAACTTACATCCACACAAAACTATGCAAATTTTCAATATAAAAGACTTGATGCTGGCCATATCGACTGCAATTGTTGACTGATCAAATTGAGTCTTTATGATGGTCGGTTTTTTTTTGATAGAATAAACAGATTAAATTGCTATCTAATCGGTATGAATTTGATTTCAAAATATGCGTCGAACTTACTTTTATATTTTCTAAGAGTCTACAAAAAATATAGCTTCTAGAGTTTATAAAAATTGATCATTTGATTATATTAAACCCCATTGAGTTCTTAACTTTGTCTGATAGCTTATAAATTGTTAATGAATTATAATATTTATTTAATAGTTAAAATATGATAACAAATAATAATACATAAATAAATCAATACAATTATTTATTGCTATATTTTTACAATCTATATTCTTTGCATTTACAAACAACACTATTGATGATAAAGCCAATGGAATCCCCTAAGTTACTCAAATATTCGATGACATATATTGTTTTTGGACTGTCAGTCATCAATATTGATAACCAATTAAACTTTTAAGAAGAAAATACCCTTTTGTTTCAAGCCAAAACAAAAAGAAAATGCCGTGAAAATAATGAAAACCCCACTCGTTTACTTTACAATTTCTGTATAAAAAAGATCTTTGACATTCGATAGTTATTAGAATCAATTTTCAATTCCTTGTTGAAGTATACGACTACGCATTGAGTAATTTACATAAATAGATTAGTCTTCTTGTCGTGAAAAATGCTATAAAACGGAACAAATATGTCAAGTATCAACTCATCCGGCAGCCACTTGACAGATAAATATAATCTTTTTCATTTAAGTGACAACATTTTAAGAGATAATAATTTGAGAGATAATGTTGTGCCACCTTGTAGTTAATAAAATTAAGGAATAGTTTTCAATTTTGAAAGAGTAGTTTAAGAATTTCATACCATATTAAATTTTGACGTTTGTTCAGTAGGTGTTGTTCAGTTTTGTGTTTTTGATATGTGAATTCGATTAAGGATGATTTCAATTCTTTTTTTTTGTATCTCATGTCCTTTATAACAATAATTTATCAAACCTCACTCGTTTACATTACAAATTTGTATCCAAATGTCTGTATAAAAAAGATCTTTGACATTCGATAGCCATTAGAATGGATTTTCAATTCATTGTTGAAGTATACGGCTGCATTAAGTAATTTACATAAATAGATTAGTCTTCTTCTTTAACATTGTAGGGTGATGTGATCGATGCAACAAAGTTGTCATGACAGTTAAGGGTGAGTTCACAAATATCTCAATGCTGTCAATTACCATTGGGAAAACTTGTTCAAGATGAATTGTTAAACTTATCCAATAATTAAAAACTACTGTCAAATCGGCATTTAAGAATAATAGTGTTACAAATTTTAAGTTGAAATTTAACTTTGAATATTGTTAAACAATAATTGCGAAATAAAGTTTTTTTTTTAAACAATCGAACCGAACTTAATAGTTCAATCATTGAGCACATTAATTCAGAATAATAGAAGTACATATGTCAAGCTTAATAAATTAAAGTCAGTTTGACAGATGTAGCTTACCTATCGGAATTCGGACATAACTATTACGAAAATCCTTCACTGACAAGCACATACTGTTTTTGACCATAAATTGTCAGTATACAATGACAAATTTGATTAATAATTTACAACTGACAGTAGTTATTGTAAGATTCTCTCCACATTAAAGACGAATTGCCAACCACTCTTAGTGAAGAGTTTTGAACTGTCAAATACTATGTACAAGATGTCAAGTTAAGAATCGGCTAAGGTAATAAACTGTTGTAATATTTGTGATAGTATAGGTATGATGTGATTATCGCTGAACTTTTCATTGGTGTATAAGGTGATTCAACTTTTGTTCAATTCGATTGAACAATTTCCAAACTAAACTGACTTAACGAAGTTCATGATATATGAGGCGATTCATTTTGACGTTTTACACATTTCATAAAAATGATAAGACGTCAAAATGTGTTATGTCAAAAGAATCAAATGTGAATATAATTTCTTACTGCGAACATGAAATTTTGATTTCAAATAATAAACTGCCAAATTAAATTTGACATTTATTTTTAAGTTGCAACCATTGTTATTTGTTATTCTTGTCAAAGTACGTAATCGCTTCGTGATGTTTAGAATTTTAATTAATTGAGAAATATGAAATCTGAGAAATTTTCCTCGTTAAAAATTTGAGGAAATCAATTCAAAATATGATAAATGTACGTTTCTTTGGAATTTGACTGTAAAATCTGAGAAATTTCACTGACAAATCATATTCTTCATTCACCGAATTGAGACAATCCAAATTATTTAAATAAAAAAATTAAAATACCATCTAAGCAATCATTGACGTTGACGTTTGCGGTTTTCGAGTTTAACATGCCAATGAAATGGGTCAAACCACACTTACGTACATAGATTGTTTTATTTTGATTTAATAAATCATGATTTAGTGTCAAATCCTATTAATTTACTATTTGCATACATCATTTTTATTTTGAAAAAAAACCTTCCTTTCTCATTTTTGATTTAAATGTTGCTTCTGTCTGTCTTTTATAGAAGATTATGGAGTTTTCACAAGACCTTTTTCCCACTACAACACATAACTGTCAAGTCCTCATCACCTTGTGGACCTTTACCTCTCCCTACATTCTTTTTTTTTTTCTTCTTTAACACATTAGGTATTTACTACATATTGACAGTAAAAGGATTTATTACAGAATTCTTCTATAATTTCATCGATCGACATATCTGTCACACACAAAACAAAATTTACTCCTGATCTGCCAATTAGATAAAGACAGCTATGACAAAGAGCAGTCACAAAAAAAAAAAAAAAAGCAGAAAACAAATTAATATATTTGATAAGGTTTTTGGTTTCTTTGCCTTTTGCCATATCCTTGGATATCCTTGACTTCATCTACGCATCACCATTAGCTGTGAAGACATTGAAGACTTTGTTATAGAAACGTCCCGTACTCCGGTGAATTTTTTTCTTTGCTAACAAGTTACAATACCACACACACACTCAAACACAAGTATGTACATACATATGTATGTAGGTATAGCCAAGTCGTTCCTCGACCGTTCGTCCTTGTTTGGAATCGAACGGCTCTTAGCAGCATATCGTCTAATTAAATGATACCAAAGATTTAGGGAGTTTATTTATTTTTTGGTGAAGAGCAGTTGGGGGGGGTGCAGGGGTAGGGGAATTTCATATCCTTAATACGTAATGTATTGTGCTTGCTTATACGTTACATACTTTACCTATGTATATGCCATTGGGTTGTCATAGGCAGCCGAAAAGGTTTGTGTACGTGAAAGATAACATTTTTGGAAGCGGTACGGTACGGCGGCGGCGGTGGTGATTGGCAATATAGCATTTGCTTATCTCTGTAATACTGTTTAACTACTATACCAGAAAATAATAGCATGATTGACATCGCAGGATTCAGAACTCAGAATTCAGGACTTAGAAGTGGGAGAGATGTTTTGTTGGTGAAGAACGACGACGATAGGTTACACATATACACAGCAAATATTCTTCGAGTTAAGTTAAGAGTTTTTTTTTTCTTTTTTTTTTGCTCATCACGTTCCGAAGAGGATGTTTCATTGAATATTATGAAATAACAAATTTAATAAAAACCAATCTACGTGGTCTTGGATCAATATGGATAAGATTCTAAGATTGTTTGATTGATTCAGATTTGTTGTTTTTGGAACATGTTTATTAGTTTTAATAGACAATTTTGAAGGTGCGATACCAAAACGGTCTTGAAAATTGACAGTTAAAAAAAAACAAACACTTCGTGATTTAGATAATAGTGAAACGAATCAAATAAAACTTGAAGTAATATTGAAAGCCATGAAGCTTTTTGATAACGAGCACACACAACACAAACTAATTGTCTGCTGTTTTGACATTTGATTGATCTGTTTGTTTTTTTCTAATTACTGTCAACTGAGATGACAGATGTCACTGTCAGAGAGATGAGTTAGTCTGTCTTATTTCATGATTTTTTCACATGTGGGTTGTCGCCACGCCTCCTCCTCCACGTGACAAAGTTCTTCAGAATTTAAAGTTTCTAACACTATTCGTTCTGAAGTTAGATGGGGTTCGAAAATTGGCTGAGTTCGTTCTTGTAAATAGGGTGTTCTCTTTCTGATTTTTTCAATTGTTCGAAACTGGAAAAACCTCTGACTAGTTTGAGTTTTTTTTTTTTCAAAATCGGAGTTGGAAATTTGACTCAATTTCTTTTATAAATTGAATTTTATTTGCTAATTTTTTAATCGTTTACGTTTGTCAAACTCAAATCATTTCTCGAAATATAATTCCTTGTTAGACAGCTCGAATTTTTAATCTGTCAAATGGTATTTTTTGTAGAGTTGCACTTAAATTTTGAAACACCCTCTTCTAACACAAAATAAATAAATTCAAATTTGACAGATACCTTTTATGGCAGTGAAATTTAAAACTGAAAATGTGAAAATGATGGAGAAAATCGATGACAAAATTTTAAAGTAATTGATCAGGCAACTTTGATTCCTCAATGACAAGTACTTTTAGAATATTCAATTCATTTATATCACCATTATATTCATCTTTGTATCTATCTCGTACATATCTTTTCTATTTGCTTATCTGGTAGTTTCTTCACTTAAAAGGATACTTCTGAAGTTCGTTTATCTCGTAAGCAAAAAGCGTTTATTTTTGTATCTTTTTTTCCATATATATCTGTCTATCGATACAAACCTTCAATAGACTTAAACATGTACAAAATCTATGTATTTTTTTGCTGATAAAAACTTTACAAATCAGTTACTATATTTTCCTTTTCCTTTCCATGTATTTTTCGATTGGGACAAAAAAAAGTTAAAACGATGATGTCAGGTACGTCAGATTGAAAAAAAAAAAAATCGAAGCAAGACGAAAGCAAGGAGAAGAGCATCCAATCAAAACTACCAACTTCCCGGAAAAAAAACCTTTGCTAACCTGGAACCTGTGTAATTTTCTGCCATAAGACATCTACCTAAATCTTTTTTTTTTTGTGTGAAATGCCAACGCAAATTCAGTCTTTGACATATCTCTCTTTTTGCTTTAGTTTTTTTTTTTTTTTTTTGTCAGCAATTAAATTAAAATGATTTCTATTCACTCATTCCTTATATCCTTTTTCGAGTAACGGAGTAACTTTTTTATTTTAGTTCGTGCGAATCCTTTGGTCATCGATATTCGCTTAGAGAGTGTTGGAATTTTTTTTGTTAACATCGAGGGAAATTTTAAGTAGTTTTTTTTTGACAGGTGTTTCATGATTGCATATTTTGTCACACACCAATTTTTTTTTTAATTTACTGTCCGCCATATTTCGGATGAATTTTATTGGAAGTGGTGATGAGAGATGACAATTTTTTTAATTTAAATTCCTACATTCCTTTCCGGATGAATTTCTATACCGTTAGAAGTTTTAGGGTTTTGTTATATTTTAATATTAAAGGTTGGTGTTTTCTATAGAAGAAGGTCTGCAATATTTTTTAAATTAAATGAAAGGTGTTTTTTTTTTTTTTGTTAGACAATTGCGAGATTGGCAATACTTTTTTCGGAGTTGGTCTTTTTGACAGCTGTCATTTGTGGCAAATCGTGCGAACGATTTAACACCGCTAGACTAACGGGTGATTTTTTAACTGGTTTGGTTTTGGCAACACTAGTTTTGACAGCTGACGTGTGTTTAGTACCTTGTGTCACTGTCAAACAGCTTCAGTTTGGTTTGCAATTTAACCATGGATCGTCTTACAAATGAACAACGCTTGCAAATTATTGAATTTTACTATCAAAATTCGTGCTGGGTTCGAAATGTTCATCGCGCGCTGCTTCCATTTTATGGTCGGCATTCTCGACCTTCTGAGCAGTCTATTCGGAAGATTGTGACCAAATTTCGCACCAAATTTACTTTGTTGGACATTAAACCACCAACACGTTTACGTACTGTGCGTAGTGAAGAAAATATTGCGGCCGTATCAGCTAGTGTGACAGAAGACCGCGAAATGTCGATTCGGCGCCGTTCCCAGCAGTTAGGCCTTTGTTACAGCACTACGTGGAAAATTTTGCGGAAGCATTTGGGCGTAAAGCCTTTTAAGATACAGCTGGTGCAAGAACTAAGGCCAGCCGACCTACCACAACGCCGAATTTTTGGTGAATGGGCTCTTGGAATGCTGGCCGAGGATCCGCTTTTTTATCGAAAAATTGTGTTCAGCGATGAGGCTCATTTTTGGTTGAATGGGTACGTAAATAAGCAAAATTGCCGCATTTGGAGTGAAGATCAGACAGAAGCATTGCAACAGCTAGCAATGCATCCCGAAAAAGCCACTGTTTGGTGCGGTTTATGGGCCGGCGGCGGCATTATTGGGCCATATTTCTTCAAAGTTTAAAGATGATGCGAATCGCAGCGTTACTGTCAATGGTGAACGCTACCGAGCGATGATAACAAACTTTTTTTTTGCCCGAAATGGAAGTTCTTGACTTGCATGATATGTGGTTTCAACAAGACGGTGCCACATGCCACACAGCACGCGAAACAATGGCGCAATTGCGAGGCGAGTTTGGTGAACAGTTAATTTCACGTTTCGGGCCGGTCAATTGGCCGCCTAGATCGTGCGATTTGACACCATTAGACTATTTTTTGTGGGGGTATGTCAAGGCTAATGTCTAATGGGACAAGCCCGCTTCGATTGACGCACTGGAAGCCAACATCCATGCATTCATTCGTGAGATACCGGCCGATATGTGTGAAAGAGTATGCCAAAATTGGACTCAGCGGATAGGCTACCTGAGACGCAGCCGCGGTCAACATTTGCATGAAATTATCTTTAAACATTAATTTGCAAGGTTCAAACTATCGATTAAAATAAATATTTCATTAATTTTTCGAATTTTTTGTGTTTTTTTTTTTTGAAAAAAGTTCTAAACCTCTTAAAAAATCACCCAATATTTTAGTGGGGTTATGTGAAGTCGTTTTGACTACATAGATAAGCCCGAGACGATTGACGCCTTGGAAGAGAATATTCGGAGCGTTATTTTTGACATAGGCCCAAATTGCTACAAAAAGTGGTTGAAAATTGAGAATCTCGGCTGGAATTTATTCTTTAGCCAGCCGTGGCTCGAAACCATTTTTAAAACATAATGGTAAACCCTTATCTTTATAATAAAGATAAATTCTTGGCCATAACTTTAAATTATATGCATTTGATTTCTTCTTGCAAACCACACGTCTAAAAAAAACACGCTTCCTAACTTTATAACTCATGTAACTAAATTAAGTATTCAACTTTGACACATAAACCAACATTAGTGTTTTAGTTTAAGGATCACTTACTTTTGGTCATGTGAAAATGTTTGATTTGATGTTCTTCGATGTTGACGCTTGAAGGAAAGCGATCAAATTTCGAAAACGGGTTTCTGCCAAAAGCTAGAAAAACTTGAAAGAAATGATTAAAAAATAGAAAACTTAGTTTGAAGGCACTTCACCTGTCAAGAACTGCCCAGTTTGTCTGTCATTCGGTCGTTCGGTTTCGTTCTTCTAAGTCGTCGTCGCGTCGGTTTGGCTAAATATTTATGTTCTAAAGGTTAAGCTTGTAAAACTAAAACAATCTCTGAGGATCGATTTTGACTTGAGAAGACAAGTATATTGTTTTTCGAATGACGAGATACAGAGGTATTCGAGTCAGAATCGAACTAAGGCTACCAACAGTCTTCGGAAAAGTATATCTTAGTATAGGGATCCATAAATGTCAAGATTTATACAACATTTTAATTTTACTGACAGAATCAAATATGTAAAAAGTTTGAAGGTGTTCAATTTGTTTTCATTTTTAAATTTTTTTATAAATGCATCAATTTAATTATAACAATAATAATATATATAATTTTTGGGATTTCCCTCGAGAGCACAAAATAAAAGAAGTAGATATTTCGCATCAAAAATAAAATGGGGGATTTTTTTTCCATACAAAAATAAAAGAGTTGTTTTCTTTTATGCATCCTTATATTCCCTTTAAAAATGGAAAATTTATATCAGAAATAAATTTAGTACTTCCCCTGATGAGATGACGCAAAACTAAATGATTGTTTTATTACACAATACGGGGCCAAAGAACTTAATTAAGACTGAGAAAATAATTTTGAAATTAAGACGTTAAAGTCACAAATAAAATAATTCTGGTCAATAGCAAGATAAACTCCTTTTTTCCAGCTTCAGTTGAAAATATGTCTTAATTATTTTTAAAACTTCGACTAGTAATAGAAAATCATTCGTTGTTAAATTAAATCGCTTCAATAGTTTTCCAACAAAAAAAAAAAAAAAAAGAAGAAGAAATCACGCTGTGAACAAATCCTGTGCTAACAATGTTCCTTGTCCGTTGTTTGAAATCAATAATTAACATCAAAGGAGCAAGTGTTCTCGATTTTCGCACTCCTTAATTGGGTCTCAACTTTATCCGATACATCTACTAGCTAAACCTTTGTGTGTACGAGTATATTGTATATCCTTGAAAAGTTAGTGTTGAACATGATTAGACATTTCCTTCAGCCATGAAGAACTAAATACATATATACTATGAGTATATACTTACAAGTAGGTACTTGTACGAGAATCGAGATGATTGCATGATGCCTTTTGTAAAAAAAGGAAAGCTCTAACTTAAAGGAGGTCCCTTTTCTCTGCCACTTTTGTCGAAACTATATTTTCTCCTTAAATTCCCCATAGTGCATAGTGTGCCAATCAAACAGGTGAATACAAAGAAGTTTACACACACCTATACACATTGAATGTTGTGTTTAAGGAAGTAACATTTTCCTACAACTACATATCTATAATGTTTTCTGGGCAATTACTCGTATATGGTACTACTACTACTGATGACTCGACCAAACTTGCACCACTTATAGTACTTGGTTGTTGGTTTAAGTTTGAGAAAATAAATTACCAGAAATTCAAGTTAATTGATTTGATTTCAGTAGCCCTAATTACTTTGAATGTTCTTAGCAATTTTTGTTGGTTAAAATTGTGTTTCCATTTGGAGATCTTCATCCGAAATAATTTCCTGGGAAGTTGTAAAGTTTTTTTGTGGGAACTTAATTGACACCTATAAATATCAGAAATACAGATATTGTGAATATCAATCGTGTCAATCAATAGTGTCAAAATGATGTATTTTTGAGATATTTTGGCAATACATTATTGTGAGAAGAAAACCCATACAAATTATAATTTTTGTCAATTTTTTTTTACTAACTTCCGATAGGAAGTTATTGTTATGTCGGTTCAGTTTGTCAAATTGAAATGTTTGACAATTCTGGACGTCAATTCTAGAGATATGTCTATGTGTGCGTGTGCACGTACATTCGTACCCTTTTTCGTTCACGGTATCTCAAGAACGAGTGGAGATATTGACTCCAATTATTTTTTTTTCGAAAGGTTGTAACTTCAAAGGATGCAGAAAGGACTTCTAAAAAAAATTAGTTGGTTGCAAAGATCTCAGGAAAAGTGGTGTTATAAAGTTTTAGTATTTAGCGCTCAAATATACAATAAAGGAAAAATGATATGAGGTTAAAAACATTTTTGGGAAAAATTGACAGTTTTTTTTTTTAATAAGGAAGTACCAGGTTTCAAAATGAGAGGTGTTATTTTGATATTCAAGGTAAAATGACATTTTTTTGAAAATTCATTTTTATTTTTATTCAAATTTATTTAAGACAAAAATTTTTAATTTTTAAAAACTAGCATAATACAACTAACTTACTGGCCCTATGGGGTCCTCTAAGTTAAACAAATATGTTAATGCTAATGCCTTTCGGCGTAAGAACTAACGTAATTAAAACTAAATATCTATATCTTTTTTATCAGCAAGAAGAATATTGCAAAAAACTTGGTTTCCTTATCCGTTTTTATTTATTTAAAAAAACAAACTTAAAACTAAATAGAAATAAAATAAAGCTAAAGTAAAACTTAAATAATACTTAATAAAACTAACTTAAAACTAGATAAGACTATTTCTGACTACTTATTTACTTACAACTAGCTGAACCCGCAGACGTTGTTCTGCCCTGTTTTTTAAATTGTGTGAAAGAAATTGCTTTAAATCTTATTCATATCCAGGTTCTAATAAAGTTTTGGCATTCATAACCTTACCGCCGAGCGATTAATGACTTTTGAAATTCTGGAAACGGCATACATTTTTTGTTTGCAAAATAAAAGCGTCTCCTAGATGTTTCCCTTGTATTTCTCTTAAACACAATCTTGAGGCACTTTTGTTTGCTTCTTTCATTATCCAATTTATCACAAATTTATAGCTAGCTTTCTATTGGTAAAAGCATTTTAAAAATCGGTTCAGTAGATCTAGAGATTACCCAATACAGTCTTAAAAATGTTACCAACTCTTTCGAGAAACGATGGAAATAGGTACTGTGTCCGTTTTGTCAAAAATTCAATTCGACCATTCTAAACTTCAATCTTCAATGTTATGACTGTTTTGTAAACAGTGTTATTTGGGAAGTCTAAATTATTTCAATAAAGAAATTCAGATTTGAAAAGTGGCAACCGTGTTTGTCTTGATCATACTTCCAGGAGGACACTTTTTGTATTTTCTTATCGATAATAATAAATATTGATGTTTAATGTCAACTGCGACTATCAACTGTCAGTTAATTAGTTCAAAAACACGGTGGCGGTTTAAAATATGCGTCGAAATAAGACTTTTAATTTCGTAAGCAATTTAATTTAAAATATTGAAGGAAAAAACATTTTTTTAATTTAATATATTATTTGGCATAGTAAAGTGTTAATTTTCATTGTTTTTAAGATGTATTCTGCTATTCGGGGTGGAGACAAATCCAACGAATCAATAACCATGAAAATTGATTCAGCAGATCTCGAGTTATAAGTGTTGTAACAAACCCGTCTTTGTTTTATATAAATAGATTACTTAATAGTCTGGTCAAATAAGACATTTTAAGTTAAATAAATTCCCACCAATTATTGTAGTACTGAGGACATCGCTCTTGCAATGTGACCCCGAATCAGATTTAGAAAGTATTTATCTATTCTGTTTATGTTGGGCTCCATTGTATAGAACCTGGTTGGAATTGTAATGTTTGCACTCCGACTTTGGTGTTCATCATTGGCCGAATAAGGGCCATGTGGCAAATCACATTTATCCTGGTGTCTAGCCGACTGATATAAAAAGCCGTTTCATTAGGGCAAAAGCTCCCCTGGTTCTGGTCAGGGCATCACTTATGTGTCTATCGAAATATAAGTACTGGGACCCTTGACCTACTCTGTAATTCTTTTCGAAAGCCAATCCTATTCGAATCTAATTTTCGATTCATGAAAAATTTTCGAATCGAATGAAAACACATCTAGTACTATTTTCATTTATTGGAGTATATTATGTCGAGACTCGAAGTATTTCTCATGAGATCTGTCAAAACAAAAATCAAAAACGGAAATATGTAAATTAAAACAAAATTACAAATGAGACGAGAAGGATAACCTCGCCCACAAATTGTTGAAAGTTTGTCTGGCGTCCGAGGTATTCAAACGGCCTTTCACCAAATCGTGAAGAGCACACATGAATTCTACCATATCTCGAAACTGTTTTGACTTCGTGTGTAAATTTTTGCCTCATGATTCCCTATAATGAAATTTTTTTGCTTAAATTTTTTATAAAACTATTATTTCCTTTCTTACATTTTATTTATTTGTCTATAAAACACAATTCCTTTTTTTTTTTCAAAATATGTCCACTCAACGCGACCCGAATTGCAATCCGATATTGATGTAGAAACAAAATTTCCATTTTCGAACGCTAATTACTTTCGGAAACGCATTGCCAGGTACGAAAAATCCGTATGCGGCTTTGTCATTCTGAAATGAATAGATTTCTTATCCATATTTGAAATAGAGAGTTCAAAATATTCTTTTTCGAAAATTTTTGCTTTCGAAACGAATTACAGAGTAGGGCCCCTGATCCAACCGGATGCCAAGGTACTTTACTACACTTTTATTCGCCATTGGTTGTCAGTCTGTTCCTACTAGATTCCTCCAATTCTGTCTCGCATCTCTTGAGGCTCCAGACAATGGAGTTCTAATGATCGGACATATAGAGAGGAAGGTATGTCATTAATAATGGAAAACAATATCATTCAAATGGCCACATCGGATACGCTTACAGAACCGAATCCTTTTCATAACATTTTCCATCACCAAATGGCAAAGTGGCTGCCGTACGCGGACGCCGTGAATAGCTTCACGAATTCCATCTTTGAGGTGTTGAATCGACGAGTGTGTGCAGCGACGACGCCAGGCTGTTGGTGTAGGCCTTATCTTTCACGTAAGCCCAAAATAAGATCAATGCCATCCAATAGCGTAATCCATTAACTGTAACTATTTCACCAGCCTCATTTTCGAAAAAGTCAGGTCCAATGACCCCACCGGACCATAAACCGCACCAAATAGTTGACTTTTCAACAATAAATCTAAGGTTTTCCGAGCCCCAAATGTGACAATTTTGCTCATTGACGTTGTCATCGAGGTGGTAAAGTTAGTAAAGATGATTTTTCGATAAAATTCCGGATCATTTTAATGCATTTCAAGTTTCAAGGACCTAATCAGCGAAGACAAAATGCGTTGTTGAAGCATTTATCGGTGTAGTTTCTACATGTCAAATGTCAAAAAATTACACCTTTAACAGTGACATCTACCGAAATAGCGAACTATTCAAAATGACACCTCGTCTGGGTTCACAAGTACTTATACTTGTACCTTCTTGTATACTTAAAATTATACAATCCTTGAATTGAATTTTTAGCCACGTCACTAAATCACTAAATCACAATAGTAAGTTCGTGCGATTTAATCGCTTGCGTGTACGAAAAATTCATTTTAGTTTTTCAGTAGTTCGAAGTCATGTTTTTTTTTCTTGTTTTTTTAGTGTCAAAATTCTCTGACTATTCCATAATTTAAGTGACTTTATCCGTCTTGAATGTGTTTCCCATTTTTGATATCTACCTTCATTAATATAGCAGCTAACGATGACATGAATTTTTTACTATCTCCTTCTGTAATAATGACAGATAGGTTAGGTATGCCATAAAAAAGAATGTGTGTGTAATATAAAACAATATTGAATATTATGTCTTTGTGTAGAGGAAAAAAAAAATAGAAAGGGTATATTAGCGATGATATTTCCCCATAAACATAAATGCATTATGACATACTGATGAGTCATGAAAACATTTATGACTTTGTGATAGATACAAAAAATAAATATCTATTCCTTACTTTGATTTTTTTTTGTATACATATTTTATTGGAAAAATTAATCAATTGTAATTTTTATCCTTAGCCTTTAATGGCTTATTTTTATGTCATAAACCAAATATTGCTGCGTAAAATTTTTCTTTCTTAAAAAACAACCATTTGAAGACAATTTTTACTCCCATTGAATAATTTTTTTGAAATTCAAGTTGTCAGAAAAGCTTTAACTAATGAAAGCAATTTCTTGAAATTTATGGATTCATGGTACATGAATTTGAAGAACTGCAATCCTTCAAATACTTTGGGTCCATAGTAGCAGCCGATAGCAACATAGGAAGCAGAAATACACGAGCTCAAAGCTAAGAGAGCCTACTATAGTCTGTCAAAGCTTCTTAATTCCTGAAACCGTACCATAACCTCTAAACTGCTGCTGTACAGAACTATGTTCCTGCCAGTATTTAAATACGGATCCGAGACCTGGTTGCTTATAGTGTTATAGTAAAAGGCACTCCGACCTCTCAAGTGCATTCGAGACGAAAGTCTTAAGGGGAATTGTTGGCTGCGTATGTGAGAAAGGACGATTCCGGAGACTTTACAATCATGAAAAAATCGTGAAAAAGAATCAAGCTCGTTATAGACTCCGGTGGGCTGGACACGCACGAGCAAATAGGAACCAGCTCGGAAAGTTCTTTGTAATAGCTGGAGAGATGGCGTAGACCAGAACCATGGGGATAGCTTCTAGTTGAGATAGGAATAAATGGAGAGACTTGTAAAATAAGGCCAGTTTAAGTTACGAATGAAATCAGCCTCTGTTTCGTATTGGTCTAGTCGCCTGTAAGCGAGACTGTATATTTTTCAACATAAAGTATCCGTTTTTTTTACTACTATTGTATAATGTGCGTAATTTTTTTTACTGACTGTCAAAATGTAAATTTTTAAATTCCATCGATTCGGAATGAAAACTTTAAATTCTCGGGAGATTTATGTAAATTTTGACATCAGTATTAAAACTTCGAAATATGACATTTAGAACGGAACTGTCAAATTTCATTTAGCGATAACAAATTATTACTTCGATAGGTTTAAAATATATTCTAGAAAATCTAAAATTTGATTTTTTTTTACATTTGTTGTTTCAGAAAACAGCAGTTCTTATGTTTGAAGTGACATTTGGAAACAAACATTTGGAAGGTAAAGGATGTTTTTTTCTAGACGTGTGGTCTTAAAGAAGAATTAAAACGCATATAATTTAATGTTATGCTCAAGAATTTGAAGGTTTTGCCATTATGCTTTAAAAATGATTTCGGGCAATTCAAAACAATAGCGGTTTTGAATATCAATGAAAGTCTTTATTCCTGTGAAAGTACGTTCGATGCCATTATGTAGGAAAATTGATTTCTTTGCCGTGGCCACCAAGGGCACACTTGCGGAAGTCCAGACGCTGAACCCAATTTTCGACGGTTTTCAAGCATAAATCGGCCGATGCTGCTGCAATTTCACATTCGATATTCGTGCGAAGTTCATCAATCGTCGCTGGCTTGTTGGCATAGACCATAGACTTGACGTAGCCACACAGGAAATAGTCTAACGGTGGCGTCAAATCGTACGACCGAGGCGGCCAAGCGACTGAAACATTTCGTGAGATAACACGTTCTCCAAACTTGGTTTCCAATAAATTGATTGTGACATTCGCTGTATGGCTTGCGGCGCTGCCCCCGTCCTGTTGGAACCACATGTCTTCCAATTGGGTCCAAAAATAATCGGTTATCATTGAACGGTAGCGATTCCCATTCACAGTAACGTGCCGGTCTTGATCATCACGGAAGAAGTACGGCCCAATGACGCCAACGGCCCATAAACCACAAAAAACCGTAATTTTTTCGGGATGCAATGATGACTCGTGGAGTACTGCCTGATCAATATGGCATATTTTGTTTATTAACCAATCCATTCAGCCAAATCGCTGAAGATGTTGCTCAGCCCAATTCACGAACATACGACACTTCTGGTGGTCAAGCGGCTTTAGTTCTTGGGTCAATTTAATGTTGTAAGGATTTAGGCCAAGATCTTTTCACAAAATTCGCCACAACGACGCCGCAAACATGCCCAACGCTGGAGAACGATGGCGTGAGAGACACATTTGGGCTTTCTGCAACTGAAGCCTCAGCAGTCAGCGGCAGCATTATTCTCGACACTACGGCACTTCTTTGTCTCACTGGCATGGGACAATTTTGTACTGTGCCTGTGGATTAAAATTTGTCCACTAGACGCTCAATTGTTGATCTGCTAGGACTATTATGATGACCATAAATTGGACGTAACGCTCTTAACGTTGAGGCCACTGACTCCGAATTTCGGAGTCATTTCTTTAATAATTTCGACTCGTTGTTGGCTCGTATATCTTTCCATCATGAAATGGCAAGCCTTACTGAAGAGAAATGTCAAAAGAGTGCCAAGAAATACATATGGCGTCGTTTGCTGTCCCTGTCGCCGCTCTACTTTTGTAGCGTCCCTGTTGAAAAACCCGATATTAAAATTCGAAACAAAACCACGATGAGCCTTCAAATTTGACCATTTGACTGACATCAAAACCCTAATGATACTGACATTCATTGGTTTTGACGAGGCCATAAAGAAACCTACCGTTCCAAAATTTCCTACCTGTTTCTTATTACCTACGAATTTCGTTTTCTCATTTCCTTGAGAGTGTCAGTTCATATAAAATTCAGTCTTCTTTGACACGAAATAACTTCACCAAAAAAAAAACACTCCTATGAAATGTTAAAATTATTTACAAGATTTATTCGAATAACTTAACTCCAACCAAGCACAATTATATTATTTAAATTATCCATAAACAGTATAAGACATAAATATGTATGTATATAAATAAATAAAATAAAAATATTTTTGTTTAGTGTTTTCTTCTTCTTCTTCTGCTGCTGCGTTCTACAATACTTCAATTTAAATTCCAATGGCTTAGTAAACGCGTACGCCTGTTTACGTCAGAGCTCCGTCTATCTTTTTGTGGTTCTAGGTTCGCTAAAATGTTGCCATTTTTCAATTTCCGCTTGTAGCGCCTTGCCGGGGCATTCAGTTGCCTTAACTTGACGATGTCCGTGCAGTCTATAATTCCTTTGGATATGACCCTTCTCGACGCCATAATTTATAAGCTGTTTCATTTTATCCAGCATCTCTTGGGGTGGCACTGACTCTGTATATATGTATGTTCGTTTAGTGTAAACGGGTTCGGGATGAAATAAAATTAATTTACAATGAAAAACAAGCAACAAAATTAAAAAAATATAAATGAAATAAAATAAAAATGAAAATGAAAATGAAAAAAAAAGTAAATGAAAATGTTTTTGAACTTAGTAAAACGGTTGGCGAACATCAGGCATGTTACAAAACGACGAAAAATGAGAATATAAAAACAAAAACAAAAACAAAATCTACGAAAACTGTGTTCAAAATTCAAATAACAAAGTATGTACTTTCGAAATGAGTTTCCACTTCGTCGAGCCTCAGAAATACACCAAAAGCATTCCTTAATTTTACGGACTCGCTCTTGTTTTGTAAAAAAAAATTCTTTTTGTTTTATTTGTTTCATTTTTTTGTTTCGTTTTTGTTTTTTTAAGTTGATTATAAAACTCTGCTTAACAAGCAGCATTCCGGAAAAGGCGGGATAGAGCAAAATAATAACACAACCCCTCCCAACTAAGTCCAATTTATGGCACAGTAACAGTAAGCACCCATCACTACCCACTAACCCACAACCCACTCTAAAACACATCCTCATACCTGACCAATTGCCAATTAGGCAAATTCCAATGCTGCGATAATTATAGCCGGGCGCATGAGCCCCTTGTACACCGAAGCCACGACCCTCGTAGATTCCACCATCATCGCCGCCGTCGGCTCCGATTAGGAAATTGTAACCAATGTCATCCCACCCATTGACCAGTTGATGAGTGTTCTGCATCGACCTTAATGCATTTCGGCAGGCCAAACGTGTGTAGCAAGCTGGAGGACTGGCCGAGTGATGTACGATCACATATGGCACAGGACTACTGAGGGGCGATTTGTCTGTTGGTTTTGCCGCATTCCACTCGGAGCGTTTGATGATTTTTAAATTGGTTTCGGTTTGGTCCTGAACCGGATGATGTGTTGTTTTCTGTGAACGGGCGGGATCTGGGGAAAAAAAACAGGAACAAGTGCATACTCTCGTAATAGTATTTGTATAAATTAAATTAATCGAATCGAATGTCATAGAGATTTTGGAATTTTTATATTAAATTCTAAAAATTTAATTACATTGCCGTTGAGAGTCCTCACCACATTGCATTGATTGCTCTATAAAGTTCAAATGGGGAGCGATATAAATATTTAGTTTCTAAAAAGTGGTGTGTAAATTTTCAAATCTGGTTTTTGAAATTTTTGAATTTTAGAATATTTCAGTTTTAGCTAAATAAATTCGAAGAGAATCGGTTCGAATTCTTAGTTCAGTTTTGGTGTGTAAAGGGTGTTTTTTTTTTTTTTTGGACGTGTAGTTTTTAAATCTGGCAATACTTATTTTTGAAGTTGGTCTTTTTGACAGCTGTCACTTTATTTATACTCAGTTTGTCATTTCATAATGAATAGATTTGATCCTGAACAAAGTTTGCAAGTTTGCAAATTGTAGAAATTTATTGCCAAAATAATGGTTCGGTTCGCGAGAGGCGTGGCTTCTACAATACCGTGTGATTTAATACCGCTGAACTATTTTTTTTTTTTTTGAGGTAATGGGAAGGCCCTTGTCTACGCAGATAAGCCCGAGACGACTGACGCATTGAACCTAGAAGAGAATATTTGGCGAGTTATTGTTGACATAAGGCCCCAATTGCTGCAAAAATTGAACCTCTCAGCTGTAATTTATTCAAGCCAGACGTCGCGTCCATTTGGTTGAAATAATTTTTAAGATATAATGGCAAACCCTAATCTTTTTAATAAAGCTTAATTCTTGGCCATAACTTTAAATTATCTGCGTTTTATTTCTTCTTGAAAATCACATGTCTAAAAAATACACCCTTTACGAAAACTATCAGTCATAAAAAACAATGAGATGTAAAAATATTCCAAATTCTACTATTTGAAGTTGTATGACGATGTTTAGTTGCTTTTAATATTAATTTTATATATGTATTTGAACAAATTAAAGAAATCATTCCGAGTGAGAAAGAATCGTTGGTAGTCAAATTTGGTCTGTACGGTGGCGGATGGTCTGACCTAGTCTAGTATGAATATTATCAGCTTTCGAAAACTTAGTTTCCTTGAAAACAATCAGATAAAAGACAAACTTTTCAGCGACAGTGTCAAAAAGCTTCTAAAATAAAATGAAGGGTTTTAATGTATATATTTGGTTAAGGTGCGAAAAATAAATTAGTCATGTTTTCGAAGAATCAGTATCAATTACAGGTGTCAAGTTGACCTATCACATTTTCATTTAGCATATAAAATTTCTGTCATCATTTTGAAATGTTGCTAAATAAAAAGCTTGACGTATTTTTGAAGTTTTTTGTTTAGCAAATTATTGTTGCTTAATGTTGAAATCTTGTATCAAGTTTCTTTTTGTGAACTTCTTCTGATGTTCTCACAAATTTAATCAATCAAATAAATAACAACAATTGTTAGAAAAATTGGTTGATATCACTTAGACTCCTCATGCTCTACAGAATATCTTCATCAAAGTATGTACATGGCTTGGAAGAGCTCTTTTATTTGATATCTACTAATTTTAGAAAATGGTTGAAAATTACGCCTAACAAATCGAATACGATCGATCTGTTGTTGGAGACTCCAAGGTTTAACGATATCAGGAAGTGTTTCAAAATTTTGATGATCTATCAGTGGTCCATCAGTGCTAGAGGGTACTACCGGAAAAGTGAAAAATATTTTCAGTCCGATATCATAAAGCACACTAAACCAATGCAATCAATTTGGCAAGTCTTAAAAAAGCAATACTTAAACTTTAGTCTTATAAGTCAGTTAAAGCTGAAAACCTTACTTCTGAATTCTGTTAAATTCTCCGATGGATTTATTCGCTAAACATAAACCAAAATTAAGCTCACAAAAAAAAAAAAAAAAAATGGAGGCAAAATGTGTTAAATTCAATCGGATATGAGAAAAATGCGCATACGCCCCAGTGTACTATTTTTCATTTGTGGCTTTTGTTTTGAATATTTTTTCTAATGAATTAAAAAAAGAGTATGGGTGTGTGAGCCACATTGATAACTTCCCATTGTGCATACTTTGAAAACTTGGCATTCCCAATATTAATCGATTTACTTTTGATGTTTGATTGATAACAAGTTTATTTAAAAAAAAAATATCAGACTAAAAAAAATTCTCCAGATATGTATTGCACCAGAAACAAATATTTACCAATTTTTGGTAGAACTTTTTGTAGTTTTTTATTAATTGTTTAAAAATGTCAATTTGATATTCCTCAAGATATTAACCTATACAGTGGGTAACAGCAAAACATTTAAACCGCTGTATAACGCCAAATTCAAATAAGTTATTGTCGACATTAAAATTAAATATTACTACTTATCGTGTATTCTACAAATGGGCCACTTTACAAATACATCGGGTTCATTTTACAAAAGTTACCAAGAATTTTCTAAAAATTAAGCAAAATTTAATATTACAGTTTATTTTATTCATTTTTAACAAAAAGAAAGAACAACTTTAAAATTGACATTTATTTTCCTAACAAATTAAAATTTAGTTTGATAGACCTTTCTTTGAGCCCTTTCGTCATCTATTCCACCAATTTTTGGGTGGTTTCTGGGGTTATCACTTTTTTCACTCCTCCAGAATAGCTTTCTTCAGTTGAATTCTATTGGAAATTTTGTACTTCCTAATATTCCCGTCTAGCAGTGACCACAAATTCTCGATGATATTCATATCCTGTGTTTGTGCTCACGGTTTCAAAAGTAGGAAAGTCCATCTAAGACAAAAACTCTAAATTTGGACTCGTCTGAGAAAATATCAATGTTCAAGAATTAAGAGTCTTTAGAAAGATGTTCCTAGGCAGAGCTAAGACGACTTTGTTGATTTTTCTTTTTTATAAGGAGATTTTTTTAGATCTGCTTGACCATGAATTTCAAAGGCATGAAGCACATGTCGTATTGTTTGGGCACTGCACGATTTACCCAGTTTCTCAAGCACCTGGGAAGCTATCTTTGGAGCTATAATAACATTGGGTTTTGCTACATTTTTTGATGATTTTGTGTTCATTTGCTGAAGTTAATATTTTACTTGGTGCACTTCTCCTTTGACTTCAATTTTAACTCGCGAAAATCCTTTTTTTTAAATGGTTTCTAACGAGTTTTGTTGCTCAATTGTTGTTGTTGGACCCATTTGAAAATGTCGAAAATCCAAGAGAATTTTTTTTCTTTAACTTACATAGAACTCATCTCGAAAACAATAAGGAATATTATTTTAAAAACGGTTACTTTAAAAGCTTTACCTTTAATACTCGTATGTAATATTAAATTTGGGTGTTGAACAGCTTTATAATACTCTAGTTTATTTTGCGTTTCATTGGTTACATTCTAAAGTAGCATACGTGTTCAGTATAATTATAACTTATAAGATGTAGTTTTTTCTCAGTAGATAACGTATTTAGATCCGAAGATACTGAACTTTAAATTTTGAAAATTGAACTTTATCATTTAAGCTGTTACACCCACTGTAGATATTGTCAAATGCATTATAATGAAAATACTTTTGACACTTCTCGGTAAATTTCAGTTTTTGTTTTTATATTTCGTAAAAAACCTGTTAATTTGATAGCTGTCAAAAATTTACCATATTTTAACAATTGTATTATGCAAAAAATAATGATTGACCACTCAGGACATATTCAAGTCAAGTTTTGATATTTTTTGATTAAGTTTTTAATGTTTTTGTAAGAAAACTGACACTTTCATATTTTTCAAAATAATAGCATATATTAATAATTGTATTTTGTATATAAACTTAAATGAGTTTGAAGTCAATATCGGTGCTCATTCATAAAGTCAAAAAACATATTTTACTAAGTTTTGGTAGAATTTTTTGTGCTTTTTATTTTTTGTAAAAAAACTATCAATTGAATTTTTTCGAAAATCTTACCAGAGTCAAGGACAGCATTTCAAATAGTGAAAAATTGTTCCGAAGATGATATCATTTTTCCTTCATTGTATATTTGAACGCCAAATGTTTTTTACTTAAAAAAAAATAACGGTTAAAATAACCAAATCTGTATCACATTGCAATCCACACGATAAAATTTATTTGAAGTCAATAGCATTATCCGTTTTTGAGATATTTGCGACCAACTAAAATTTTCACTATTTAAAAAAAAAATTGCTATTGTGAAAAAACCGCTTGAAAATTTTTATAAAAGTACTTTCTGCATCTTTTAAAGTTGTAAGCTATTGAACAAAATTTAATTCGAGTCGATGTCGTTATTCACTCTTAAGGTATCGGTAACAAAAAGAGGATCTCGAACAGAAACGTCCAAATTTGTCAAAAAATTTCAATTTGACAAATCGGACCGCCAAAAATAACTCCCTATGGGAAGTGCATGTAGCTTTATTAAATTTTAAAGAAAATCAAATCTATTTGATTAGAATCAAACCCACAAATGGCTTCACATTAAAATAAAGCTACAATAATTTAAAGTCAAGCTTTTTTATTGTTATTTAAAGTCTAAACAATCCTTACACCCATCATGACAAACGGATCCATCTGTGTTTCCCATCATTTTAATAAATATAGAATCAATAAATTAAACCAATTTTTTACTCTAAAAAAAATAATACAAATTGCTTAATAATTCATGATAAAAAACATGTATTAAAGCCTTAAATATAATTGTGTTAATATATCCTGTTAAAAAATTTAAATATGTTTTAAAATGCATATACAAGCATTATATAAATTAAAGCTGAACATACATACATAAGAGACCCATCATCGTTAAGGGTTAAAGTTTGAGGTTTAGATCTACTATATATGTACAAACGTCGAAGATAAATACAAGTTGAAATGTTCAGCATTTCACATCAATAACACTTACGACACACCAAAGATTCCTTTTATGGTTAAAGATGGATTTATTTTCGTATAAAGCCAAACCCAAGCCAGCCTAGGGCAACCCACATCTTCTATTTATGTGTCATTTGAAGTGCACATTTATCATGATTAGTTGGGCTTAGGCACACCCTTTAGAGCAGTGTTTATTGGTATTATAGAAATAGTAGGTTTCTGACATTAAGTTCTATATTTTGATATTTTGTGTGTAAGAACCTTTTTAACTTTTTGTATTTCGAATTCATCATATTTACAAAAGATTTTTTTGTTTCTTGCACAAAAAAAAAACATAAAAGGTATTTTGAAAGTTTCAAAATTACTTTTTTTTTTCTGTGTGTGTGTTTAAATAATAACATTTATTTTGTGTTTTTTTTTATTTTTCTGTGTGTAACTTTTTGAAACACCAATCAAAAAGTTCAGAAGAAACAAAAAACATTTTTGTTTAATGTTTTATAAAGTTCGTCCATGTCAGCCATAGGCGAATAAGTATAAACATAACTGCATACATATATGAAATCTAGAATAACGTTGTTTACTTTAAAACAATATTGTTGACCAACAACAAAAGTGGAAAAATTTGAATGAGCCGTTGGCGATAAGTGTCTACAAAAATGTTTGTATTCTTTTTTCAAAGTAATTTTTTTTTTTTGCAAATTCCAAAATGAAACACTGAATGTTCTTCTGCCTCAAAAATTAAAACAGGGTGATTCATTAGAACATATTAAATTAATTTAAAAAATGAAAAAACAACTTGATTGGGTTATCCGACTTTATCCGGATAGTGTCAGGATCTCAAATGTCTCATGTAACTATCCATATATTCATAAGTACACTTTCAAGTTATTTAGTAAGTTTGAATATTTGATTTTGATCTTGAATTTTGATCCATTTTTGACATCCGAAGTACCCCTATTCGAATACGATATGAATTCGGAAAGGAACGATTTAAAATTGAATCCGAATTTTTGAATACTTTCCAGTTAGTATTGCAATTATGTGTCTGAATTTCCGATAATATTCAAAAACTTTGGATATTCGTTTAAGATGAATCACGAAAAATATTATTATAGTCCAAGAATAATTGCTCTAAAATTAAAGAAGAAAGAGAAATTCCAACTTAGAAATAAAATGAGTTCATATATTTTCAACTCAAAATTCCTTCCAATAGTCAGTCCAATCTTGAAGATTTTCATCTTTGGCTTCAAGGAAATTGACGCCTGCCTTGATCTTCGAAAAATTAAAGGTTACGCTGTGATTTATTTTTTCATCACTTTCATTTTTTCATTTAAATAACAACATAAATGAAATGGTGCACTGAGGCGTATGTGGACTTTTTTTATTTAATTAAATTCATTAAATTTTTTACTGCATTACGATGATTCCTGCTGTAAATTTTGCCCCTACAAGTTGAAATTGCCAAATTTTTAACGTCTTTGTTGGTTTTTTGAAATGTTTACAGAGAACAGTGAAAATCTGAACCATCAACCAAAAGTTGCCAAAAAATGTGATTTCCAAAGAAATAGAGCTTTTTCGCTCGTCAGTTCAGGGGATGTAAATTTAAAAGCTCGTCATCTAAGATATCATTTAAAAAGAATTGATCTGAGACCGTGACTTTGATCGTTTTTGATTGATTTTTTTATTAAATTATTAACTTCCCATAGGGAACTTTTGTTATCGGTTCGATTTATCAAATTGAAATTTTTGAAAAATATGGACGTTTTATGGTCCCTAGAATCTTAATTCGTCATTTGTAGAGAAATGTCTGCCTGGTGTGTACGTACGTTCGTATGAGAATAAAGATATTGACTCGGATTAAATTTTGTTCAATAGCTTATAACTTTAAAAGATGCAGAAGGGACTTTTGCAAAAATTTGTCGAGCTGTTTTTTCACAATAGCAATTTAAAAAAAAAAGTTAAAATTGTAGTTGGCCTCAAATATCTCAGGAACAGAAAATGCTATTGACTTCAAATATTATTAATAATTTTATTATGTCGTTTGCAATGTGATACAGGCTTGGTATAAGTTTGAAAAAATTCCAACAAATATTTTTTTTTAAACTAAAAACTAAAAAAAAAAATTGGCGCACAAATATGCAAAGAAGGAAAAATGATATTATCTTACGAATAATTTTTTACTATGTGAAAGGTTGTCCTTGACATCTCGTAAAATTTTCAAAAAAAAAATCAATTGACAGGTTTTACAAAAAAAATAAAAAAGTAGAAAAAGTTCTACCAAAAGTTGGAAAAAAATGTTTTTTGACTCTAATATCTTGAGAATTGGCAGCTATATTGACTTCAATTTTATTTAAGTTTATACAAAATAAAATTGTTAATATATGCTACAATCTTGACAAATATTGAAGTGATAGTTTTTTTTTACAAACCAAAAAAATGTCAAAACTAATTTCTTGACTTGAATATGTCGAGAGTGTTCAATCATCTTAACTTCGATTCTATTTTAGTTTTTGCATAGTAGGTACAATTGTTACCATATAATACGTTTTTGACAAATATCGAATTGACAGTTTTTATTACAAAAAATAAAAACTAAAACTTAAATTTACCGAAAAGTGCTTACAAAAATTTTTCGACTTAAATATCATCACAACAATAAATGATAAAATGTTGACGAATATCAAATTGACATTTTTTTTGCTATAAATAAAAAAAATACAAATAGTTCTACTAAAAATACTACAATATCTCGAGAAATTTCTTAAGTCTGATAATGTTTTTGTTAATAAAATTGTCTTTTATTAATTAATTCTCCAGTGAAAGAAGTTTTTCAATATAGTACTTTGACACAAATAAACACTCTTTGAACAGAATTACTTCAAGTATTGAATCAGTAAATAAAATTCTTAACAAATGTTTGTTTTGAATTCAAAGTCAAAAATTCGAGAACTCAAGTGCTAAAATTAAGTATTTATGGTACTGCTGATCTATTCAAAGTATTCAAAGTACAACCCAAGTATAATCAGTCCTATCGGCAATACAGTTTCCGAGGAAAAATTGAAGCGAAATTGAGTTTCAAATTAAAAATTTTTCCAGTAGAAAAAGCTAAGCTTGGCTAACATTTTCAAAATGACCTGTACTTAAGCCTCAACAACATGTGGTGGTTATGCTATCAAGTTGTAGCTTATATGGAACGTTTAGACATTTGACATAGCGCCATCTATTGAATTCTTAACTTACTCAATCCAGTGCACAGATGTCGCTATCTGATAAAATCGTTTGGAGCTAACATATAATTGTGACTATCAAATAACAGACAAATAATTTGCAATAAAATAACATTGTGATCATAAATTGAGATGCAAGCTATCCTATCTTTTAAGTTGGATCAAACTGCATGCGGTTTGCAAATTTGATTAAAATCGGCTAAGTAGTTTAGGAGTCCATCGCGGACAAACAACGTGACACGTAATTTATATATATTAAGATAAGATTAATTTTTATGTTTCACTTTTTCATACAAATCACATCACGAATGGTAACCTTTACTTTTATCCAACTTCTGAAAACGAAGACTGAGCAAGCCATGACGTCATGGTCGTTTTCAACTTCTTTTTAATATTCTCGTTCTGCAAAGAAGCGCAAGCAAGCATGCACTACACCAAAAGATTGTTTTGATTCTGGAAATGAACTTGCCATAAAGTCCAACAAGAAAACAAATGTCGACTATTTGTATGATAATATTTTTTGAATCTTAAAAAAGGCACCATTATTAAAGTAACCGTAAGAAATAAGTATAAATTTTAAATTTACTTGCTTTGGGTAAATCAAGTGGACTGCATATCGGCCAATTGAAAGTCTTCTCTTAGTCTTAAAGAATTCTTTTGTTTTTTGGCACCATTTTCCTCTTCAGTTTATAACAACTATTCCATTATTGACATTAAATATTTTAATTATTGTTTTACTTTGGTATAAAATCAATTGAAGTAGTCAAAATTTTCGAAGAAATATATTCGAAGTTATTTTTTGGGGGTAAAGTTGGTTTAGTTTCTTTTCCGAAAACAAAATTCCGATGGAGATAATCGAGAAGGAGAAAGATTCCCGGGAAAGAGAATCTACTCTCAGGGAAGTTTTTCACATGGAATTGCCGATAGGGCTGAATATCGTCACCTGAATGATTTTTGTTGTTTTGAGAAATTAACAAAAACGTATTCTCCTTTTGGTCCCAAAAAAACCCAAATATCCCAAAAATAAAATAAAAAGGAGTTCGTTGGTTCTTGCACTCAATTAGCTGCCCCAGTACTTATGAAGTACTGTGAAGTGCAAACAAATCTCTTACATAGCGTTTTAACGTCCCAGTGTCAGACAGAGGACTTTAGTACAGTTAACAATCGCTATGGAAGCCTTATACAAATTTAGAATTGGAAGCTTGTTTACCTTTCGAAATTAAAATAGTAACCAAAATGTTAGTTGAAACTTTACTGTCAGTCTATTTTTTCTGTATTCAAACGACTTTAAAAATAAGATTAACTCTTCTATACCTGCGACTAACAATAGTCCTGTTTTTTTTTCGAAATCAAATTTTTTAATTTAATAACAACAGATTGTTAAATTTATAAAATCTACCTTAACCCATTTACCTCTAAACTTGAAAAACAATTGTGATAAAAAAAACTCAATAGAACACACTAAAAACTTATTTAAAACAATTTACATCTGAATAAAATTGAAAAAGCCAACACTTCTCTTTGTTAGCTCAACAAGAAATAATAATAAAACGAATAATAGCAATAACCACATTTAGTTTGTTTTTTTTTTTTGCTACCAAATGCACAATAACGCAGTAAGCCATATCAACACAAGCAGCAATACATATTTAGAGCGTTTAGCCAAACAAAAGAATACCTTATATCCCTTTTGCCATCATCGCTGCAGCTGAAAGCAAAACTACCCCCTGCAGGTTTTTTTCCATTTTCTAGTAACACCAAAAAAGAAAACAAAAAACAAATATTATGTTTGAACAATTCAATTTAAGTTGAAATTCGTGCAAAGTGCATCCTTAAGTTAGTTTAACTTTTGAAACGAGAATCAGAATATTGTCCTTGCGAGTATTTCACAAATGACATTTTAACGTTAACATTGTGTAAACAATTTTCAAATGAAACGATTTTCCTTTTAAGATTCGATTGGTATAAGGACATCACAACAACGGAAGTAGGACCTTTCCCAAATGACCACCCAAAAAAAACAAAAATAATAATAATAATAATACAAGATGCTCATAGTTGTGTATTGTGAAAATCCGTCGAATTCTATCTTAAAAGATTAAACAAAAAAAAAAAAAGGAAAAAGAAAAACTTACCCGCCATAATGACCATTGCAGAGGCGACAAAAATTGCCATCACCAACAAAAGTTTCGAATTCATTTTTCTCATGGTCCTGCGATTGCGGCAACTACTCTCGAAAATATAACACTTGCCTTCTTATTTCTGTTGTTCAGAGTTTTCGACAATTTCCCTTTTTTCCTTAAAACCGACGAACGGGATGCGACGCGACGCGACGAGAAGGGACGGGACATAAAAACGGATATAAGAAATGAACGAACCAACCAAAGGAAGGACTACGGGGAAATATTTTCTGTGTTGATATACGCAAGATGTTCTTGTATTCAGGATACCGTTAACTGTGCTTGTATACCTATTACCTACTAGACTGGTGGAAAGGAACGTTGTCGTCGATAACTGACCTCCTTTAAGAGGGATTGAGCTCGTTTTATACGGAATCGAGATGTGCTTGTCGTTGTAGTCGTAGTCGTAAGTAATGTCTACTACCTCCAATACTTTTGCTTGGCATTTTTTACTCCGAAAACCCCCGTTCGTTCTTGTTGTTGTTTTTTTTTTTCAACCCCAACTGTTGAAAGAATTTTTGTATAGTTGTGAATTGTAGGAGAAGAACGGGCATGCAAAGGAATGGGGGGAGAGAATGAATTTGATTAAAGTACATACCTACATCAGACAGCAATGGCGATGACGACGAGAAGACACGATTCGAAAACAGCTAACGCAGAGATACATTTTCCGATCCGATTATAGATTTGTCGGTGTGGATTCCCATCTTTTCCATTTAGAGGAAAACAGAATCTGAATTTGTCTCTAAGTACGTTTCCTGATGATGTACTATGGGGCGGAATAACTTCAAAATGGGAAAAATTTATTAGGAAATTTTTGTGTCTTTTCGTGATAGCAATGAAATTAAATAACTTAAATGTGATTACACTTTTTTGGCATAAATCTTAAAGATATAATTTTCTATTAACGGGTGATTTTTTAGCTGGTTTGGTTTTGGCAACACTGGTTTTGACAGCTGACGTGTGTTTAGTACCTTGTGTCACTGTCAAACAGCTTCAGTTTGGTTTGCAATTTTACCATGGATCGTCTCACAAATGAACAACGCTTGCAAATTATTGAATTTTACTATCAAAATTCGTGCTCGGTTCGAAATGTTCATCGCGCGCTGCTTCCATTTTATGGTCGGCATTCTCGACCTTCTGAGCAGTCTATTCGGAAGATTGTGACCAAATTTCGCACCAAATTTACTTTGTTGGACATTAAACCACCAACACGTTTACGTACTGTGCGTAGTGAATAAAATATTGCGGCCGTATCAGCTAGTGTGACAGAAGACCGCGAAATGTGGATTCGGCGCCGTTCCCAGCAGTTAGGCCTTTGTTACAGCACTACGTGGAAAATTTTGCGGAAGGATTTGGGCGTAAAGCCTTTTAAGATACAGCTGGTGCAAGAACTAAGGCCAGCCGACCGAGGATCCGCTTTTTTATCGAAAAATTGTGTTCAGCGATGAGGCTCATTTTTGGTTGAATGGGTACGTAAATAAGCAAAATTGCCGCATTTGGAGTGAAGATCAGCCAGAAGCATTGCAACAGCTACCAATGCATCCTGAAAAAGCCACTGTTTGGTGCGGTTTATGGGCCGGCGGCATTATTGGGCCATATTTCTTCAAAGATGATGCGAATCGCAGCGTTACTGTCAATGGTGAACGCTACCGAGCGATGATAACAAATTTTTTTATGCATGAAATGGAAGTTCTTGACTTGCATGATATGTAGTTTCAACAAGACGGTGCCACATGCCACACAGCACGAGAAACAATGGCGCAATTGCGAGGCGAGTTTGGTGAACAGTTAATTTCACGTTTCGGGCCGGTCAATTGGCCGCCTAGATCGTGTGATTTGACACCATTAGACTATTTTTTGTGGGGGTATGTCAAGGCTAATGTCTATAGGGACAAGCCCGCTTCGATTGACGCACTGGAAGCCAACATCCATGCATTCATTCGTGAGATACCGGCCGATATGTGTGAAAGAGTATGCCAAAATTGGACTCAGCGGATGGGCTACCTGAGACGCAGCCGCGGTCAACATTTGCATGCAATTATCTTTAAACATTAAATTGCAAGGTTCAAACTATAGATTCAAATAAATATTTCATTCATTTTTTCGAATTTTTTGTGTTTTTTTTTTTAAGTTCTAAACTTCTTAAAAAATCACCCATTATAATATGGAGTTTTTTCGGTAGCAGTTTTTGGGTTAATAGCCACGCCTCCTGAATTGAAAATTCAAGTATTTAGAATGAGTCCAAAATTGACTCTAAAGAACTTGACTCGACTACTTCGTGTCCACAAACTGACAAACTGATGATAAAAGATTTAAAAACTTTATAATGGCGACAGAAAGAAAGTCAACTTTATAACTTTTCGTTAACGTTGAACAGACGACTTTGAAATATAAAAATTTGACAAACCAGATAACAATCAAAAATATTTTTTTTTGCAGGTAGAACAAATTGTATGGAAAAATTAAGTTGTCTTTTTAAACCTTCCCTATACTACGACAAACATTTCAAAACTTATATCATCCAAATCGACCAAGCCGTTCGCGAGTTTCAGCGAGACAAACAAACTAAAATTGATTTTTATATATAGAACAAAGATTATTGTACAGCCTTAAAGTATGCTATAAACTATAATAGGTATACTATAACTATAAATAAATAAAGTGTGAAAATGAAGTTTTAAAAACTAGTTTTTTTTTTAATTGAAAAAACCGCATCAAAATCCGTTTCGAAGTTTTAAAGATCTAAGCATACTAAGGGAACAGACAGACAACAGGAAGTAATTAGTCATGTTTATTCAGACCTATTTACTGAAGTAATTGACTTAAGTTAAATTAAAACTACAATAACTTGGTATTCAGAATTTTTAAGCACAAGTCAAAGTTTTTCTAATTGAAATTTGACAAATTCGAACTTTAAATCAATTTCAAACTTCGAAAAATGGTAATCAAACTCTTGTTGCGAATTTAATACATAAATATAAAATTACGTATACGCCCAGTGTACAAATAATTTTTTCAAGTTTATTTAAATATTGTAAATTTTGAATAATAAAAAACTTACCAAGAATTTTATTTTTACTCAAATATTGGAAACCAATTTTCTAAAGTCAACATCACATTAATATGATCTAAAAAAAATACTGTAATAGCTTGTCAAAATATCGTTCTTTTTATGAGTTTTGTACTAAAAATAGGCGTGTCACTGGGCGTACACTTAATCTTATTGATGTCATATCTATTGACAAATTAAACTTTTAGAACGAAGACACCCTGTGTAGTCTTGGTTAAATTTTTAGTGTTTTCTAAATTCATTTTACAATCTTTTTCTAATTTAATATAATTTTTAAAATAAAAAACCAATCAGTAGGTAACTCTGCCATACCACGGGCAATTAATCAGTGAAAATAAATATTCACTCAAAACTTGCCCTTTAATTTTGACCTTAAAATGACTGTCACTGATTTATTTCAATAAAACATTCGAAGCTTTTTAGATAAGCACAACGTGTATGCGTCATTTTTCATGTCAAAATTCTGTAGTAAATTGTCCCACTGTGTCATGACAACCATAAAGAAAGTCTTCCTTCATCTTATTCTTTTTTTTTTTTTTCGCGAAACATCGCCCAAACGGAAATGATCACCATTTGGGGTTTTTGTAGATTTCCATTTTAGGGAGATTTTCGGGTTTTGTGATTTGGGGTTTTTGTTTTTATTGTATTTTCATTTTGATTTTTGTTTTTTTTTTTTTTTCGTTTTCGTATTTTTATTTTTTATTCTGTACTTTTCATCTGGGCAAAAGAGATAATGAGCAGTGCAGCATTTCGTTTTTGGTTTAAATGAAAACAATATTGTTTCTAAAAATATATATTCTGTATATATTATATATGTATGTAGGGGATTTCTGTAACTGTTTCTTATCTTATAAATGGCTATCAGCAATTGAGGGTGATCGATTTTGGGGATTCTTTTTGTTTTTGTTTTGCTTTCCGTTTTTTTTTTTTGAATCTTATAGTTTATTTGAAGTGTGAAAAATTCTTGAAAGCGGTGAATTACATTTGAAAAAAAAAAGAAATCATAAGAAATTTGTTTTATCGCTGAATTGTAGCAATTTGACAATTTGAATTTAGAGTAGTTGCTTCTTATTTTACATGATTTAAACTTGAGGTATTCAAAAAAGAAAAAAAAAAGCCAGATTGATGTGTGGTGCCATCTAGCAGGAATTTATTTGATGTTTTGAAAAATTTTCCATAATAAAAACATCCAATGTTCAACCATCATTTCATGAATGTACAAAGCAAAGATTGAACCTCTTCCTTGAAACATTCAAAAAGGTTACAAAAAGGTTATTTGCTACCATAAAAATATGTAAATATAATATAATGAAGTTTGAGATGTTGAAAAAAATCAATCAATTGACAGACTTTCAAATGATTGACTATCGAACTCAACTTAAAGATTTCCATTATCAATAATTTTGAATTTAAAAAGATTGCGATAATTTTTCTAACAATCATTTGATTGCAATCAATTGATTGCATTCATTTAAAGCCTTTAGATAGAGTTCTTTTGAAGTATTTGGAGTCATTTGAATGATTTGCAAAAGATAAAAAGCACATTAAAAGATTTGTTATGAATACAAAGACCAAAGTTGTCAAAGAATTGCAAAAGAATGCAAAGACTTTAATTGGCTGAAAAGAGTTTAAGGAATTATGAAATGAATGCAATCTTTTTTATGCTTTTCAATGAGAGGTTTCAATTTGGCAGCTGTCATCTTTTGACATTTGATAAGTAGAACTACGCCATTACTTTATGTCCACAGTTCAATTTCTATAGCTTTGAAACTTAAATGTTTTTCTGCAATCACACAACTATTTAAATTAATAACCTTGAAATACCTTGAAATTAATTCAATTTTAAATAATTTGTTTACAGAAAACTTTAAAAAGCTGACTTAAAAAACTAACATAATGAAAACTCACCACATCCAAGCCGCTTTCGCACGTAAACGTGAAAATGATCACATTCGCACCGAACGTACCGAAGCTGTCGATCGGTATTATACCCATTGGGGCAAACAAACGTCAAAATATGAAAATTGGACAGGTCCAGAATATTACAAACAAGCTGAAGAAAATTTAAAACAATCCAAAGCAAAAAAAGATAAAGAAGAAAAACTAAATGAACGTCGAGAAAAATTGAGAAAACTTTTGCAAGATGAAAAGATAATGTTCGAAGAACAATTGACAAATTTAAGACGTCAAAGACCAAAATCACGAAATATGAGTTCAGATATTATGGAGAAAATTGATCAAAATTTCAAAGCCAAACAAGATGACAAACGCCGATTGGATTTGGAAGCAAAGTTGTATGGCCGTTTGAGACATGGTGTAGATGATGGAGGTTTGCTGTATGAATCCAAATCGAATAACCAAGTGTTGGCGAAGCTTAATTGGTTAGATAAACAGGTACTACTTAACTATATATTCAAGTTGAATTTAAATGATGTGTCATTTAATTTAACTATTTAATGTTTAATTTAACAAGAAGTCGTGTTTTATTTACACGATAACATGATTAAAACAACAAAGCCAATTGTTATTTTTATCTTGAAATGTTAATGTTATTAAGTAGAATTGATATGACTTTTAACTTATAAAAAAAAATTAAAATGTTCCAATTTCAGATTGAAGATCAAGTTAAACGAGAACAGGATGAGAAATTAACCCTCGAACGGACTCTTCGAATGCAAGAAGAAATACGCAAAACCGAAGAAAACCACAAGCAGCGTCAAGAAATTCGTGAAAAAGAAATCCGTGAATTTCGAGCCTTACAGGAAAAACACGTAGCAGAACTTAAAGAACGCGAACACGAAGCTGAAACACTTCAATCACAAGCCCAAAATCTTCGCACTTCAATTGATCAAATCGACATAGAACTCAAAACATTAGAGACCAATATAAACCAATTTCTAGAAGATGCTCCAAAGTCAAATAATTTGAGAAACATGAAAACGATCATACGCAAGCGTTCCGAAGATTTTCGCAGAAACTTAAAATCCGATATTGAACTTCTGTCACGTGTGGTTCAAATCTGTCCTGAGCAATCATCAATTGTCAAAGGTTTTATTGGAAAATTTAATCAACAGCTGACTGCAGAAATGCACAATTTGTCCCAAATCGAATGCATGTACGAATCAGAGGCTAAAGTGAATCTTCAGCAATGTGAAGAGACTTGGCGTCGACTGAGCCATGAACGGCGATTGGAACTTACGAATCTACTGAGGGAACTTAAGAGTCAACTCTCGAGCAAGTTCTACGAAAATCAATTGAGACAGAAGGAGCTTATTGATATTCGAGCGACTCATCTGTCATCGATTGAAAGCTCGAACAAGCAGATGAAGCTTCTGGTGAAGGAGGACGAGATAGCATCACCCAGAGCAGCCGTCATTACCCCTGTCAGAGAATCGCCAAGAGCCATTTATGAGACTGTTCATAAGGTCGGCGATTCGTTTATGAATCTGAACCTGGATTGCCTCAGTGGAGATGGCGCTGAAGTTCCTAGTCAACCGAATTCAGCAAGATCGCAGTCTGTTGATGCTGCATCAGATACTTCCCAAGGGCCCAAGTTCGGACGCAAAAAAATCGCTTGGACATGAGCTAACCATAATTGAATTTGTAACACACACTTTTTTATTTTTCATTTTCCATTTTTTTTTGATTAACACTTAAATAAAGGACCAACTCGACCACAAAGATTTTTCATTCTTTTGTTTAAAACTTCCACTTCCTTTGCGAAGGCAGAGCTTTAAAATGTTTGTCGTCTGTTTTTTTTTTTTGAAATGCAGTTGCCGCCATTTTAACAATTTTTGCCGCCGACTACGCTTTGCTCTTGTCTTCCACAGAAAGCCATTTAATGCAATTTATTTTTAATGAGTGCAGTTTTGTGCTGATGTTGGCTAAGGTCCTCTTAACCGGGCTCTTTACGTTAGTTGCTCTTTTTCCATAGAAAACGTTAGCAGCACACTACATGCACATGCACATGCCTTAACTTTAACATAAAGCGGTATATGTATGTTTGTAGCTGGAACAGCGAGCCGTGCAGCGATAAGCGAACAAATCGTCGTCGTCGTTGTTTTCTCTAGCGTAACGGTTGTGTGTTTTAGACTGTTCATGCAACTGAAATGGATTCATAATTAAAAATCCAACAGTGAAAATTGTTGCAAACAGATTTGTTAATGATTCGCAGCTGCTTATGGACCTGGTAGCTATGGTAGCCTTAGATGTAGCTGTATATTTCCACCATATAAGTATGTAGCTTGCAGCTTGTAGCTCGTAGCTAGGTTAGGTTTGTTTTGGTTTGCTTTGGTTTGGTTAAGGCAATTCTTGTCGTCCTTGTTCCACGTCCTCGGACAGACGACGTTTGCTTTTGCTTTGTGTATCACTGCATGTGGAATGGATAACTTTTGTCATTGAACGCGACCTTGGGCATGGGCGCTATGGGCGGTAGGTAAGTGGTGTGAATACTTAAGTAACTGGGGTAAGTATGTTGTATGTAATGTACGAGTATATGACTGTCATTGCCATTGCCATGGTGGACTTTTGGATAAGCTAATAGAGTTCTGCATCCAAATGCAATGCAAATATTCATGATTGCGGTCAGGGTGTGTTGGGAATATTTGCCCTATACATATATTATGTATTTAACTGAGCGTTGTATAATTGTGATTATTTGACATTACATTAATTAGTTAACTTTGTTCGACTTTTGACTTTTTGAATATTGACCTTATATGAATAGATTGTCTATTTCGACTTTAAAATCAATATTTTCGAAAAATCTAAGTTCCAAGTAGTCTGTCGTCTAGATCCTTGTTAAAGAAATTAACTTTGCGTCAGGGGTTCCTGAGATACAAATACGAAACTGACAAACTGGAAGAGCACATTATGAAATACTTTCCGAATTGGAATACCTTGAAAACTTGCTCAAGGATTGATTTTGTTTTTCTTTTACTTATTCTTATTTGAAAACATGAAATTTTCAACTTAAAGGACGTGACATCAACTTTCTTTTCCTTATAAATTGTTATATCGAAGAATTAAAATTTTTGTAGAATGGTGAAATTTGACAGAGCAGCGGTAGGATTTTTCTTGTTTCCCAAATTGAAGACTCTGTAAAAATACATCGATAAAAATTGTGAGTTAATTCAAGACCTTTGAAATCAAGGCATAACCTTAAAAAAAAGTTTTAAGTAGAATTCCTTAACCAGGTGATTGCCAATGTTATTAGAGGAGCCTGGCAACTCTTAAGCTTACTAAAATGTGTTCAAACTGGCTAGTTGTTAAAACAATTGCTTTTTGGTGAGGTTAGGACCATTCAATTTTTCGGAGTCGAAAGTCCAAAAACTTCGTTCGAAATTTTATGGCCATCAATGTTCTGAGGAAGAATAGTGATGAAACGGTTTTGTATTCACCAAATAATACGGACTTTGAAGCAACAAGTTCTACTTTGACATCTTATCAAATGTTATGTTGACATTTATTGAATTAAAAATACCACTCAATGACGGATTGACGGATTTAATAGTCAGTTGTCAGATTTAAGTACAGTTCTAAACCTTAAGGCAAATGATAAAAAAAGAGTGACGGAGCTTAGACTGCAAATATAATTTACGAATACTCGTATTGTAAGGGGCAGTACAAGAATCAATATCCAATGTCATTAGATAACTTTTCAATTCTGCCCAATTCTTATTTCTCAACAATCAAATGTCAACATTAAAGAAAAAAAAAAAAGGAACAACAATTAAGACTGGCTACCAAACGGTACTCAAAACTTTAACTAGTCTCATTTCCTGTCAATAGTCAAATTTGAAGTATATGATCGACTTGACATTTCAATAGTACATACAGAATATTATTTTTCAATGTTACTTAAAATCTCTAAATAAATAACATTTTTTTTTTTAGACGTGTGGTTTTCAATCTGGCAATACTTTTTCGAAGTTGGTCTTTTTGACAGCTGTCACTTGAATTATGCTCAGTTTGATTTGTCCTTTCATAATGAATAGTCTTACTGTCTATAACAACGTTTACAAATGACGTCCAATATTCTGTCAACATAATCGCCCAGCCTAGTCAGAATTCGAGTAACCATGGAAAAGTTTCGTACCAAATTTACTCAGAGATGTCTTACATTAGGCGTTTTTCTTGTGTTTCTTTTCTAACTCTGAACTTCGTCATCACTTTCTTCAAAAATTAAATTGAATGCTTGTTTGATTATAATAATTTTGTCCATTTTAATTTACGTTTCTAATTTTTCTCTTTTGCTTCTTTACTCTGCAGAGAAAAAATTACAAGTAAATTGACAAATGCCAAATAGTGACAGCTAAAGGTTCAGTTCTGTTTCAAAAATAACTCTGATCGTTCAGAACACATTTTGTTCAGAGCTTGTTCAGAGCATATTCTGAGAATGCTCTATTTGCCCAGACTCTGTTCAGAGCTGTTCTCTGAGTTGAAAAAGAAAAACGCCTATTGCGTATCGAAGACGCTATTGCTGAAGACCCGAACGAGTCCATCCGTCATCGCGCGCAACAATTGGATCTGAGCCCAACTCATCTACTTTATGGAAGATAAAATCCAACTCGTGCAAGAATTGAAGATGAACGACTATCAAGCTCGTCCCACGTTCGGTGGATATTAATGGGTCCAAGACGAGATGGTCACCGATCCCATTTTTGGTTGAATCGGTACGTTAATAAGCAAAATTGTCGTATTTGGATTTTGGAGTGATAATTATCCACAAGCCATTGTTGTGTGCTCTATGGGCATAGGGAATCATTAGTCCATACTTCTTCAAAAATGAAGCCGGCCATAACCTTACAGGCAATGTGGGAAGCTATAGAGCCATGTTTAATGACTTTTTTGTTCCTGAATTGGAAAATGTTGATGTGGAAGATCTTTGGTTCCAATTTCAACAAGACGACACGGTGCTACATGCCATACAGCCAACGAAACATTCACTTTATTGAAGGAAACTTTAACACCACCGCTGGACTATTTTTTGTGGGGTTATGTGCAA
The DNA here is from genome assembly GCA_905146935.1 of Scaeva pyrastri. NCBI lineage: Eukaryota > Metazoa > Arthropoda > Insecta > Diptera > Syrphidae > Scaeva > Scaeva pyrastri. The sequence goes on from LR989927.1 coordinate 72,915,107, forward strand.
TCGATTGTCTACGCAAATAAGTCCGAGATGATTGACGCCTTGGAAGAGAAACTTTGGCCAGCCGCGACCACGGCTACTTGCCCAAAATCATTCCGTGTTTTCACTAATTAGTCACTTGAAATGTTGATTGGAGATCAGGTTTCTGATTGCAGTCTCCGAGCTATTGAAGTTTTATATAAAAAAAAATACTATAAATTTGTTCTTGAGTGTTCCTGGATCTAAATTTCACTTTTACGTTTAAGTCTCAAATGTGATATCCCTGTTTTTCACCAAAGTATATCTCCATACCTATCCATAATGAGTACTTACCTTCTTATAGTGTAATCCACATAATGTGCGTACAAGCTACAAGAACATTATCTACCTACATCAATTAATCATAAACCACTCTTTTGGGTTATGTTGCATTTATTATGTAGAAAAAAGTATCCTTTTATAACGAAATACATTACATGCATACGTATGTATGTATAAACCTTGGCGGTTTTTGAAAGAGAGATGCTAAGCTTATAAAATCCACAAATGGGCCACAAGCTAGCATTTAATTTTCAACATTATTTTTGTTAACCACTACACGAGTGACCATCATCGTTCTTATAGAACCTTAGAGTTGGTATTATTTAAGCCAACTATGAAAACGAAAGGTAAAATTCAGAAATATTTTTAGCAATTAACTACGAGTATAAAGGAACATAAATACATATGCATACATGTGAATATTTCCAACTTTAGCCAGGATACAAGGAAATGGAACACCCAGGCAAGGTTGCCATAATATCGACTTTATAACCATTAACCTAAAAAAGTTTTTTTTTTCTTCAATTTAGGATTGATTAAAATTTAAAGGTTTGCCTTTCGAAGTTCGCTACATAAGTATCTGTGATATAGGGACAAAATTATGGACGTTGAAAATTGAATTCTTTTTTTTTCTAAAAAACTATTTAAGATTTTTTTAAAATTTAATAATTTGTAGGAACAAACACACTCACTCACTCACTCACTCACTCACTCACTCACTCACTCACTCACTCACTCACTCACTCACTCACTCACTCACTCACTCACTCACTCACTCACTCACTCACTCACTCACTCACTCACTCACTCACTCACTCACTCACTCACTCACTCACTCACTCACTCACTCACTCACTCACTCACTCACTCACTCACTCACTCACTCACTCACTCACTCACTCACTCACTCACTCACTCACTCACTCACTCACTCACTCACTCACTCACTCACTCACTCACTCACTCACTCACTCACTCACTCACTCACTCACTCACTCACAGAACATCAAATACATATGACAAAAATCGTAACTGCCTGTTTTCAAAATTTTGAAAAATCGTGGAATTTTGACTCTTCGAAAAGTAAAATTATAATAGCTAAATCACAATATCGCGTTAGGTCGGTCCGGCGTTGACGCGCGTTTGATCGTTTTTACGATTTTGTATTTCAAAAAGCGCGACCCTAGAATTTACAAAACGAAATTCAACCTCAAGCGTTCACTGACATTTCAGACAAATCAAACACTATTTACAAAATAAAGAAACTAATTTCGCACCAGAAATCTCGACAACTAAAAACAAACGCATTTGAGGTTGGCACTTTTAATTTATTTTCTTTTATTTTATGTAAAAAAAGAAAAACAATATTTCAATTTTCAAAAATCAACAACAAATAGCTTTTCAGCTGTCAAACGCCCGACCGAATAGAAAATAGATCTACTTTTGCTTTGCTCGGGCGTTTACGATATTACGATATAAAGTCATAGCAACGCCTGAGGTAATATTTCGGAATGCCTCATAAGAATACATAGTTTCTATTCCAAAAGTCAAAGCCCGACCGACCTAACGCTATATTGTGATTTAGCTTTTAAGGGGCTTATTTTCTCTTTCTAACGGGATTTCACTCCTTTTTACAAAGTTTGTCACGTTTCCTGCAGTCTGTCAAGTTCCATCACTCTATTGTTTAAATATCGAAGATTTCACTTAACAATTAAGTGGAGGAGGTTCTTTGGAAAATAAGGATCTCCGGTTAAAAAGATCTGTAAGAAAGTTTATATGGATAATAGAGAAAGGGTTTTTTTTCTAACCAATGTCTGCCAAGCTTTGTATACCTTTTGAAAACTCGCTGACGTAAGATCACCTTTTAATATTTTTACAAGTTCTCAAAATTTTATCAAACCTCGGATAATACGCCAAAAAAAATCCCCGGATTTTTTTCCCATTTTGGGAATTTTGTAATCGTGAATAAATAGTTGTGTTTTATTCACTGCTGTATAGCTAGTACCAGCATTCAAGTGACAAATCAAACTCACGTTGCTGGCTTTTTTTCGCCAGCAATCAAATTGTCGTTGTTTGCCAAGGGAAATTTTACTGCGCTATCTACCCAGCAGTGAATAAAACACATCAATTTTTTCCTTGGAACTTTGTCTTTATTTTGATACAATAAGTTCCCAATAGATTGGCTGAATGTCTCGTTTTCAAAAGTCTTAAAAGAAGTTCATATAGCAATTAATACATCTATAAAAAAAAATTGTTTTTGAAGAACGTTTAAAAGAAGCTTTTAATGAACATAAAATGTCTGCTAATAAAAACTGAATTGTTAGTTTTATAAGATTTCTTATCGAAGCGAATAATCTAATATAATCTGAACTGAACTATTTGGCAACACTGGATTCGGGTATACAAATAAAAATCGAATCCCAGGAATCCCTGAATCTACTACCAACATGTATATAGACTCAACGTTTTCAAACAATTGCTCGCTGAATATCCATGGATTGCACATTTTGTTTTACCATAATACTATCCATGTTTTAAGTCGTTTGCATTGGAAAATCCAGAACTATAAGAATTTCAAATGAAAAATGAACAAAATCGTTGTTGTATCTTTTTAAGTGATTCAGTTGTAAGACAAAAGTAATAATCCTTTAGTTATTATTCACAATTCTTTTTTTTTACTCTCCGATTATTCAAGGATAGATAATGTCCCGTGTTATGTTTCGAAATAGAAAATTTAAACCAGAGTCGGATTTGTGGACAAAATTCTTCTTGAAATATAAATGCTTTATCTAAAAGAAGTGTTTTTTTTTTAGGTGTGACGTGTGTATTTCAATCTGGCAATACTTTTTTTGAAGTTGGTCTTGCTGTCAAGTCACTTGATTTAAGCTTAGTTTGGTTTGCCATTTAATAATGAATAAGACTTACTCCTGAACAACGTTTGCAAATCGTGCAAATTTATTAACAAAATAATCGCGTGCTGCGTTCAATATTCGATCGAGATAACCGCTCAGCAAAGTCGGTAATTCGAACAACCATGAATGATGCGCTCCCTCAGAGACACCGCTGTACAGTGCGCACCGAAGACGCTATTGCTGATGTGGAGCAGGGTATCGATGAATGAGTCCATCTAAGTCGTGCAAGAATTGAAGCCGAATGACCATCACGTTGTGGCCCAAAACGAGATGGCCACCGATCCCGATTTTTATAAGAAAATTTTGTTCTGCGATTAGGCTCAATTTTTGTTGAAATTGTCGAGTCAAGTCATTGTTGAGACGATGCACCACCGTTACGTCTGCAAGGTCACTGTCTGGTGTGCTCTATGGGCCAAGAAAATCATTGGTCATGATTATCGACTCTTTCGTGCCTGAATGGCAGGATTCCAGCCTGCATCTATAACATGCGTCCATTCCTTCTGACACTTATAATAAACACAAAGTTCTGTCAAAATTCATTTTGTGTTTTATAAAAAATTATGAAAAACTGACAGATGTTAGCCTTTCTAATTGCATCCAATTCATGTATCTCAGTCATAAAGTGTTCTTCTGTGGCGTTCAATTTTGTCACACGCAGTACTTCCGCAGGCGGTACTACATACTTTCCAGGCCTTGGACTTAAAAAAATCACTAAAGCCGGCCATGTACAAGTAATCTATACAACTAACACAATCTTCAAAGGAATGCTCATCATCCTTAGCGTCATTTTTATTATTGTCATAACCACCATCCAGACTCGAAAAGCGCACATCCACAGGAACCAGTCAATTGCAGTTCCACAATAGGAACTTTTGCAGAAGGATGAAACTATAGCCCTTTGCTGCATGCATTTCAATTTCGGCTCGTTAGTCCTTTAAGAAGGTTTTATGCTATACGAGTACATACGAGTGCAAGTATAGTTGTATATTGCTGAAACTTTATGGCAGAAAGAAGAAAAGGGTGCTGCATTACTTTTCTCTATACCTATGTATGCATGCAGATATAACCGTGATATGAAATAATATACCAAAGAGCAGTGCTTTCGCGCGCCATCTATACGAGTATATGTGGATCTGTTATGTGTATACAATAGTTCCACTTTCACATCCACAATAAAGAAAAAAAAAAGAAGGACGGGTACGTACGGCATCAGGGTATTGGCAAGGTACAACGTACCAGTGTACAGAAGGGTATGATGAAGTGTAGTCATGTTTACCTTGTTGTTATCTAAGCTTCTGCGATTTACTCTTGCCCGTAAGCACACAATTCCAGGAAATGGCTGTAATTGCTTCTAGAGTCTTATCGTGTGAAGTGTTGTCTTCAGTCTCAGGATTTTTTTTTTGTTGTTTCTTCATAAAAGGTCGACCAACGGCAACACAAACGACACGGGTTCAAGTACATTTTCTCTTTTTGAGTTTTCCGTGAAAAAGGTGGTATCTAAGTTATATTTTTTTGCGTTGAATCTGTGAGGTTGGAAATGCATTATTTTGCTGAGCTTTATGTAAATTCGATTTAATGTATTGTAAAAAGAACACAAAACCACTATACTACTCTATAGGTACCTATGCGTCTCTATACCTATGTAGGTACCTCCTCTCTAAACATCAACGATACCGAATCCCGCCGACCGTGAAGAGTTCAAGACATTTTGCAGAAAAATGCAATTTCATCTACAACGCCATCTATACTGTGCAACTGCAGTGCTGCAGTAGGAGGACTCGAAAAGAAGAATGCCTGAGTCCACTTGGGTGTGACTCGTTCTTGTTCCTTTTTTTGTGAAATTATGAGGGTTTTTTTTTTTTGTTTCCCTCTGCTCTGAAGGACTTCAAGGAATAGGAGGATTGTATAGACTTGGTTGCATGGTATTTCGAAGTGCAGCTAAATTTAATGCAATTTCATGTGCACGCATGGAGGAGTTTTGATGGCTTGGTTCCTTGTTTAATCAAAAGAAAACAAACAAAATTAACGGTTTCGCTGGCATGGAGAATAAAACAACAAAAACGAAATGTATTGCTATTCTGCCACAAGTGCGGTAAATGTTAATGGAAAATTTGAATTTGAATTTTTGTAAAAGGTGGAAGTGGAAATAAGTAGCGGAAAGTAACTCGTACTCGTATATACATCCATCTAGTGCTTTTGAATAACGTTGCTTTCGTCTTATTGTGTCAGAATAAATTCTCTCCTTAATTTCTTTTTTTTCTCAAAATAGTTAAAATACTTCGTATTCGTAGATATGTAGCTGGATTACCATGTATTCGACTATTTAGGAATATTTTTAGCCCAAAATTGGAACTTGAAAAGTAGCCCAAATATTAGCTCATTATATGAATTAACATATTTAACTGTCAGAATTATTATGACTGTCATTCTATAGCAATTTAATAATGATTTGAGGCTGTCAAACTGATATGAAAAAATTGCCCAATTTCTCGCAAGTAGCTCAATTTGGCAACCCTGGTTGGTTGGTATAAGTACGTACATATAGGTACTAAAGAATGCATGAAGCATTCTCTTGATGCTGCAATTAAAATTTGTATCAAAATAAACAAAATTAATTAACACAGAACGTAAATTCATGAGAAGAGAAAGATAGTTGTAATTTGTAAGCAGCGGTTGCGTTGCCGTAGCACTTTGTAACAAAAACTTTAACATGGACTTGGAATTCCATCGAATGATTTCGGAAGATTGGTTCGTATAGCAGGAGACCAGGTCAACGTCTTTATCAATGGACTTTATTTAGCGTAGGATCGGATACGACTTTTTGAGATGAGAAATGTCACTGTGAGTGAATAACACACATTCAGAAGAAGATTGGCAGAATTAGACATCAGAACTTTCCGAACAGCGCGACCACCGAATTTCTTCCAGAGTATCGTACAACATCAAGACTTTTTGTTTTGACTTACAATATGTTGATTGGACTGCAGAGGAATGGAGGGACTTCCTTATTTTAGACGGAAGCAGAATTGACCAACGAGGTCCAAAGTTGATACCGGAAACATATCAACTGTGAAACTATCTGTGCTGAGTGAAAAACATGGTTGCTGGAAATACTCTATTTTGACAACTCAGAACAAAAACACTAAAAAGACTCTCACCAGTCTTTTAAGTTGTATCGGGTTTTTATTTATTTCTTCTACTGCAACTGTTAATTTATTATTCAACTGTCAAAATGGTTATTTTAAAACTGTTCAATTGTATAACAGCTACGGAGTGACATTTAGAACAAAATACAATTATGGATTTGAAAATATGTCAAATTTCATTGAAATAAGTGACATTTAGGAACATATTAGACTAACTAGCTGTTCCCCGCGACTTCGTCCGGGGTCAATAGTAGCAAACTTTGACCTCTTAAGCGCAAAGCAAGTCGCAAGGAGAATTGATGGCCCCGTATGTAAGGAAGGACGATTCCGCAATCTACCTCGAATTCAGATGTGTCGTGAAAAAAAATAAACTCGGCAGATTCCGTCGGGCAGGTCACCTATAGCTCGCATGAAAGCAGTGGAACTACCTCGGAAAGTTCTATGTAGTACATTTTATGGTAGGGACAGCGTGGCAGACCATCCTTACTTGGAGGGACGGCGGCATGTCGTTCGTCACGATCGGGATAAATGATAGACTCCTTTCGTCATTGGTCATTAGTTATGAATCATTATAGGAGAATGGTCATTATTGGTCTTTGGTCATAAATGGTCATTGGTGATAAATGGTCTTCGGTCATAAATGGTCTTTGGTCATAAATGGTCTTTGAACATAAATGGTCATTGGTCAATATAGGTTATTGGTCATTGGCCTGTACAGGTCATTGGTGAAAGGTCAAAGGTCAAAGGTCAAAGGTCAAAGGTCAAAGGTACAATGACCAATGACCAATGACCTATATTAACCAAAGACCAATAATGACCAAAGACCAATAATGACCAATGACCATTTATGACCAAAGACCATTTATGACCAAAGACCAATAATGACCAGTCACCTATATTTCGCCTATTGGTCGTAGCGTAATTTTGTATAGCTTAAAGTCTTCCTCGATAAATAAACTATCCAATGCAAAAAGAATGTTTCAATTCGATCACATAGTTTTTGAGATCAGCGCCTTGAAACGAATAACGGAAAACCTCAAAGATGAATAATTTTTGGCATTTTTGCAACATTTTCCAATAATTCTTCTCTATTATCGGTCGCAGCGTGATATTATATAGCCTATAGCCTTCCTTTTCAATTCGAACCAGTGGTTTCTGAGATTAGCGCTATCAAACAAACAAACTCTTCAGCTTTATATATTAGTATAGATGTGCTTCTTGAAGACATTTGGAGCTGAGCTGGTTCTATGAATATTGACAATTCAATTGTTTCGGAAGACTCCAATTACAATAAGTTAAATTAGAGTGAAGTGCTTCTGAGCCAAGAAAAAATTTGTCGAGACGAGACAGGACTCCTAAACATACGAGAAAAAAACAAATGTCAATTTTCGAGAAACTGACATTTACCGATTTTGACAACCAAATTTTCTCATCTTGCAAAATATGAAATAGAACCCCAATTAAAGCCACTTAAGAGATACAATTTATATACTTGCAAAAATTCTATCTTCTTTGTTTTCTATGTAAACACTCTTGAGTCTATCTAAGACTTTTAAATGCTTTAAACCTAATTCCCTTAAAAGTCTTGCATGTATACCTATACCCAAATAATGAATTAAATCCGTCTGCCGGCCGTAAAGATTCAATATATGAATGAGTCCTCATTCATAGAGGTAGGGTTCGTTCCATACTTTCAAAGCTTATAATATAATGCAGTTAAAGTATCAATTTACCTAACTTACTTATAAAAGAATATAATGTTGGTTTGCCTATACTACCAAGTTCCAGTCTATTTATATAAATGTCATTGGCCATTGGTTATTGAAAAAATGTTCTACCAAAATTACTATACAATCACTTACAGTATGGTATTATCTACTCTACATAAACAGTTAGAGTATAAATATAGCATCGTCATGCTGATATAGCCCTAAAACCGCAAACGATAAAACTACGCCATTTATCTATAAGAAATTATTTTCCACCTCCTTTGAAAACGTATTGTTATAAGGAACCACCAAGAAAGCCCCGAGGGGTTAGATATCTAATGCAATCGTCTTGGATCTTAGTTGAGTTTGTTTTTTTTTTGTTGCTAGTACAATGTGGTGAAAAATTTCTTATTTTACTTAATGAAATTTTATTCAAGGTCATAGGTCACCAAAATGTGTTTTTTGTATTTTTTGGCAAAACGGTTAGTTTTACGATAAAATAGCTGAGATAAAAATTGTAAATCAGGAAATTATCTACAGAAACTGTCATGATACTTTTTTCTCTAGGGCTTACCATTTCTGAGAAAAATCCGTTTAAAAGTTAGCTGGAGTTGTATTCTCTTTAAAAATGTCTACGTTTTACGCCATCTGCATATGAGGTAGTGTACTAAGCGCGTTTTTAGCACACACATGGTATCAATGGGATTGGGGACAAAACAGTCAATCATTGCCAACACAGTGAGACTTTTCTGAGCCCCAGATACAGACATTTTCTTTGTTAACGTTGTCGTCGAGGCGGAAATGCACCACCCAAGCTCGTTGTCCCACTTTAGCTGCTTTAAGGCTCAAATTGTGAAGCGATAACGAAGCGGATTAGTGCGCTTTCAATTTCTGAATCAACTACATATTGTAAACTACAGGCTATAACCGTGAAAAGTAGGACTGTTTAGATCCATAGATATGGAAAGTTAATATTCATGAATAGACTTTCTGTCAAAATTTTTAGAGCAAAACAACTGTCAGTGTCAAAATATCCTATGATTTGAAAAGAAGCCACTCGATGACCCACCCTGTAGATTATGCAGATTTTCAGTGTTCCAGAACCAAAGATTTCGCTTATTGACGTAACCTCTTGAGTGGAAATGCCAATAACTACGTGGGCCATCTTGTGGCTTCTTTTTAAATTATAGATTATTTTGACACTGACAGTTATTTTGCTCTCAATATTTTGACAGAAAGTCTCCATAATGGTTTCTTCTTGTTCATTATTTTGATTGATGATGACTCATCTGCTTGTTTGTTTACTGCAGCTGTCTATAGTTCACAAATGTCAAACTTGGTTGACGTTCGACGTCATTTTCATAAATTATACAACATCTTCCGCCAGGGTGATTGATTTTGCGCCACCTTATCGAAATAAACTATTGCTGGTGTTGTCGATTGTCGGTTTCGTTGTGATAAAAATGTGATTGTTAAAACGAAAGTAAAAAAATGTCCTTAAAAAAAAAAAGAAAGAACAATCGAAAACGAAATCACTATGCCCTTGTGTTATGAAGTCACTAAATAACCAACGACAAAAAACTCCTCCATTGTCGTCGTCATCACATTACCACCCTCTTGGGATCAATCGGGCTGGTAATTTTCTGTGCTTCTTTGTTTTCCTTCTTTATCTTTTCTTTTTTTTATATTTTTGTTGTTTTCTGTTTTGTGTTCCACATTTTTATACTCTGATGTTATCCTTGAGCTGATGTTCTTTAACTATGGAGACGGACTCTGCTTGACGTGCAAAAGCTAAAAAATAGGTAGACCATATAGATACTTATTTATACACATACACATATCGAAAAAGTAAACACATAAAGAGAAACATTTTGATTGGTTGTTGTTATTTTCTTTGGTATTAATTAATTTTGCTAGGATTCTAGGATAACAAAATTAAATATCGTTTTAAAGAGACGGTTGTTTTTGTCGGAACGTTATTCATTCATATACTCACAAAATGACCTGGAAATAGTGAGTATGTACGAGTATAATGTAATAATTATCCTGGTTCTTCCTTCATTTGCAGAAGGAAACATACGAGCATATAATGTGTGTGATAAGCTTCCTGCAAACGAGGACATTTAAGCTGATGATAAAATTCAAAGGAAAAAATTAACACATTCACAGAGCAGTGTTGAGATTGGCCACGAAACAAGAACAGTCTCGGTCTCGTCTCGTGAAACCAAAGCGAGACTAAATGATATAATTTAAATTTGAGATTTGAACCCCATAATTTGATGCACACTCTAAATGATACAGACCTAGTGTCAACACATTGATGGAAGTCTTTTGTCTTTTTTGACACTTCATTATTTGTAAAAATATTAAGTTTTTAGACTTTCTAACAAAATAATACAGGATTTTCCTAGAAGTTGTCTCATAGTGAACTCTAAATCGATTATTTAACACATTTGGCACCATCGAAAAGTGGTGCCAAATGTAGTTTTCTAGGGTTAAAAAAAACGAGTACGGTTGCAGCACATTTGCGACTGCATGTCATAGAGAACTTCATTAAATCCCAAAGATCTTAAATCCATTGTGGAGTGTTATCAATTGTAATAGACCTTATCTTTCACTCGGCTCCAGGGAAAAAATTCTAATGGTGTTACCTAAATCCAAAGATCTCGTTTGCCAATTGTGATCACCTACTCGAGAATTTTATTGTTTCATTGCTTTTTGTTGTTCAGCGTCCACCTCGGTAATGCATTCATAGTTGCACCAGCCTCATTTACAAACAAGAACGTTCCAATCACACGGACCGTTTCAAAACCGCACCAAATTGTGACACGTTGAGGATGCAGAGGATTTTCTGTAGAGAACGAGACCGAGACCGAGGCGAGGCGAGACTAAGAAAAGTCTCGTATTGTCTTGAATAGTGGCCAACCCTACACTGTCAACTGGATTGTCAGTTGAATGGAACGTTGAATGAAAAACAAAACTGAAATGCAATTATTGTTGAATTTTTGTTTTTTTTTATTTTGCTGATTCCCCTTGTTGCTTCTTACGGTGGTGATGGACGGTGGTGGTGATGGTGACTATGGCTGTTGATCGTCCTTCTTGGACTGCCTTAATTTAAATTTGAAAAACCAAGGCTCTATTATATATTCCTCGTAGTGGTAAATATTGTCACTGTCATTTGCAGTGGATGGAAATGGGCAAGGAAGGAAACGATATAGAAAAGGATGCTCGAATGCACATTAACCTCTAAATTTTGGTTGAAGCTAAGTTTTCTGTTGACATTTTCTGCATTAGAAATAATATGCATAGCATACAAAATCCACACACACTCATATACATACTTACATAAATGTATGCATGTATTGAAAACGTCATCTTATGCTACAGCTCTGTTAGTTTTAAATGTCCCTTCTTTAGTGTCAACATTGGTTATGGCTGATGTTAAATTTAAAGCATGATAACCCATTGCCAAAACGCAAGATTATGGTTTATGAGGTTAACATTAGTTTGTTCGGATGAAAGAGGGTCTGAGTGTTAATTGATGTGGCTAAGAAAGGATATCACAAAGGACTTGAACTTAGCTTGTTTTGAATAGGTAAACAAAAATTATACGGGGTTTTTAAAATAAGAGGTGTTATTTTGATATTCAAAGAAAAATGGTATTTTATGAGACGAATGATCGAATGTTTATTTCAATGTTAAGAAAAACTGCTGGCGAGATCTTGTTGAAAGTAAACGTTGTCCAAAACAATACCATCCAATACCGACCATAAAAAAATCATTCATCATCTTTCGAGAGCGCATCCATTCACCGTAACTGTTGCTCCAGTCTCATTTTCGAAAAAGTAAGGTCCAATGACCCCGCTGGAATGCATGGCCACCACGGGCACGCTTGCAGAAGTCCAGACGCTGCTGAACCGAATTTTCTGCGGTTTTCAAGCATAAATCGGCCGATACTGCTGCAATTTCATGTTCGATATTCGTACGAAGTTCATCAATCGTCCCCGGCTTGTTAGCATAGACCATAGACTTGACGTAGCCCTACAGGAAATAGTCTAACGGCGGCGTCAAATCGTACGACCGAGGCGGCCAAGCGACTGGACCATTTCGTGAGATAACACGTTCTCCAAACTTATTTTCCAATAAATTGATTGTGACATTCGCTGTGTGGCATGTGACGCCGCCGCCGCCGTCCTGTTGGAACCACATGTGTCCTTCAAGTCCATATCATCCAATTGGGACCAAAACTATTTGGTTATCATTGAACGGTAGCGATCCCCATTAACAGTAAGGTGCCGGTCTTGATCATCACGGAAGAAGTACGGCCCAATGACGCCAACGGCCCATAAACCACAACAAATGCAATGATGACTCATGGAGTGCTGCCTGACCAATATGGCATAGTTTGTTTATTGACCAATCCATTCAGCCAAATCGCTGAAGATGTTGCTCCGCCCAATTCACGAACATACGATGCTTCTGGTGGTCAAGCGGCTTCAGATATTGCGTTAATTTAATCTTGAAAGGATGCAGGCCAAGCTTTTCACAAAATTCGCCACAACGACGTGACGGAGATGCCCAACGCTTAAGAACGACGTGTGAGAGATACATTTGGGCTTTCAGAAACTGAAGCCTCAGCGGCAGCAATATTCTCGACACTACGGGCACTTCTCTGTCTCACTGGCATGGGAACATTTTGTACTGTGCCTGTGGATTCAAGTTTTTCCACTAGACGTTCAATTGTTGATCTGCTAGGACGATTATGACGACCATAAATTGGACGTAGAGCTCTTAACGCTGAGGCCACTTACTCCGAATTCCGGTAGTAATTTTTAATAATTTCAACTGGTTGTTGGCTTGTATATCTTTCCATCATGATATGGCAAACCTTACTGAAGAGAATTGTCAAAAGATCGACAAGAAATATGGCGTCGTTTGCTGTCCCTTTAGCTCTACTTTTGTAGCGTTCCTGTTGAAAAACCCTTTGTATGTATATGTAGTTCCACTACTAATAAACAAGCAACTTGATTATTGAGTATCAGTTGAAACAAACAGAAATATCCATGAATACAAACACACATAACTTCTATTGAAGATATTAAATATTATACAACTCATAAATAAAAACGAAATTCTTATACATATCTACGTACAATACATACATAAGTAATTGCCCAATTTCTGACTTTGCGATTATGTATCATAGTGGCAAAGTTTTGCCAACTAGCTATGTTTTGCAGTCATCACTCACATCCATCGTCCTTGCTATCGCATCAATCTCCTGATTTGCACTTAAAATGTGTTTCGCTTCGGTTAAGTTCTTCCTTCGAAAGTTTCTTCTCCAACAGCCAGCAGTTTGAAATTAGTTTTTCCGAAAACCATTATACTCGTACCTATACCAACAAGCTAAGATCTAGCAAAATAAAAACAAAAAATACAAAAAAAAAACGCCGCCGACTTTGACGAAACTCTTACCGCTGCATTTTAGAAATGCTTGGTTACTCAAGACAAATTAATGTAGCAAGACATTTAACTACCTGCATTTCAAATGCAGATGTCTGGATAAGTTTTCAACTTTTAATTTAAAAGATTTCGAATCGCACCGATCGACCGACCGACCGACATACAATGCCCCAAAGACGAACTACGACGACGAAGACCGTTAATTTATTCCAAGTTGCAATATTTAAATTTCTCTGAAGGCTGAATTACCAATACCGTTGTGTGGTAATTAGAAGAAGGATACTCGTTGAATGTGTAACCAACGAAACGAATTGTCCTGTCACAGATTTACCGATGCGTTTTTTGGAGCGCAGCGTTAAGAAAAATTTAACGACAATCTAAACTGAAAATTTTTGTAAAAAGTTCGACAAAATTTTCCTCCGTTGGCGTTGTAGTGGTGGAATTTCAAAAACAAACTTTGAATTTCTTGTAAGTATCATTCAAACTTAAACATTCTTAACTCGTCTTAAAAAAACAAACAAACAAACAAACAGTTACTGTTGAATCGTTATGTTCTGTTGCATAATCCTAAATCAAGTCATTTTACAAAACATTTATGTGAGTCCTTATAATATAAGCAGAGGGATGGGATTATGTATAAATATTTTTTTATATACCCACACTCGACAAGGAACCCAAGGAATTAATCCCAAAAAATACTCCCAAAACAACACCACACCATAAAGATAAAATAATGTTGAGCAAAGTACGAGTATAAGCACCAAGTCGAATGAGGGATGAAACTCAACCATGCCAATTTAAATAATCATAACAAAAATCATACAAAAAAGGGATCAGCATAACAATATTGCAGGAGCCGGATTAAGCTTTCATTCATTCAAAATAATGTGCTTAAAAAAAAGGGTCTATTTCATATACAACAACAACACCGACATCAAACCGACACCGACACTGACTCAACCCGTACCCGCCGAACGACAAGGACAAGGACAAGGTGCTTCCCGAAAAATTAAAGAAAAACAATGACTTGTTTTTGGAATTATATTTTTTGAAAAGCCCACAATTTGTTGAGATTTGCGCGGTCGATTACGGAGTTATATTGAGGGAGTGGGTTTTCGCGAGTTGAGATATGAATAAGGAATTATAATTTTAATCATTTCTTTTTTTTTATACTTTTACTTCCTAGTCCCGATATACTATAAGGGCACAAGGTAAGATAGTATTTTGGGAAGAATTTTTGAAATGTTAAGATCTTAAGACGATAGATAATATTCTTCAATGAGACTTGGACATAAGTTTTTTTGTTTTAATTGCGAGATTTGGGTTGGGACTTCTTTGTTTGTCATAGGTCAATTAAAATGAATTTAAATGTGGGTTAAGGTTGAGAAAAGAAGGACATTTTCCAACGAACCTCGAAAAAGTGAGTATATCTATCTACCGATGTTTAAGGTGCCCAAGAACTAGATCAATGCCAGTTGGCAGTTTCAAGATAATTGTGAGAGGTTTGTGGACTTCAGCATGTTTGAAAATAAGACATACCACAACCAAATTGATCACCTCACGATTAGTCGACGAGATGGTTCGAAAGCAGTTTCCTTGATGTCAGAAATAGAAGAGGTGCTGACATGGTATTTGCTGCACCTAGCTTTCAGAAGTGACCTGGACAACGATGAATGGAAGAAAATAAATAAAAGCTCGTTTATAGCAGCTGCTACTGCATGAAGATGCGAAGGAGGTTCAGCGTTGTGTAAGATATGGATAAACGCAATCACACCAACGTTTTGGCTCTAGAAGCATGTGCGAAACCGCATCACCCCAGTAAGGACCAGATATGTATAGCCATCAAAGGACTGAAATCTATCAAAGCTGGGAGTGATGGTATTCCCGGAGATCTACTACAAGCGAATTGTTGCAACCACTCATAGAGACACTCCGAATGCTTTCCCGAAGAGTGGAAAAAGAGAGTAATTATCAAGCTCCCAAAAAAGCCTGCAATTACCAAAATATTCACAAAGATTGTTTTAGAACTCATAAGAGAACATCTGGAAGCAAGGCTCGACGCTGAATAAGCAGGCTTCTGCAATGGGTCCATCTGCATCGATCACATCAATACCTTGAAGATGAGCATAATCGAACAGTGCATGGAAGTGATCGATAACCATTTCACCAGCTGTTCATTGATTTCGAGAGGACTTTTGACAGCGTCAGAAAGGAGTTTATTTGGCTCATTGCTATATTATAAAAGTGACTTATGATGGGTCCAAATGTCACGTCTTTCACGGAGGTAGATTGTCAGAAGAATTTGAAGTCCAAAGTGGGGTCACACAGGACTGCATACTGTCACCAAATCCTGTTTTTATTGGTGACTATAGCGAAATCCCCGCCCGCTTTGCAGGGCGTTAAAAAAAAATAGTTTTTTAACTTCCCATAAGAGGTTATTGTTATCGGTCCGATTTGTCAAACTGAAATTTTTGACATATCTGGACGTTTTATGTCGTTTTCAATTGGCAATCTGGAATCAGAAAAAAGCATTCTCAAAGCGTTCAATTGGGCAAAAGTGACAGTTCTAATTCTAAAAAAGAAGAGATTTCTCTTCTGGATTTGAAGTCAGAAGCAAAAACAAAATCACTCACACATTCAAAGATTTTACATGTCACACTTGACAAATGTCATATTTTTGAATTAACAAATTGTGCGAACTGTGAAGTGATTGCTTGAAATTAAAACTAAACTATAAAAAAATGGATAATAATATTGACAATATCTTAGCAATTGTTCCTAATTTGTTAGAAACATTGTTGGAGTCGTCTTCCTCATCTTCTTCATCAAGTGATGACGATGCAAGTGATGCAGTTAATTTTCTATTCCAATAGTTTTCCAAAAAGCCAAGATTGCAAAACTACCAATACAGTCACACCAAACTTCAAATTCTTCAGAATTCACAAAAGTGTTCAATTGGGATTCTCCTTCTATTTCTCATTCCGGATTGCCAATTGAAAAAGACATTAAAGTCTTACAATGCCTATATATCTGTCATTTTTAGACAGACAGACAGAGTTACTTTCGCATTTTTAATATTAGTTATATTACACATATAATTGTGTATTAGTGTATTTCAACTACACCGATAGTAATAGATGTCCGAATTTTAATTATGTTACACGTATGTATGTACATAATCGTGAGCTCTGATGTATATATATTGGTCAATATTGGTCATTATTGGTCATGATTGATCATTGGTCATTAATGGTCTTTGTTCATTAATGGTCATTAGTCATTATTGGTCTTTGGTGATTATTGGTCATTATAGGTCATTAGTCATTATTGACTTTAGGTCATTGGTCATTGTACCTTTGACCTTTGAACTTTGACCTTTAACCTTTGACCAATAATGACCAATGACTAATAATGACCAATGACCAATAATGGCTAATGACCTATAATTACCAAAGACCAATAATGAACAATAAAGGCCAATGACCAATAATGACTAATGGCCAATAATGAATAATGACCAATATCTAATGACCAATGAGCAATAAAGGGAGTCTCTCATTTATCTCGATAGCGACGACGACGACGCCATGCCAAATACTTAGTAGTCTTAGTAACACTCAGTTTAAAAAAAAAAAAACAAAATCATTTCAGTAGCTATAGCGTCATGCGCTTCTTGACACGATAACGCTAGATTTCCGAGGGAATGAGGTATTTTCCCGCCGTAAAAAGTAGCTTGTGTCCGTGCCTAGGATCCTATCTTTAAATTAACCAAGTCTTATAAAAATCTATTCAGACGTTAACGCGTGAATGAGGTAAATTTTTAAAACAAACGACTAAAAATCACTAACTTAATTAGTTTTCTGCCTACTGCCTACGCCTTAAGTACGATAGCATGAATATTAATAGCCCATATTCTTTTCTAGGTTATCATCTATCACCATACCAAATTTCAACAAAATCCTTTCAGCTGTTTAGGTGAAAGAGTAACAGACAGACAGAGTTACTTTCTCATTTATAATATTAGTATGGATAAGTGATGTACTGTGGAGCGGATAGTTTTGACAGGAAGCAGAGGAATAAGATGGACTCTGACAACTTACCTTAAACATCTAGACTACGCAGACGATGTATGCTTGTTTTCCCATAGAATAATAGATCTCCATCAAATGGCAACAAGGGTGGAGAGAGAAGCAGTAATCGTTGGGCTTAAAATCAATACGGGAAAAACGAAGATGTTCAGCCTCGAGAACTAGCAGTCATCTGCTCCGATGAGAATGTAGAAAGATTCTAATACTTTAGATGTATCGTCTCCACTAAAGAAGGAACCGAACTAGACATCGCAAGCCCTATCGAAAAAGCAAAGGCTGCGTTCGGGATGTTGTCCAATTTTTGGAGGAACAAATCACTCAACTTGAACACAAATCTACGACTGTTCAACTCTAACGTCGAATCAGTTCTGCTATATGGCTGCAGCACCTGGAAAACAACAACAACAATAACCACGAAATTGCAAACTTTCGTTAATGGATGCCTTCAATACATTTTGCGGGTTTTCTGATCTAATCGTATATAAAACAAGGAGTTATGTAGGCGAACAGGACAGGAACCTATAGATACCATTATACGAAGGCGCAAGTGGCAGTAATGACTGTATTGCGAGTCAGGCAATGCAGTGAAATCCACTCAGACAAGAAGAAAGAAGAGTTAGAAGACCGAGAAGCACGTGGAGGAGAACAGTCGAGGAGGAATCTGTGAGATTTGAAAAAATCTGGAGGGAGCTTAAAGACACTGCTAACGATAGCGAGCAGGAGTAGTTGAGGCCCCATGTTCCGATAGGGCATACCAACGGACATTGTAGGCCTGACGGGACGTTTATTTTGGGACGGCAGCAAGAGAAAAACAACGAAACCTAACCTAACCTAATCTTGTCTCGGTTTCGCCAAAATCCAAAAATATCAGTCTTAAACTGTCATTTGCTTCGAATGTTGAATCTATCGTCAGTTCCGATCTCGTAAATTATAAAATTTGAAGTCTCGATTTGTCTCTATAGTTTTTCGAATAATACTAGTGATGCTTCATTGCAAGTAGGATCATATATTTTTAAATATTACTATTAACTATAAAATAGGTTAGAAGTTATTCTATATAGAGAATGTAAAATTAATACTTCT
The DNA here is from genome assembly GCA_905146935.1 of Scaeva pyrastri. NCBI lineage: Eukaryota > Metazoa > Arthropoda > Insecta > Diptera > Syrphidae > Scaeva > Scaeva pyrastri. The sequence goes on from LR989927.1 coordinate 72,933,805, forward strand.
AAGTTGCATTGGATGAAAGTAAGATGAAACCAAATATCGATCCATAGATTGAAATCAATTATAAAATGCAATTTTACAAGTTGAAAAAATTGACAAAAAATTGGAGTAGCTAGTACAGATAAGCATATCAGACAGATTTTCTCAAGAAAATTTAGACGGCTTCAGGTTTACCTATTTAAAAAAAAAAACTATCTTTTTCGAAACAAGTATTCAAAATACTAAAATTTGAGTATTATGATCCTTATCTATTAGATAACTTTGGAGAAAAATATTAGCCGTGTTTTATTGGTAATTGAAAATACTAGCTAGTAAAATTTTACATGGAAAACAACAACACCTCAAAAGTGAACAAAAATAAGCTAGTGTTTATCGATAGTAATTTAGTGAAGATAGAGTTTCATCTAGTTAAATGTAGGGGCAGTCAAGAAGTGCAAAAAATATGCAAATGTTGGCAACATGAGGGTGTGTTCCGTAACAAATACACTTCTTTTACACTTCGCCTGCATTGAAAAGTGCAAGCGATCCACAAATTTCAAGCCAAACATTTATTTGGGTTGAAATATTATAAAAATGCAATTATTTCGTTAAAAAATTTATTAAAATCAATACTTAGGCCCTATGTCCCGCTAGGGAACACCAACGGACTTCGTAGGTCTGAGGACCTAAGTAAGTAAGTAATACTTTACAAAATTTTTACAACTTTTAGGAACAATTCATAAGAAATAAAATAATTTTCTTTAGGATTAGTGTATTTTACCATCACATATTGTAGAAAATTTATTGAAATATGCTGACAAAGGTTGCTTCCATAAATGCATGGTTGTGAAAGTCTGATGAATGTTAAATTTCCGATTATCCTAAAAGCAAAACTCAAATATTTGTTGAGCAAATGTGAAACTATAAAAAGTGACAAGCAAAACATATTGACGCATGTAAACAATGTATATGGTATTGAGTAGAATAAAATGGTAATTTTGACTCTACAGGCAACTTGAAGTAACTTCTCATAGTTTTTATTAATTATTTCTTTATAATTTCATGTTGACTTTTGTCTTTTAATATTTTATTTATTGAATAAAAATAATAAAAGAATGTTTACTATCCAAATAAATGGTCTGTGTAATAAATTCTATAATAATTTAAGGAAAATAGTGAACCACGATTATTCAACTGGTCTTTAAAGTTGCCAGAAACTTAGTTCCATATTTTTCGTTCTTCCATATAAACCAATAGAATTGAACAGGGAGTTGATAAAATGGTGAACTTTAATCTGTGGGTGATAAATATAACAAGAAAATCAATATATTTTCAAAGTTTTACTACAAATATAAGTAAAAAACATTCGAAACCAACTCGGTGTGCATTTCCATGCAAACTTCAACTCAACAACCGTTTTCATGCATTTTCCAACTCGACCCAATAATTTACACAATTGTACATTCTTCGAACGCGCCCAATGTAGAACAGCTGTTGTTTATTTGGATTTAAAACTCAAATAGAGTTTTTAACTAAAATTTAAAGATGTTAGCCAGAAATTTCTTTAACAAGTGAGTTTGTATATTTACAACTTTTGTTTGCAATATGCATTCAATTTTTTCTATTTTCAAGTGCACATTTGCCTTTTTTATTTTGTGTGTGACAGAAGATTTTGAAATTTTGACATCAATGATTTGACAAATAATGTAGGGACACCAACTTTAAGAAGAAAAATTAAAAGTGAATATAAAAGTGAATATAGCGTTTTATTGGTACTCGAATACTATGTTAGAGATAGATTACCAATAAAACGCGGCTATTGTAGATAATAATGAAGAAACTAAGTTTTTATTAAAAACAAGTCTTGGAACTGTCAATGAATATCTTATCACATAAAACGGTTACCCTTAAAAGTCAGCTTTAAATGTCAAATTATCGGAAAGTCAGATGAGACTAAAAATAGTGACATTGTGAATTGTTGTGAAAAAACCCTTGGCAGTAAATTTCTCGTCCAACAAAAGACGACTTGAGAACTTTACTAAAAACTTTATGTATATCCAAACATTTCAACTTCATGTGGATAAACGAAATTTGCGGATTCCTTCGGGGATATGTAATGTATATCGCCCCAAAGACATAACGACTTAAGCTTTTCATTTCCACAAAAAAGTTCATAGTTCCTGAAGATATGTGTTTCTGCTAAAAAAAAAAAATAAATAAATTCATCTTCCCAAAACTACATAGAGGATACCATGAATGCAACTAAGAAAATAACTTCTGTATACTTTGTTCAAATCTAGTGAATGATTTATGGATGTTGTAATTAAATCCAAAGCAATAAAACCCATACAAAGTCACGAAGAAGATTTAATTTGAAGAGCATTCCAAATTCACAACCACGAACAACAATTTTCCTCTATAAGAGTTACTTAACAACACTCTTGAACTTCCTCAATGATTACACAGCCAACCAACACTTTTCCAAGCAACAAAAACAGTACAAAAAAAAAATAGACAAAAATATATTTCTCTTCCTCGGTCGTCCTTCTTTCACACATGCATAACAATTCTATTGGAAGGCTATCAAGTCACGTCCTTATGCGATTTTCTTAAATAAAACGACATGAAAAACAAAGTGGTCTATCTCCGCAACAATTTTACTAAAACCAAAAATGAAAATGAGTTGTAAAAAGGAACTAAAACCCTTTGGCAAATTGAATGTTTCATACAAAATACGATGTGAACTTTTTTTTTGACACATTCACAACCTAAAACACAGTTAAACCCGATCTTATACCTTGTGACACATAGTTTTCTGTCAAATTGAAACCGAAAACAAATCGAACAGTACGAACAAATTTACTGAATGCTGTCATTTGTCAGGGGTTTTTCAATTAGCTCTAATGTAATGGCGGCCATTTTATATTGGTGACATCTGTCAAATTTTGTTTTTAGTCTTCAGTTACTTTCCATTTTACGGTGGCCCTCCACAGACTTCCTAACATTTTTTTGGAAAAATTTGAGACGACCGGTTCGGGAAAATTTCAACTAACTTTTAAAGGACCAATAATAGGCCTATTACACCACCGAGGTCCGTGGAAAGTGTACTAAAAAAACCGAGATAGTTGATTCCTGGACATTCACAAAAATTCGGCCTTTTTCACACTTCAACTTGTCGAATTTCCCGCCGGGCCTTAGACCTACAGCCTTATGATATTCAACAGACCCACCAGGAACTTTAAATCCACGGCTATAGAAAACGTCATTTGTTCGCTGACTTATTTCATTTTGACATCTACCCTCCATTAATAGAAAAAAACCTTCAATTTATTTCTTCCTATTAGAAATTTTATTTACTAATTTGGATTTCAATGTGTTTTTAATTTGACCACCCTTTCTCGAGTGAACAAATATTTAAAACATTGGTCGTTCTCTTAAGTGGGTTCTACTGTAGTGTATGATGGACAGCTAAAATCGTTTGAACTTGTTGTTGGTTTTTCTTAGTTTTACACTTTTTTTTTTGAATAACGAAAAAATGTACAAGTTTCAAAATGCATATGGCGAAATTTTATAACAAAAAAAATTATATCTCCAGCAAACAAGGACAGTCATGGGTGGCTTGGCTACCCTTACCCTTAAATGAAAAAGAGCATGTCATTAAAAATGTTTGCTTAGAGGGTGTGTGTGTGTGTGTAGGAAAGGAACCTCCTGTTGGAAAATGTCAATTAGATTTGTAACTATGACCCGTGTAATGGGTTTTTCGACTTTTTTTTTGTATTATTATTTTGTCATACAAAGGTGTTTTTCTCCTTGTACTATCAAGGCTTATTTTGTCCTTTGATAACGACTGACTTGTTCCAAATATAATAATACATACATATCTTCTCTTCCTCTTTCAAAAGGATTTTGTTGTTTTACATATACCTGTCTACTTAAAGAGCATAAAATGAAATCAGAATGTTCAAAAACATTTTTAGGGTATGATTTTATAAGTGATCCATTGGGTTGACAAACCCTTTTTGTCTTAACATGGGGTTAGTTCCATTGGTCTAACACTCTAACTTATTTCTTCCATTGGTGTTTGTATGTTGTTTTTGGTTGATAGAATTATAGAATTTTGTTCAAAAGTTTTCCTATACTTAGTTCATGTCCATGTTATAATGGCCAATATAAACTATGTTGTATCCTGTGTAAGTTTAAACACTAGAAATATAATTCGGTTAAGATTTTATTTTGAAAAAGGGGTACTCCTTTGGATGTAGTAAGGTGATTATTTGGGTCGTATCTATTACGTTCACAAAATGGATTTTTAATAGGTTTTTGCAGGCTAGCCTTATTGAATTATACCTACTTCAGATTTTTCTTTGTTAAACTTTAATTCTTCGAAAACTTTAACAGGTTTGTAGATATTGGAGAATTAAATTTACTACACAGCATTTATAAAATAAGGGTGCTTCTTTTTTGTATACTTTTTTAAAATATTTTGAATTCTTAGAGTAAATGACATAACCTCACTTTAAAAATTATTCATTCGGGGTAATTTTTTCGAGATTTTTACTCAATTAAAAATATCACAATTGACAAAATCTGCCGGTAGTAGTCAACTACATTTAACTTTTGGCGGGAAAATAAAACGGCACCCGGAAAAAAGCCTACTAATGTCATTAAATAAGTTCTCAAAGGAAGATTTTGAATAAGTCAATAACTTTTAAACCTAAAGTTTGAGTTCAGGTTTTTCAAAAAAAAAAAAAAACTCTTGAGTGTAACCCCATCATGGTGACTTAAGAGCCCAACAAACAAACCTTATGTAGACTGGGATTAATGTCATCCTCAATATTATTGCCGAAAGTATAAGAAACCATTGAATGAATTACGAAGTGTCAATTGTAGTAAATTGTGACATTTCATTCATACGTGTGTTTGTCAATGATATAATTTTCTGCAAAATGTCATAACACAATTTTTAATTTCAATTTTGTATTTACTAGTTTATTTAATGACAGAGACATATTTTACAATGTTTTGGATTACAAATCAAAGTTTAACAGTTCGCTCCTAAAGGTACTCATGATATTATTTAGTAGCAAATAAATTCTAACACTTTTCACATCAATCAAATAAGACAGATTCAACTAATATTTAGGAAACAAATGACAATATAAATTTTGACAGTTGGTTTCACTTTATTCACTCACATCATGGTCTGGTCACCCTAATATTATCATCAGCATGATATTTTAATCAGCTTTATTTTATAATAAAATTATTGAAAGCCTCTTATCTTTTGCTTCCATTCGAAAAATATTAACTACCGCTTTCAGGATTTTCTTGCATTAAATGTCAAATAATGTACCTGTTTTAACTTTGTAATAAATTAATTAAACTTCAATAAAAATAAAAGAAATTTTGTGTTTGTTTTTTTTTTTGAAATTATTTAGTGCACAATAATTAATATTGAATCAAATAAACATTTTGAATAATTTTTTGATCATACGGGTAACACTAGAACGCATGTATCAAATAAAACATGACACTGACAATGACAATGACATTGTGGTTCGTTGTGTGCTACACAAAGTTTCTTGACCCGAAAGTTTCGCTGCTGACAAGATAACGTCGATTTAATATGTGTGTCTGTGTTGGGTGCTCTCATTTATATTCAGGCAAATGATTTTTGACAGATGGAAGTTTCGCTATCTCTGTTTAATGTTTCACTTTGGTTTCTACATTGGGGGAGACTTAAATCTAAAAATAATCAATTGTCTTGTCAACAAAATTCTATTCAAATGTTTTATTATTTCCTGGAGACCTTTTCTAGATTTTATTATAATTTTTTTTCTACATATTTGGCAAAAGTAAAATCACTTATCAAATTCAATTCAATTGACATTTCATATAATTATTTGTGTACATCCTTTTTAAAGTGACAAGAAAATTTGTTTCATTCAGTATCATATCAGCTATCAGTATTCATTTCCTTTCAAACAGTTTCAACCAAACAACCCCCAATTGTGACTTTGGTGGAGGAAATTAATGACATGCTTTTGACTTTTGAGCTTGTAAAATCCAACTAACTGATAAATGGCTATTAAATTGTTCTGTTGCGTGTCATGGCCTACCCTACAGTGTTCAACTTACTGAAATTGAGACACGTACTATTAAAAAAAAAAACCGTTAGCAGCAAAATAATTTTCCGTCAAACACGTTTTTGTTCATTCTATCCATGTATGTACATAATAATTATGTATGTAGATATAAATTCATCAGATAAAAAAAATATCTTAATTTACCGTGTTGTTACTTTCGCAGTTGCTGCTTCATTGATTTGTCCATAAATAATGCTATGAAACTTGGGTTTTTAGTTGACCTGACACCTGCATAACATTGGATCTTTTTCAGACCATTCATTTTGACTTCTAGTTATTTTATCTCGCTAACATTACAGGAGAAAGTAAGGCAGTTGGATCACCTCAATAACGTATAATATGAACACTTTGTTTATAGATAATTCATTAATTACAAATTTAACAGTTAATTTTAATTAACCGCTCACTAAATTTTTATGAAAGTTCTTTCTGAATCTTTCGAAGTTATTACCTGTCGAACAAAATTTAATTGGAGTCGATGCATTTATTCGTTCTTGAGATATCGTGAACGAAAAATGGGATCTCGAACGTACAAACGTAAAAACTTACAAACTTACGAACGTACAAACGCACACAGATACATCTCTTTACAAATGACGGATCTAGATTCTATTAGGGACCTTGAAACGTCTAGTGACATTTTTCTATGTAAATATGTAGTTCTTCTGATGAAATATGTACCTGTATAAAAGTTCGTAAGGTTTTCAACAGCATGTCAGCATCTAAAATTTTCCAATTCGAAATTCCTGGGTTTCCTGGAAGATCGACAATTTGATATTTTTTATCAGTTGAATAGGTATAGGGAGGGGCTGGGGTGCTTTGACATGAATTCTAAATTCCTTTTCTTCGAAGATGTTCTACATATTTCTAAAAGGTGCCGATTTCAATTTGTTGATAACGAAAACAAAGCACTTTTCCGCTTTGTTTGGCTCTACCAACATTCAGAAGAGAAGAGACATGGTCGTTCGCCGTGTCGGTTGTCAACGCCATCATCAGCTTCCTTTTCCCTTCGAATATATACCGTTTTTTCGTTGCTGATTACTGCTATTTTGGCGGTTGTTGAATTAGTTTTGTCTAATGACCATAATTTTTTTTTCTTAAAATCTAAAACACAAGAAAGAAGGAAATTCTTCTTCTTCAAGAAAAAAAAAAACTTGAAATTGACTAATTAAAAATAAAATCCTGATGTGAAAGAAAATTCAATGGAATTTGAATTCAAAGGAAAAATGAAAAGAACCAAGTAAATGCCAAACACAAAAACAACAACAAGCATAGTTATACCTACTCCCAAAAGGCAAGCCATTTTGCCTTCTGTGTGATTTTCTTTTGTTTGTTGTGAAATATTTTGATAATATTAATAAATGTTCCTTCATTTTTCACTTAATCATCTGAATACACAAAACAAAAGGGAAAAAGTGTTTGGAGAAAAATCAATTTTTCATATTAGAAAACAGGCTTTAAGTTGTTGAAGATGGGTACATATTTATATCGAAGTTTTGGATATTGTACTTAAAAAATTCTTATGTATATTTCACATCTTTTTCTAAAAGTGAAATAACAAAGTGTTATTTTCTTATTTTCTTGAACTAACTTCAAAATGCTTCTTAACATAAAACAAAATGTCAACTTTAGGACGTCTACTAAGTGAAACTACACAAAAAATGGTTCAAAGTTTTGAGGAACAATAAGGAAGATTTATACTTCAGAGACCTTTAACCTAGTCAAGCAATATACATTAACTCGTAAAAACTCTAAAAACAAAAATTTATATGGAATATTCAAAACAAATAAATAAATTGAAAGACATAACAAAATCAGCTGATATTTTTTTTTTGACATAAGCTCATTTGGTTTGATAGTAAGAAAAGTTATTTTCTGACAGCTGACCAATCAGATTGGTCTATGCTTAATGGTTTTTAAATAAGCGATTGTTTTTAAATTAAAATATATGTATACATTTATTCAAGGGGATGAATTTTTAAATTGTTTTCAATAATACAAATTATTACTTGATAAATCAATTCTGGGATGTTTTTGTTAGACTATGGTTTTCAATTTGGCAATACTTTTTTCGGAGTTGGTCTTTTTGACAGCTGTCACTTGATTTATGCTCAGTCTAGTTTGCCATTTTATAACAAACAGACGCTAAATACAGACGATTTTCAGATCTTACAATATTGTCAGATCAGTCAGTGCTCTGACAATATAGCTGCCAATGAGCTGAAAATAGCCAAGTAGCTTCCAATGAAAAATTGTCTGTTCACACGATTGGCAGATTTTGTCCCAAAGTCTTACAATTTCATTGTCAGATAGTTACTTGACAATGACGTTTCTGAAGATATTGTCAGGGTGAAAATTGTCAGTTCACACGGTTGGAAGATATTTGTTTACGAAAAATTGTTCGATCCGTTGGCAGACATTGTCAGACAAATTAATAGTTTGCATAGCATCCTGTAGTTTTAAAAAATTCTCATGTTAACCATTCACATTCCACTTTCTTGCGATAGGACTTCTTTTTTTTTAGGAGATGCGGTGGTTTTGGTGACTGAGAAGGTACATCCTTTACCACTTCAGAACAGTTTTTCATTGTTTTAAGGTAAAATAACAAAAAAAAAATATGAAAATACAGAAATTGTCAGCAATTGCAAGATGTCTTAAACAAAGAGATCTGACAATGACAAATGAGTCTGACAATGTCATAATCGTCTGTCGTCTGACAATGACGTTACTGACAATATTGTCCGACAAAATTCTGTGTTCAGACGATTGTAAGACATTTGGGACAGTTTGTTCAATGACAGATCTGACAATATTGTAAGATCTGACAATCGTCTACACTTAGCTTTATTCTTGAACAACGTTTCCCGCCTCTCAGCGGGAATTTTTTTGAACCAGACGTCTCGGCCACTTGCCCGATATCATTGGCAAAGCTTTATCTTTGAAATAAAGCAAAATTCTTGGCCATAACATTAAATTATATGCGTTTTATTTCTCCTTGAAAACCACTCGTCCAAAAACATTCTTTATAAAAAGCAGATTTTTAAAAATAAGAATTAATTATTAAACCAGAATTTCCCTTTTCTAGATAACTAGTGGTTTTTAAACTATAAAAAATGTAGAATCTTATCTTAGGAAATAAATATGTACAATGTACTTGTACATGTTTCTATAATTTTGAAAAGCAGTACTTTGGACTATTCTCTAATTCTAATCTAATGCATTCTTCCCACACACAATTTCAAATCACAGAAACCGACAAAACAGACGATTTTCAATTTAAGACCATTGTTCGGAACAATGAAGAATGTTACCATACCTGCAGATGATGTCTGTCGAAACATCACTTAAGCTCCTTACAATCATATTAATACCAACAACTTCGACTTACAGTTAGTTACAAAGGGGATATAAAAAGCTTTCGTATAATGTACAATGCAACGGCTTTACCATGTAGGTAGGTACATACATATGGAACGGGGTCAGCTGCAAAAATGCAAATAAAATTCTATTCTTCGTCATGTGGATTCCTTTCATACCTACTTCTTACAAAAGAGGGAAGCTATAGGAAATTTAAATTTTCCCTAGAAGCAACAGGAGGAAAGTTTAGTATCAAAATTTACAGCTAAAAAAAAAGATAAAAGAAAGAAGAATAATGAAATGATAAGTAAAGAGGATTGTTCTGGTACATGATTTTAATTCATTTCTTCTATACATGGTTGACAATTCCAGGAAATCTGGAATTCAGAATACAAACACTGGGAAAAGGACTTTCATATTATAGGTAACTAACAATTTCCAAATTTAGAATGAATCAATTTCACAATGACGTTTGATAGTTGTTATGTTAAGTTGAACGTAATTTTCTAAGCCAAAATTCATAGGATTTCAGTTTATAAGAATTTTCAAGGAGTCCATTATTATTTTTTAATACAAAATAGAAAAAATTGAAATCAAGCTTTTATATTTACGAATGTTGTTCATTCGGATTACCTTCTCTCTATTTGACATTTGTTCGAAAGATCAGAACGAATGACGCAACTAACCACTTAAGAGTTTCTGTCAGTAGCAAACGATGAATGTGTTCAAAACCTAAGAAAATGTAGGTCGTAGGCATTCAAAATCATTTGATTGCATGTAAATCGTACTGAAAGTGTTCTTTTGGTTTCAGAATGACAGTTTCTTTATCTGAAAGTTAGATTTGATTTGATTTTAACATGGAATCGAAACTAGAATTACTCATTTTCTCATTTTCATGTTTTTGAAATGTTAAACAAAAGTCACAACACAATTGCACAATCATCACTTAAGCATTTCAAAATCACATATTGTAACTGTTTATGAGTTTTATTGGCATTCGAAAATGGAATAAATGTTGCTATTTTGAATTGCTTCCACTTTTGTTTGATTGGATTGGAATTAAAGTATACATAAAAATCAAAAAGCTGAACCAAACAAACCAACATGTCCATTATTTTCTGAGTACAACTCAGTTATTATCAGACATCACTGAACGCAAATCAAAACTGAATGTCAAACCTGAACATAGACGCTGCATATTTTACCATATCTATAACTTTCAAATGCAAACTCAATTAAATTCAACTTCTTATGACAGTTAGCCAAGTTAGGGTTCTAAAAATTCAGAAATATAAATGTTCAGAACTGAGTTTTATTGATTTGGACAACTCACTGTTAAACTGACCTGACTGCTAGTAGACCTAGACAGTAGAGCAGAAAGGAGATGGGCTAATGTGGGTATTTTGAAAGAACTTGTACAATGAATAGGTCCGTTTATGAATGTCAATCAAAACAATGAACAGAATGCAGCCGATGTAGATGTTATTTTCTTGTAAAAATTTATCATTTTATGTTAAATGAAGGGTACGACATCTGTCAGTAATCAACAAACTATTCTATTTTTGTTTCTTTTCTGATCTGATTTAAAAAAGACCTTCTTGATCCTGAATTTTAATGATACGTCAGAAGTTGATTCTGAAAATGAAATTTTTCAAAAATGCTAAAAATTTATAAAACTTAAGAGCTAACTAAACTAGAATTAACCGAACTTACACCAACTTAAGCGCGAAAGCCAACACATTGTTTTACATATCACTAATCTAGTAGACGTTCTACTCAGTTTCGTTAAATTTCGTTCACTTTCGCGAAATTAAGCAAGAGCCATTGGATTGGCTCGAACTTACGTAAATGTCAAATTTCAACTCATGTCATGTTCAACATGTTGTTGTCTCTTATTAAAAATCTCTGTACCTAGTCAGTTTTGCTTGTGACGTTAACTATAATTATCAAAGATCAAAGATAATAAATAACAATGGCGTCGCAAACGCAATTAGAAATGGATTTTATAATAGAATTAGTAAGTTTATTTCAATAAAATTGAATTGTGACACTTGTTTACGTAGCCAGAATCCATTATGTTTACTTTATGTTTTAACGATAACTTTCGGAAACTTTTCGTTCGGTTTTGACATTAGCTTAAGTTTGGTTAAGTCTATTATATGTAGTTGGCTCTTTACGACCCTTTTAGACGATCTGGTTTCAGTTCAGTTAAGTTTAACTGAGAACTGAACTGACAGCTTATGGAAATTATGAGTTAAGACATCAGTTCAACAGATAGCTCAACCAAAAATGAAACTGAAATAATCGTCTAAATGGGGCTTTAAGAAATGTAATGTTATGGGCCAAATGTGAAGTGTTGATTTTTCGCTAACGATACAATTTTATTTTGTCGCTTACGTTATTTGGGTGGTTAAAAGCTGACTTGCATTTAATTTCTAAGAACACATGTATGCATATTAGTTCTGTATTGGTGTAATTTATATCTATTCTTATCGCCATTTAATTTTCGATTCTTATATGCACATACTTAGGCTTAAAAGCCTTCTATGAATGTAGGTATTTCCTTTATTCTGTCTTCCAAAGGAAGGTGTCCTTAACAGCTTCCTAGAAATGTCATCACCCTAACAAAATATTTTATATTCCAAACAAATGGCAATAAATAGGATTTATCTTGGAAAATTATTTCCCTTAATAAATTATCCTAACTTGTTCATTGTGGATATGTGGACTATGATGTTGTGATTACTTTATCCTGTTTTGTGTGTGTACTGTGTCCTGATGTCCTGCTTGATTCTGATAAACAAAAATATAAACTATAATGCCCTATGTGCTTATACAACATAACTATAATGTCACAAGTGGATGACATTCAGTATGGAGACAGAGAGAGAGAGAGACAACATAAGAGCCATAGAGTGCTATCTGACATCATGCAATGACTAAATATGTCAACCGGATGAGAAAGTAAATGCTGGATGAGTTATGGAAATGGTTAAGCTTTGGCAAATGCCTTTTGTCTATCTATTTCTATGGTAAACATGTACCTATGTTATGTATGTTGTTGAATAATAATTATATTTTTTTTTTCTTATATAGGCGTCCCTAAAGTATTACGGTTAGGAATTACTCATACATACATAACTTTATGTGGAAATCTGACAGAGGTGTTTGTTTTATGTTTCTTTGGTAAGTTTTTGAATTCCTATATGTCAAGAAAGACAGCAGGGGTAATGTATTTAACTCTTGAACAATGAAGATTTTAAACTGAGTTTCCAATAACAAAAAGACAGAGGAGTTTTTCGAATAGATGACATAAATGTTGACTATTCCTGACATTCTATATTTACTGGGCATAACATATCTCACAAGGGCTAGGGTTTTGAAGGTCTTATCATCAGGATCGTCAGCCATTTGAATTTATTTTTTTTTCTAGATTTGCATTAATGTGGGTATGTACATACATAGGTGATTTTTGACATTTGTAAGGGAATATTTTATGCGTGTCAAAAATGATCTGTTGACAAATTTTCAAAGTCATAAAATTTTGATGAAAATTATATAATTTTTTCTTTGAAAAATCTTTGTCGATTTTAACTAATAAAAGGCTTGTGGCTAAAGGCAGATGCAAAGAATGCTGTTTCAAATATCTTATTGGAATTCTTTGTTGTCTTAAAGGTGCTTTGGTCGACAGATTAATGATCCTTGTAAAGACCCTTTTAGAAACTATACCTATACCAACATAGCACATATCTAATTGCTTTTATTTTTGTTGAATATTTAAATTAAAGAGTGAGCAAATCCCAGTTTACCAAAGCTTAACAGAGAGGTTAAATTTATCTCCGTTTTAAAGTAAGAAAAAAAAAAAAACAACCGTTGTGATTTTCCTCTGGATCATTGCAAGCTATTGTCCCTTTATCCTCATCCACAGGGTCGGAAAAAGAATCTTCTATTCAAATTGACATATGTGCTCACATCCGCAGATTTTCATTTTTTTTCTGTTGAGGGAAACAAAATTTCGGTATCAACGTTTTCTTCAGATAAGGTACCGTATAGTTAAGGTTTAGGTATAAGGAAGGATTTTCAAAAGGACACCGATGCGATACACTTTTTTTTTGTAAAAGAAATGTGAAAAAAAAAACTCTTCTTCCGTTGCGCTCAGAAGGACCAAAAGTTCCTACGGTTTCTCCGTTATCCATTCCTATATTTTCATACTTTTTATGACACACTTGACAATGAGTGTTTCCAGTCTTTGGTTGTAGTGCAGATTTCTTAAAGATTTTTTTTCTTTTCAAAATTTTGAAAAGAAGAAGCAACGAAAATAACATTTACATTCTGAACACTTTGCTGGTGCTGGGTTGCTATTGGAAAAAAAAAAACGTCATGATTTTTCAAGGGATTCAAAAAAAAAGTGTACTTACCTTTTTTTTCTTCAAAAAGTAAATTTCTATATTTCATTCAAGACGCAAATGACTATTATGGAAATTGGTACGCAAGTGTGAGGGTAGGTTTTTTTGGAATAGGGCATGACACTACACTTGTGGGAAAATATCATAAAATGTACTTTTTTATGAGAATAAAATGCGTTTTGTTGCATGCATCAAGAAAAACCTGGCTGGGAATAAAATGGGAGGGTCATAAAATACTTAAAATTGTAGGGGGCTAATGCAAGAGAAAATAATGGTAAGTACGTATTAAATGGCAATGATATGGAAATATATTTTGATGTTTTTCTTTGAAAGGAGGAGGTTTAAAAAACCGAATTAAAATTGCTCTTGATTTAAAGTTTAAGGGAAGGGAAACCACAGAATTCATACGGTAAATGACAGGAAAACAGACGCTTTTCAAAGAAATAAGCAGCAGAAGTTTATGTCTAGATCTTTTGCGTATTGCTGAGAAAAATTTGTTTAAAAACGTGAAACGTCAAAATATGAAGCAATCATTGATGACAGACTAGCAGTGTTAACATCTACTTAGAAATGGACGAGTGAATTAAGAAGAATTTTTTTTCTAGTCAGTAAATGTTTGACGTTTAAACTTCAGGCACATGAATTACTAACAAGCTATCATACAAATCAGCTTTGTACCTCATCCTTTAATTTGACATACGCAAAATAAAACGTAACGAACGTAACGTGGAAACAATTGAAGTCAAAAGTTTAAATATTTTTAAGGTGATCTCATAATATGTCACAGTCATAGATCAGTTTCTTCCAGCATCTCTTGTACTGGACTTCAGCTGTTCTTCTTATTCCTCCTCAAGTAAATTTAAGACGTCAATCAAAAATACAATCGAAATAATAATAGCGGAACGAAGTCAACGCTAACACAAAAGTAGTTTTTGTTTTCCGCTTAAGTCTCAGAAAGATATTGTATTGTTATTGGAGTGAAATATTACGCTTCAACTGTCATTTTGACTGTGACATTTTTGAATCAATAATCACTGTTATCCTTATTTTGACATCCAAAAGTTACTGAACTGAGACTACCTTTTCGGTAATTTTTTCTGATTACCGAAAAAACTATTATAATTTACAACTGACGTTTAAATATAGGTACTGTCAACTAAATAATCGTCTTAAAGGGGCTTTTTCTGTATATCTTTTCGATCTGTCATATTTTTCAGCTTTCTTTTTTATTGCGTATGTGAAACACACACAGGAAGTAAATTGAAACTTTATTTTAAAATTTTTTAAAAAGCTCAAATATAATGGCTAACTGTTAAATATGGCTCAATTTGAAAACAATACCTACAATAAATCTATTTCATTGGTTTATTACACGGTGTCCACACTTGGTTCTTTTCAGGCGACTTATTTGTGCGTCACATTATACTTGTCATTTTTTAGTATGATTGAAGTGTCAAATTTGACATTTGCTTAAATACTTTGTTCAGTGCTGTTCACACATTTGTCAAGCACAAAAAGGATGCATGAAGAAAAGACGAACCTGATTTAATATTTTGACAGGTAGATAGATGTCATTAATAACTCTGACAGTTGCTTAAACATAACAATATACTCTTAGTATGAAAAAGGTTCTTTTATGTGTATATAGAAGTTAATGTTGCTCCTTATTCCAGACCAGACTAGATCTGAAATAGTTTTAAAATCCCAGGTAGGGTAAGGATAGAGACCTACGTCAAATTATTACAAATAAAAACTCCCTTATTTTTTGTATTCATAAAACACAATAAATACATGCCACAGAAACTTTGTGATATGTCAGCATAAATCATTGCTTTAATGTTTTTCAAGTAGGTTTTAGTCAGTTTTTAAAATGCGTGACTGCTTATCATAGAAACCGTAACAATACTTGCATGTGCTGTTCTTGTTATTTTATAAACCGAACAGGTACATATGTATGCACATACATGTATAAATTTATATAACTAACCAAAACCTTGTAGACAAAGGATAGGACAACAGTTTGAACAAATTACGTAATAAATATCTTAAAATGTAAAGCTTCCAACTTAAAAGCCAAATCATAAATTAACAAAAAAAAAAAAAAAATAGAAAACTGACAAACTTTTTACGTAGCGTCAAAATACTACTCGGTCTAAGAATGTAGCAAGGGTTAGGGCTGAGTCGCATATTGTGTATCGTGGTATCGTAGGTAAGGTACAAAACACGACACTCGAAGACGACAACGCAGCAGTTCTGTTCTGAATAATAGCGGGCTAAGCAAAGTAGGTACATACTCGTAGATGTAAAGCGTAGAGCTTTTGACGTTTTTTCTTTTCTTTCCTAACCTATCTAGGAAAGTATAGGAATATTCCTTATACGCCCTTTACCTGCAATCAACAACAGGAATAGGAAGATCTTATGAAAGCATTAAATAATATTTCTACAAGTTGGCGCAAAATGAATCACCCTATCGAAAGATGTTATAATTTTTACAAATGGCGGCGGTCGTACGTCAATCGTATTTGACATTTATGTAGTATGCTTACAGACAACAAGGCAATAACGGAACGCCTGTCATGCCAATCTTAATCTCAAAAACGACGACGATACAAATTTGACAAGCAACTTACCAACTACCGTATAATGTATTGCAACTTTTAGGAGTAAATGGAGTCTAGAATGAAAATCAAATCAAAATCAGTTTCGTAGTTCTAAAGATCTAAGTATACATACATAGGGACAGATAAACAGCCGAACGCGACTATACATATTTAATGATTAATTTAACAGGAATGCGAACACTTGTCTCCGGAAATCATGCTGAAAGCCATGGAAAATGCACATGACAGTCACTTGATAGATATCATTTTTCACTTGACAGAAAAAATATTGAATGATTAATTATACGTCACCTTATACCTTCTCCTTACCTACAAGTCACCAGGTTAAACCAACAAAAACAACAAAACCAAAAACAAGGAAAGAAAGTTTTCGCTCTCAAAGAACAAGTCACCATCAGCCTGGTTCGAATACCGTTATACAAGTTTGTATGTTTTGAGCGTAAACATGCGATTGTCGTGTCGTGTTTTGTATATTAAATTATTTTTTGGTTTGCTTTTATGCAACCTCAGCAGCATATAAAAGGCAGCTTTTCAGGTTGCTCATAATGTATGAAATTAATGTGCCATAAATCTTTGGAATTGTTCATTGCGAAAGTGTCACGATGTTTAATTAAAATGCTTGAAAGGTTGAAACAAAACAACAACAACAACAACAACTTGAAAAAGGACAAAAAAAGGATGTTTCCAATTGAACTCTTTTTTGTACAGTGTTCTTATTTCTTAAAAAAAAAATAAAAGACGGAGTTTGGTGTTTGACACGGGCATAGATAATATGCTCCAGTGAGCAACACCCTATTTTGTCGTTTATTTTTAAATTTAAGTTAAAGTTGAATCTAATCTACATAAATATTTATATTTAGGGACAATCGTCATTTCATTTGTCGATTTTTGAGAGTTCATTGAAGTTTTCCAAGAACTCACAGTCAGGTTGACAGTTTTATTAATATGGCCGCAATCACCTGTCAAAAATGGGAAACTCTTTTTATATAAATAAACTCTTTTATGTAGCGGACCCGGCGAACTTTGCCTCGCCCCAATTGCCAACAGGCTAAGTCAACGTAGAACACCATCTATCAGGTTGTTGTTTAAATGTAGCACAACGCCATCTATTATTTATCTTGTTAATTTCTCCACAATAAATGCAAAATGCACTATTCTTATTTTTCACCGTTTTGCGAGTTTTCGGCGTTTTTTATTTCTATTTCGACACAATTGCACAAAAACCAATTTTCGACATTTTTAATGCCAAAATATAATTTAAAAAATAAATGTCGGACCACCCTTATTACTTAGGCTTAAGGGTAGATGAAAAATAGATAGTAGATTCTCCAGACCTACTGAATATGCATATAAAATTTCATAAAAATCGGTCAAGCCGTTTAGAAGGAGTATGGTAACTAATATTTTGACATTTTATTTTGTATAAAAAGATTGGTTGATCAGAAATACGACCATTACCAAATTTAAACTAAATAGGACAATTGGTTCTTGAGATACAGAACTGCAAAAAACGAAAAATCGTTACTTACTGACTGATTCACAAATCACCAAAGTCATAAAGCACTTGCACCAATAAATGACTATATTCAGGCTTCAGGGATCCATTTAATTAAATCTTTCAGTCAATATAATATAAACCATTCTCTAACGAAATATTATTTCAAATTGGATTTGAAATTTGATTATTTTAAAAACTAGTTTTCCAATTTTTATTTTCGATAGTCGTACCTACTTCAAAGTGCATACAAGAACTTCGATTAATTAATTCAATCTTGTTAAACCACAAAAAAGAAAAGACAAAAAGAACGAATATTCTTTTGAATTGGACGCATTAGCACTTTTCCCATTTCAATTATTTTCCAATCCAATTAAAACTGAAAGTGTTTGCTACCACGCCAAGTTCGTTTTTTTTTTTTTTTTTTTATCAGCAACCAATTATCCAAATCGCCAAAACCAATGAATATTGACATTTTGGAAAACCTCCAATTATTATCATCAACGTAACTGTTTTCTATTTTAAAGGGTGTGAATATCTAAACGAAGTTAAAATTGAGTTTTTATCAATTAAAAGTGATGGCGTATTACGGTTATTAACATTACCCTACCTGATTCAAATAACGACGTAATTTTTGGTCCGACTGAAATGTCATTTAAAAAGGTTTAATTGTTGTTAGCAGCGTTAATTATAATTAAATGTATTGATATTTAACAGGACGACTTTTAATCCGTTATTCAGTATTATCACAATATTATTAAAATCATTATTAATTATTAAAAATGCCAAAGTGTCATTTGGTTCTTATTTAAAATTAAAAACAAAGTTCTAATTTTATGTTTTCAACTTTAGTATAAAATGGTATGTAATACAACTTTGTATCGAACTAAAAATACTGTTTTATCGTTTTCAATAAAATGTTTCCTTATCTACTGTCAAACGTGAAGTTGCCATTTTCTTTTTTCAAATCATGAATTGAATACTTGAGCTTAGTTCCATAAGAAAAAGTTTAAATGTGAAATTTTTTGTCATCTCTGCGTTGACAGATTATTTATGTATTTGAGTTATATGAATGATTGCAAAGTTTACACTAAAAATTATGTACGTTATGGAATTTAGCGCTCTTATAGAATTATTTGTACAATTTAATCTAATAAATTAGAACATACTTAAGTGTATTTTTTTTATCGTGGTTCTTAAAAAATTGATTTCGAGCAATGGCAGCCACTGCGGAGGGTTAAAAAATATTTCAACAGAGGCCCAATTTTTTCTTTCTAGGCGTCAATCGTCTCGGACTTATTTGCGTTGACAATCGACTTCATATATAACCTCACAAAAATTGCCCAGCGTTGTTAAATCGCACGTTCGGCTTCAATTCTTGCAAGACTTGAATTTTGTAAACCCGCAAATCAAGATCCTTCGGTAAAATCTATATTAATATATAAAGCTGAAGAGTTTGTTTATTTGAAAGCGCTAATCTCAGAAACCACTGGTTCGAATAAAAAAATTCTTTTTGTGTTGGATAGTCCATTTGTCGAGGAAGGCTATAGGCTATATAACATCACGCTGCGACCGATAATAGAGAAGAACCAGTGGGAAATGTTTCAAAAACGGCGAAAATTATTCATCTTTGAGGGCTTCCGTTATTTCGTTTCAAGGCGCTGATCTCAAAAACTAAGTAATCGAATTGAAACATTCTTTTTGCATTGGATGGTTTATTTATCGAGGAAGACTTTAAGCTATACAAAATTACGCTACGATCAATAGGCGAAATATAGGTCACTGGTCATTATTGGTCTTTGGTCATAAATGGTCTTTGGTCATAAATGGTCTTTGGTCATAAATGGTCTTTGGTCACAAATGGTCTTTGGTCATAAATGGTCTTTGGTCATAAATGGTCTTTGGTTAATATAGGTCACTGGTCATTGTACCTTTGACCTTTGACCTTTGACCTTTGACCTCTGACCTTTGACCTTTCACCAATGACCTGTACAGGCCAATGACCAATGACCATTTATGACCAAACACCATTTATGACCAAAGACTAATAATGACCAATGACCTATATTGACTAATGACCATTTATAACCAAAAACCAATAATGACCAAAGACCAATAATGACCATTCTCCTATAATGATTCATAACCAATGACGAATGGAGTCTCTCATTTATCCCAATCGTGACGAACGCCATGCCATCGCCATTCAGTTGCGCAAAGGATTCGGACGGTTTGGTCTGCGGCGCCGCCGCGCCGTCCCTCCAAGTAAGGATGGTCTGCCACGCTGTCCCTACCATAAAATTTACTACATAGAACTTTCCGAGGTGGTTCCACTGCTTTCATGCGAGCTAGGTGACCTGCCCGACGGAATCTACCGAGTTTATTTTTTTTCACTACACATCTGAATTCGAGGTAGATTGCGGAATCGTCCTTCCTTACATACGGGGCCATCAATTCTCCTTGCGACTTGCTTTGCGCTTAAGAGGTCAAAGTTTGCTACTATTGACCCAAGGTATTCATGCTCCATTACCTTAATTGTTTGACCAGTTGTTCTTCTCGCAGTCGAACGCCATCAAGCACTTTGTTTTTCTTTCACTAATCAGCCAGCGGGATATCGTATTAAAAAGAGAACAGAAGGCACGCATTGCATGGGATAGATTTTTGTTTTCAAACGAATCGTGGATTTTGTTTTTGAGTATTATGTGTCATGACCATCACTTTCCAGTATTGTAATTAAAAAACAAAACATTTTAATCAAAATGTGTCGACTCCTTACTTATTAATTTTAATCTGTATTTAAAATACATATTATGATAAATAATATTCAGTACACATAATTAACATATGAACATTATGTTTATCTATATCTATACTAATATATAAAGCTGAAGAGTGTGTTTGTTTGAACGCGCTAATCTCAGGAACTCCTGGTTCGAATTTAAAAATTCTTTTTGTGTTGAATAGTCCATTTGTCGAGGAAGGCTATAGGCTATAATATAACATCACGCTGCGAAAAATATTAGGGAAGAATCAGTGGAAATTGTTGCAAAAGGATAGAAAATTATTCATCTTAAAGGGCTTCCGTTCCATTGTCAAAATCGGGTTGCAGAGAAAATCCGTATGTTCTTCAGCCATAATAAAATAAAACCTAAATATCCTTTACGAAGTACTTTAACATATATATTTTTTAAAACTTAATCTTAATTGCTACAACAATAAATTGAAGCGGACGAAGTCGCGGGGAACAGCTAGTATAAAATAAATCATTATTTTCCTCTTCTAACCTGGCTTTAACGCCACTTGTCTTGTATTGCCTCTCATGATAGAAGCATTATTCGTTGCCAATCCCATATATATATACTATATTATTAAAGGTACTAATTACTTAAAGGTATATTTTTACTTACAAAAAAAGATTTCAAATTCAAAAATATTTCTTTGGAATCTGATTCGCTTAGTTCTATGAGCCCAAAAAACTTATCACATAGTATTTGAAAACGTCAAAATAACGGACTACAATATTGCCAGACACTTTAAACTATAGAAACGTCTGTTATTTCATAAATTATATATGATTGCAAACTTACAATTCCTGAAAAATTTACTTATATATTTTGTTCCTGTGAAAATGGGCCCATTACAGAATTAACCGCGGAGGCTATTTTACGTCCAATTTTGATATTTTTTGCAATTAAAGAATCTTTGCAAAGTAAACGTATAAGAGTAGGGATGGAATCCAATAGGCAGAAAGATAAATTGTGCCTAACGCAGTACATGAACTTTTCGGTGTTCGGATTCCGTGAGCTTCATTCTCGCAATATTTTCAAAATCCGAATCACTGTTGCCATGAAAACGATTTGTATTTTTAATGATATTTTTTTTGTGTTGATGGGTTGAGGTTTTGAAATTTCTTGATCCACAACTTTGTCAACACTATCATTAAAAAATGCTTCATTTAATAACTTAACCAAATAATCTGTGGACCTTATGTTTAATTTACAACATTTAAGGAACTTTGTGTTAAGTGTAAACTTGCAATCTTCTGTTAGAACCAGCATAGGAGTAGAGCAAAAATCAAAAACAAATAACTTAAAGTATCTTTCAACTTCAACTGTAAATTATCAATCGCCTTCAAAACATAGCCAAAAGCCTGAAGCCATTAATGGAGTTACGGTTTTATGAGTATGAGATGAAAATGACTGCATTCAGAGATAAAATCAGACAAATAATTTTTAGGTTACGTTGACACATTAAATATTTTTCTGGTAAAACAAAAAGTGCAGTAGATTTTATTTAAAGGTATTAGAATTTTTTTCCAAGTAAATGCAGTCACAACCCTGCATTGCGTTGATTACTATTGTAATCCACAATATTGAGTATTCCCGAAAAACTTTTGATGGAGCAAGGAGATTTGTTGTCTCTTTTAGTAGGTACCTACTTCCAGTTAAATAGTTTGCACGTGACTGGAGCTCCAACTCAGTGATTCGCGAGTCCCGGTGGTGTATGGTTGTATCACAAGAGGTTTGTGAAAATAAGTGGGTTATTATTGTTATCCGCCGGTCTTACACATATTTTTGTCCACCTAAGACATTTACGCTTCGATGACATTTGTGACCGCAGTGTTTGTGCTAAATTTGACAAATTGGCCCCAATATGGGAAATCTTAGATTATTTCATCATGAACTGTCAACTATATTTTATTCCAAGCCTTAAGATGACTGATGACATTAGATGAGCAACTACTTGCCTTTAGAGGGCGCTGTCCATTCAAGCAACAAATTCCTAGCAAACCTGCGAAATATGTTGTGAAAGTATTTGAACTTGTCGACGTTTTCAATCCATATAAATGCAACAATTTGGAGAATAATCCTGGTATCAAGCAAACAGTCTGTCGGACCTTTCAACCAAAGTAATGACCAAGCTGAAGTAGTGCAGACAAGAACACGTCCTGTTTTGGGTAAGAACCAAAACATTGCTATGGATAATTGGTTTTCATCACTCAATGTTGGCAGAGTACATTTTGAAAACCAAACTACGATAGTTACTTCCGTAAGAAAAGATAAAAGACAACTTTTAACTTTTTTGGGTTTCCCACATCGTGATCACTGAACTTAACCAAACAAAGTGACAGCACAGGAAAGAAACGAAAGTCTGAAATGATCACCTGGGTAATACAACCGAGACTCGAGAGGCAATGCTCAATTCGCATTTGTGTGACGTAACTTCAACCAATACTTCCTGGAAAGAAGATATAATTCACAATGTAAAGAGAAATGCAATTAGGTCGACCATTACCGTGGGCAATATGCTTCCCTTATGCAAATGAACTGTCACTTTGATATCTCTTCACAAAGTTAGATGGATCTACTTGGAGCCTTTGTTAATATTCTGGAACTATCGCTAAGTCATTAACCGATTGACAACTTACTGATGTTGCTCAATTTGCACCTGTGACCTGAAAAGTACCTGAAATAAAGCAAGGGATTGTAGATTAATTAAGTACTAAACAGGTTACGAATCTCCCAACAGCCTGGAAAAATGGTCTATTCAAAATGGATCACAACTGCGAACAGAATCCTTCGACTTAGCATTACTCCAAGTAACCCATCTGAAAATATTAAAATTTTTCGATAAAAAAACCTTTAATTGTTTTTGAACTCATCTCTTTCTCAAGATGTCTGTCAGATAACATAAATTCAATCGCTGATCCTGTCATTGAAAGAAATGCTTTCTTCGCAAATCCTAAAAACTATGTAGGATAACTCATAAAAGCATATTAAATCCTCCATTTAAATCTGTGGACTACAGTCTTAAAATTCAAGAAATTTATTTCTTACGTATATCCGAGTTTTTCTTTTATAAAAACTGCGGGTATAAGAAAGAAAATTTCATATATAAAATCAATGGACCCAACGAGATATTTTGTATGTACAGGAAACAAATCAAATGTTGATCGAAATGTCACAATATTTGCAGAGTGATCGCAGTCTTTCTAAAACTGCTGCTGTCATTTCACTGGAAAGTGGAATGCTGTCATTAAGGGTGGTATTACAAGGATGTGTTAACAAAAAGTTGTGACAAAGGTTTTTAAATTAAGTAATTTTCTTTTAGCAGTTCTTTTTATTCTTAAAATTGATATTAGTACTTAAAAATGAATTTCTTACAAGCGAGTTTTTCTTATATGAAGGTTTCTTATATCCGTAAAATACTGTACAAGGACATAATTTTTTGAATTTTTTTTTTCCATACAAAGGACAGGAACAGGACACCCTACTGAACAATTACATAATGTATTATTATCATAAAATCATAATACCTAATATCTGATTTTTTAGTTTCACGGTTGAATAGGGCCAAATTTTTTCTTAAAGAACTCTGACCCCGATTATGACCCCTTTAAAATGGATATTTAAAAGTCAGTGATAGATGAACCACTTGATGTTTTGTTAATTTTTCCTCAAAATTTTTAAAACCAGTCATTCAAAAAATCAAAAAAAAAAAAAATCACAAGCACTTTTCGAAACCTTTATAGTGTGTAATTTGCTCTAAAAAGCCTTTTTCATCGTGTATTTTTCCTTTTCGATTTCCGTCTCTTAAAAATGTAATCTGACATTTTTTTTTATTCATTCCAAATCCATTTATACACTTCAAATCCTTTTTTGTTGTTGTTGTTGTTGTTGTCATATTATCGAGGTAGTTTCAGTCACAAACATACATTATGAAGGAAGGTATACAATTTCCGCAGATGAGCTGATGCAATGGGTCATGGAAACATTGTTGTTCAGGGGATATTGCTCCTAGAATACATGGAAGAGGGTACTATAACTGTGTAGTGTATGTTAGACTACGGGGAATCAAGGCCGCATAGTAGGCACTTTTTAGTTGACTTTGGCCTGCTTTTAGTGCAATAAAATCAAATGCATACCGTGACTGGAATATAAAACAGCGTTTTTTTGTTGTTGTTTTTTTAATACACGTAAGTCGTACATACGAGGAGGTTTTTTTTTTTGTATATACGTAAAAATATCAATGACGCTTGATGTTAAGCTAACTCATGACGTCTTCGTGGTTCGTAGTCGTCAGGAGGTTGTTTATGTGACATAGCTACATTCTTTGTACCTACGTCGTCGTCGTTCGTCGTGTCGTGTAGGTTTTGTCAACTTAAAGTAATATTGACTTGGGAAAAACTTTGCCGTAGAGTGGTTTGTGGTTACTTACCTGAGATGAGTATCCTTGTTTTTTTTTTCTGAAATAAAAAGCTCGGAAGCATGACCGTGACCATGTAAGTAGATGAATACTTTAAGGATATACCTGCCTGCCTCTAAGGTGGTCCTGAACGTGTTATGTCGTTTTGGTTAAGTACGAGTACTACAAATTATAAAATTGACTTTATACCCACATTAAAAGGGTTCTGCGTCCTTTGGGGTAAATCTTGAAATTATTATATTTTCTTTAATGTAATTGTTCCTACTTATTGACATTATGTGGTTTTCTTGTCATAACAAAAATGACAAAATACTCAATGGAAACTCAAGGTTGTATTTAAGGTGAAAAACATAGCAATTTTTGTTTTCATTGTTCCTTATTGATTTCGATATTTACTTACTTGCTTAGAGTCATAAGTCCACAATTCGATAGGCCAAAAGTCCGCTGTAGGTTCTGATTCACTTTTATTGGTTACAAGTCCACTATTTTTGTCTACAATAATAAAATTTAAGGGGATTGACCTACCCCAGACGGATGAACTTACAGGCTTAGGGTCATAAGTCCACAACTCGATAGGCCAAAAGTCCGCTGTAGTTTTTGATACACTTTTGTGGGTCACAAGTCCAACATGTTTTTCTACAATAATACAATTTATAGGATCGACCTAACCCAAAAGGATGAACTTACAGGCTTAGGGTCATAAGTCCACAATTCGATAGGCCAAAAGTCTGCTATAGTTTTTGATTCACGTTTGTGAGTTACAAGTCCACTATTTTTTTCTATAATAATAACATTTATGGGATCGACCTAACCCTACAGGATGAACTTACTAGCTTAGGGTCATAAGTCCACAATTCGATAGGCCAAAATTCCGCTGTAGTTTTTGTGGGTCACAAGTCTACCATGTTTTTCTACAATAATAAAATTTATAGGATCGACCTAACCCTGAAGAATTAACTTACAGGATTAGGGTCATAAGTCCACAATTCGATAGGCCAAAAGTCTGCTATAGTTTTTGATTCACGTTTGTGAGTTACAAGTCCACTATTTTTTTCTATAATAATAACATTTATGGGATCGACCTAACCCTACAGGATGAACTTACTAGCTTAGGGTCATAAGTCCACAACTCGATAGGCCAAAAGTCCGCTGTAGTTTTTGATACACTTTTGTGGGTCACAGGTCCATCATTTTTTTCTACAATAATAAAATTTATAGGATCGACCTAACCCTGAAGAATTAACTTACAGGATTAGGGTCATAAGTCCACAATTCGATAGGCCAAAATTCCGCTGTAGTTTTTGTGGGTCACAAGTCTACCATGTTTTTCTACAATAATAAAATTTATAGGATCGACCTAACCCTGAAGAATTAACTTACAGGATTAGGGTCATAAGTCCACAATTCGATAGGCCAAAATTCCGCTGTAGTTTTTGATATACTTTTGTGGGTCATAAGTCCACCATATTTTTCTACAATAATACCTACAATTTATAGGATCGACCTAACCTAGAAGGATGAACTTACAGGCTTAGGGTCATAAGTCCACCGAAAGTCTGCTGTAGTTTTTGCTTTGGCTTTATCAATGGGGGACTTTTGATCATCAAATAATGGTTAGCGTAGTGAAATTTTCAAGTGGTTGAATGTTGAAATAGGAATTTAAAATAAAAGTAGCAAATTCACTTCTTTGTGAAAATATTCCTAAAATATTTTAAAAGTCAACAACTTTTCACGTCACAAAAATGTTTACGTATTTGAACGGAAAAATATTGTAACATTTTGTGTAAGTGCTTGAAAACTCTTTTAATATTATTTATATTTTACTCTTCGTAGAACAAAATCTGTCAAACTATTTTGATATGCTAAGGATGTGACTTTTTCTTTTTTAAGCAGGAAATTGAGCTAGAAATATCTGTTTTTCTTTTTTTAGCCATCACACACCAAAACTTTCAGATTGTTTCTTTTTTTTTCATAGTTAACGTCAAAAAAAATTGACAAAACTTAGGTAGTAAAAAGCTTCACTTTTTTCGTGCGGCATTGACAGTTTTTCAGGTGGCTTTTAAAAATTCAGTGCACCACTATATGTTTAGTAAAAAATCTACTCAGAGGCAGAACGTATTTAACATACTGAAGCTCTGTTCAGAGTTAAAAAAAGAGTTCGTTGTATTTCCAGGCACTGCTGTCAAAAAAATTTGCTCCTTTGACGTTTAAGTAATCCTTTAAATTGGAAGTTCAGTCGTTAAAGTTATTTGCCAACAAAGTTAATTCTTTCTTTAAGAGAGACTTAACTTAACACGAATTTTTGATTGATGCTACCAAATTTGTCAAGTAGTTTGACACATACTTTAAAGGGAACACCCTGTGCATAAGACTTCAATACTGTTCACATCAAAGAACAAATACAATCGACCCATACCTGCATTTAGCATTGTAAGCGATTCAAATTCAAATACTTACAATACCAATCCAAATATGCATAAACCGCAAGGTTAACAAATCATTCGTTCGTCGCTTTCGTTGCTAGCTGTCATTGTCACTGTCGGACTCACTGAAGCGGTTTCGACTGTCGTTTGGTCGTCATGAAAAAAAAAAAAAAAACCAACCAACATCAAGGGAAAATGTGAACATGGTGAAATTGCATTCCACGGTTCTCATTTCTCATCTGGCTTGGGCTTCCATATCCACTCAATCCAACATGAGGTTAGCTACCGATGGTTCCATTGCAATGCATTTAAATAAGATTCGCAATTGGATTGAATTCCAATCGCATTAGGGTGCTCCCGCACAACCTACACCTACTCGTATACGCAACGCATACTGGTACTGGTACTGGTATGCTGGCATTTATAAAGCACCAGCGCAGGAACAATCTAGGGACTTGCCTTTCATTCCAATTCCAGCAGATTTATAATCCAGCAGAACCCTCCAAGTTTAATACAGTGTTTCAACACTCAATTGAAATGTTTAAATCAACTGGAATACTTTTGTACTTATACTCGTACCTCTTTTATAGGTTAAGCAATAATTAATTTTGAAATGCAGTTTCTGTTTTTGTATGTATATGATTGTGTTGTGTATGTAGATTGTAAATGTATGGGATTATTTTTACATATAGTAACGAAATCAGCACCACTTGTTTTGAATTATTTCTGAATCTCGATTTGTTCGTTGGGGGATTTTAATGAAGACAACGAACGATATTAAAGACTTTTCTGGATTTTTAATTAGTTGATTACAATTTTAATTCACACCGGAACAAATTTTATCTCTATGCTAGTTGTATATTATTAGCTGATGATATCTGTTGGTTTTGTATTTCTGTTAACTTGATTCTTTTAAATAAATTGTTGACAGAAATAAATAAAACATAATCACATTTAATTATTTTGTTAGTAAGTCTTTCTTATAAAGCACTTTTGTCACTAGGTCTGTTCTATTTGAAGTGTGCTTGAAGTTGGGAACAGCACACACAAATATTTATTGTAAGATAAGACGTAGTATTTTGATGCAGACGTGAATTGTAGAACGAGAAAATGTTTGTCTAGATTTGTGGGTGCTCGAGACCAGACAATAAAACTTCAGTGAGATTGAAACAAAATGACAGAAACAAGCCAAGACACTAGCTAGTCTCGTGACTCGTCAGTCTTATGATTTCAGCAGTAAAAGTAGGCGTTGACTGTCAAAATGTAATATTTTAATTTCACTTACCTGTTCTTCATGTGAAATGTGAATCTTCTAAAAAAGTTTATTTTTTTCCTAAAAACATAAGATGGTCACTCTAATGATTTAATAGTTATTAAACTTTGATTCGAAGTGACATTTAGAATAAAATATCGCATTTTTATGATGAATTTAATTACACCAGACAAGATTTGACAACTGACCCAGACGAGACTTAAAATGATATGTCATTTTTCTACCTATACATGTGTTTCCTTTGCAAATTGCTGCTCTAAAATTTGACAGCTGTCACCAAACAATTGTCAAAATGGTATACCAGAAATTGAACAACCCTTTGTGGTTGTAAAATTTTCAATTTGGAAGATTATTATCAATAAATATGAAGAAACTGAATCGACTGGGGAGAGAAAGTCTAGGTATCTGTGTCAGACTTTCAAAAATATAACGTCTTTAAACGAAAGTGTCACAAAAAAAAACAGCTGTTAATCTATACAAAACTCAGCATAATGTACAGACGATTTTCAGATCGTAAAATTTTGTCAGATCTGTCAGTGGATACAAAATTGTTCCAACTGTCATCGAAATGGGTAAGTTTAATATTTTGTTTTGACAGTTATGCAGAAAACGTCATTTTCGGCCATTTTTAGAAGACTCTCAAGACAATTATTGGCAGTTATGGAACAATGTTTTGAATAGACAATTTTTGTTACCGTCAGACACTGAGGAAATTTAAACTGTCACATTCATGGATTTAAGATTTCTGACAATTGCTGGAAATTTCTACATTGTCATAATCTGTCAAAAAAAATCTTCTGCGATGACGATAAATCAAAGTTATTTAGTCAAGTTTATAACTTTTGGAGTTGTAAAAGATGTCAGTCACAGTATACATCCTTGAAAACGTTTTAACAGTTTCTGAAGTGCTGGCTGCATGGGGTTAAAATTAAGGCAGCCTCTTGACAAGGACAAATTGATTGTCAATTCAACGAACAACTGTTAAATCTTAAATACCGAATTGAAGGAAGTTGGGCGAAACTGTCAATGAAAACGTATCGATTTGCTGCTGGAGACCTGTCCGACAGAGTCTGTCAACGAATCGGCTAATTTTTGGTTTAAAATATGTACATATGCCAAATCTCTACCCTGACAATAATTTCAGAAATGTCATTGTCAGAGAATTGTCAGAATTGACTTTTGAATCCACGGTTCATCCTGAATAATGCTCAAGTCCATAACTTGGAAGAAATATGCAATTAAACCATGATAAGCAAGTATCTATAAATGCTGTCAATTAAGTTGATGTCCTTAAGCTCTTAAGCACAGATCCATATAAAGACCATATTAATATTTGTCTCTAAAATGTAGAAAGATAGGCGTGTGATTTATAACAATTATTACAATTAAAACCAATCCACAATCACAACGGTAACGGTGTCTTCATTGAAGAAAAGTTCCATGCGGTGCATTGTCCAATGTCCAAGTAAACTCCTTTTACAGTAAAGTTCTAATTTCACCAATTAAATTGCTTTACGTATAAAGGAGGACAATTAGACTCAAGTTTTCGCCATGTGCACTCAACTATCAAACCTTATACTGGGTACACAATACACACAACACATTCTCGTATTATATGGAGGTTCGTTGGTTGTAGGGACGTGTTTCCTGGCAGATAGTGATGTCAACCGCTTCCATTTTCATGAAGATACCGGTTAATTGCGGCAGGACATGTCGACGACGAACGGCAAGACTTTGGTCAAGTGTCACACAGGCAACCGACTTAATTTGATCGAGCTACCTCGAATTCGAATTGTGAGCGGTACAGTATACAGTAGTTGTAGTTGAGCAGTGCTACATCTGAGAGGCTATTGTTGGACACGATTTGGTCTTAGTTCTGGTTGGAGGATTTTTAAATGTCAAAGAGTCAGGACGGACGTGGCATTGTGTGGAGAGGATGTGTATATGTATTTGGTATGTTGCTTGTCCTTCCTTTCTGTTTCTTGACATAGCAACTACATTCTTGGTTTGCAATGCACATATACATATAGTCCAGCTTCTGTTGCAACAAATGGTTGATATGGCATGGTCTGGTCATATTGTTCATATGAGTGCAAGGGTAATGAAAAATGTCAAATGAGGTCTGGTCGGGTACGAAATACGAATTAAAATTGAAAGCATGGTTGGTTAGTTATTTTAACATGGAGGCAGTTTTTTTTTTTTTTTTAAGATAGATAAACTGTGAGACTTGAGTCGCATAGTTTCTGTGCGAAATGAAAAAGTCAAGTTTAAATGCCAGTTTATGGTGTTGGAAAGTGACTATCATCAATAAGCTTAATTCCCAAAACGACAACAAATCCTGAAGAAGATTCGAAGACCTCATTGACTTTAAGGCCATTTATATGACAGCTTCCTTCGTCTTAAGCTCTATAGAGCGATGGCCGAACTATTGATCCGGGGATAGCTTATCCAGTTGTAAGCTGTAACTTTGGAAAATACAAGATGCACCGTCCAATTACGAAATAGTTCCTCCTAATTTTTCCAAACTTGAACAGGGTTTTGGCAAGGAGATGCGGTATCATGTGATTTCTTCAATATCGTCCTGGAACAGAAAGTTCGTAGTAAATCAGGAGGTCCAACTATTGGGATATGCGGACGACATTTAAATTATAAGACGCTACCAACATGCCATTCTTCAAAGTCCTTTCCGGCGCATTGATTGAAGAAAAGACGAAACTGGTTGGTCGTGAAATTAACTAGGATAAGAATAAGACTTAAAAAAAATGAGAACTAGTGAACAACAACGTTCCAGCTGAAAGAAGCTTCGAATCCTAGCGCACTGGTTCGAGACGACTATGAACACTGAACCTTCTCCGGGCTAAGGACCGGATTCCAGAACGTTTGATCTGGATGACTGCAAACAACCTACTAGGGGTTGTAGAGAATGGACGGCCAACGTGTCTGATCTAGCCCGAGTGGATGTCAATTACATTTTGTGACGCTACAGCTCTTTTAGGTCCAAGTCCAAGTGACTTACAAATCTCAACCATTCCTACATGACAGTAATGGCATGGGATGGAGGGGACCTACAGCTTTATGCCGTATCCGAATGGCTAAATTTTCGAGAAAGCAGTTTTCAGGACAAGAACTACTCTTGGAGGATTTGTCAATTCCTCGCAAGAGGCAGTATCTGTAAAAACATTCAGGTGGCACAAGCAGGGATCGAACCCTAGACCTTTGGCATGACAGTCCAACGCACTAAATAAGTATATATCAATTGCAAAGCAAAAATCGAGAACTTGAACTTAAACGGAACCGATAACAATTTTCTTCCATTTCTCAACTAAACGGATTTGTTCTTGAATTCGGGTCAAAGCTAACTTGGTTTAGAAGAATTATATCAGTCCACCTTGGTTTGGGCTTACATTGGTTTGACTGGATTAAGAATTGTTTGTGAAATTAAAAACCTTCACATTTCCAACATGACATTCCCAAAAAATACCTTGAATTTTCGTGTCCTTGTAGAAAGTGGACAAATCATACCATAATTTCTGTACCATCGACTAAGTTACTATAATTTCCGCAAGACTCTTTCGAGCGCCGCCGAATGTTGCTTTAAATTTCCATCGGTTAATACCTTATAAATAAATAGGCATTTGGTTTAAAATTATTCATTTGGGCTCATTTTCTGAATCAGGAGAGTAATTAGTTGCTATTTATTACGCCAAATGAAATTACTTCTAAATCATTGTTTTACTTTTTAAACATAAACTTATTTCTTCATTCCACAACACTCATATACCTCCCTCTACTATACCGAAGACGAGGTCGACGACGGAACGAGGATGACGACGACGACCTAAAGCTCAAAGCTTTATTAAGGATTCCTCGTTCGAGACTTTTATTTTCCTCTGATGTTTTTTTTCAGGATCTTAGTGGCAACTGGGAAGGTATTATTTATTTCAATTTGGAGTCAGAAATTAATTGGACGCACAAAATCACAAGCAAACAGCACGGATGATGGTATATATGTTAGATATACTTATAGAGAGAAGCAGGCCGCTAGCAATATTTCTCCGGATCGCTAATTAGAACCCTTTCAACCCTAGTTTTTTTTTTTTGCACTGTTCCTCGACTGCACGGATAGGAACTTACAGTATGCTTAGTAATTTTGAGGTACCTTAACGGTATCATAAAAGAATATTTATCAAAGTATGTAGGCCGGAGCATTGTATAGTCAAACAAAGTTATGCGATAACATCTCTTGCTCTCCTCGGCTTCGTCGAATCGAGCGACGACGTTCGTCGGTACTGGTTTGGCTTTGGCTACTGGGTCGGTTTACTGAACTGAACTCGAACTGTTCTCGTAATACAACTCCCGCAGACATAACACGTTGCTCCTAACGTCACACAATTAATGTGAATTAATTTTGCAATGAATCGCCATTTCGCCATTGTTACCCCAGTACCGTTCGTTGGATAATGTTTTGTTTACACTTCTACAGAATCTAGTGAAAATTAATACTATGAAAAATATAAACATATCTTTTGCTAAGGGTGAGTTCAGACTACCCTATCCGTGGAAATAGATGAAAGCTGGATGCTGGAATGTATTTTTATGGGCACCGGTTCAGCAGCAGCGTCGTCGTCGGGGCGGCGGCGGCGGGTGTTGAAGTGATTACTGAAACGAGTCCAGAGAGTTTGGAGGAAGAGTTTTTTTTTTTTTTAAAACAGGCTTGGCTCGCAAATAATGGACGTTTGCATTGGCATTAAATAAGGTTAGGAGATTTTCTTGTTAAGAACGATAGAAACAAGAAAATTATGAAGGGAAACTATTTAGGTAGGAAAAGCACCAGAAAAAAATGAAAAAAAAAATACGATACCTACTTATTAACGAAGGGATGATGGCTCCACCTTGGGTCTGTAATGGAAACCGTACCTATCATTTTGTATTTTAATAAGTTGCTCATGAATAATCGTAAAATGGCGCTGCATTTGAGTACGAAAGCGGAGAAAATTTTATGTTTTACTCCAATCCCCAACCCGCCCCCCTCCCATGATAATGGATAAACACAATGGAGAGCAAAAAAGATCGGGTTTGAGAATAATTAAAATAGGTACACCAACATTTCTGCATGTACATAATTATATACTAAATTTCGCAAATAGTAAAAAGAGCTGAAAAATTGCAACAAAATAGGTCGTAAAGGGTACAGTTTAGTGCTCAGCCAAGTTCTTATAGGTTTATGTATACTAAAAACCCTTTTAGCCAGGAATAAACTCAACCGACTTTCGACCTCCTTCTAAATTCATAAAACAAGTAATTCTTGAGATACGCTACTTCAAAAATTCCTTAACTCGCTGACTGACTCGCTGACAGATCATGTGAGAATTGTGAAGAATTTTCCAAAATCGAAGAACCTTCAAATGTATCAGTCTTGTCTTGTCTTGTGGAGTAACGGAGAAAAAAAATAATTTCTGGCGGTTTCCGCCCATTTTTCCATAATTGGCATTATATTTAAGACACTTGCAATTCTCTTTAAATAGTGACATTTGAAACTTCAGATTTGTCACTCAGGTGGTTCTTACTTAGTAGTTTAATAGTTAGCCCATTATCAACTGTCAAAGTATGGGATCAACGCGTTAAAAATTTTATCTGTCAACTCACATTCAACGTTCACAATTTCAATGCATTAAATATTGATCATCACATGAATGACAGCCTTGAGTCAATGCTGACTTTTGATTAACACTCTCAATGAATTGATTCCCAAAACTTTGACTTTGTTGCCTCAATATTTGGCATTAACAGAATAGAATGGGTTGAGTGACGCCCGGAAGAGTTCTAGAGAGCTCTAGATATTATATCACCACTTTGACAGCAATTTTCGTTGACGATTTCCATACGTGACACCTTTAATTGAGACAAATTTAAACGTCATTTTTTATGTCAGAGAATCAATGCGTTACCCCTTTACATTGACTGTGTATACATTCTTAAAATAATGTAGGCGAATTGACGTTTAATGGATAAATTCTAATTATGGGTTGCCTTTTTTTAAAGAAAGGGCATTTGGATCTTGTATAGTTGAATTTTTCTTGTTTAGTTTTCTTCTAACTTTATCATATTCGCCAATGTTTTTTTTTTCAATTTAAAACAAGTCAAAACTGTCAAATTGATTTTGTTTAAGGGTTGCCAACAATTCATTACAAAAAAAAAACAGAACAAACGGTATAAATCTTAGATCATTTTGAAATTCATTTTATTTTATTCGTAGGGTATAGGTAATCCATCTTAAACAAGTGATGAAGAGGAAAAAGACTAATGGGGATGACATTTGTCCATAGGTACAACATAATGCTTATGAAGGATTAAGATTATTATATGTACATACATCGATAAAATTTTCATATAAAAACTTTTAAGGAAAACAATGTGTGCTTCACTAATTAAGAGGGATCTGCAAAAACTAGCAGTACTTTATTATAACTAACGAGCACTTCTGTCAAATTATGACAGAAGTATTCAATTTAAATGTCATCCGTTTATGTTAACCTTCATTAGAAAAAATGATTTAAATGTACATACTATTTATAAATACAAAAATAAAGGTTTTCAAATGAATTTTAGATGTATCACATGAAAAGATTCTTATAAGCTCTAAGATATCTTCATCATAAAGGGTGTTGTTTTTTTTTTTCAAATTTGTCAGATGTATGTGTCCGTCATTTTGACATCTAGTACTTTGTTTAAGTACTTTGAATTAAGATGACATCACTGTTGAAAAACTTTCGTTTCAGTAGTTTAGTTTAAAATATTTAGTGCTATTCCAACAACGTTCGAGTTAAAATCTTTTAATAAACGAACCGAAAAGCCCGATCGGCCAACTAGAGGACCCGGTGAACTTTGTATAGTCCCAATTGAATTCTAACAGCACGCATGGCTATTAGATTCATCCATCAAATTTTTCATTACTCTCGGAACTTATAAAAAAAAGTTTTTCTATAATAAAATTATTTTAATTGAATTGAGTTCGTCTTTCAGTAAGTCTCATACACTGACAAACAAATAACAGATTTTTCATTTAAGTTGGACAGATGACTATCAAAATTTGACAACCAATCAAAATTATTGGGAAAATAAAGTTGTTTTTTGCTGTCTTCCTCACAATTTTTCCATATTTTCTCACCTTTTAAACCTTAAAGACTACGAGTCTACGACAAACATTTCAAAACCAAATTTTAGCCAAATCAGTCAAGCCGTTCTCGAGTTTTAGCTACACAAACAAACAGAATTTTATTTTTATACTAGCTGACCCCGCAGACGTTGTTTTGCCCTGTTTTTCAAACTGTGTGAAAGAAATTGCTTTAAATCTTCATATCCAGGTTCTAATAAAGTTTTGGCATTCATAACTTAACCAATGAGCGCAATTTTTAATCTCTATTCGATTAATGACTTTTGAAATTCTGGTAACGCCATTAATTTTTTGTTTGCAAAATAAAAGCGTCTCCTAGACCTGTTCTCTTTACATACAGGATCACATCATAAGACCATGAACAAAAGCAATTTATATGATTAGATTTTAAGATTCAAAAAGCCTTTACAGAATAGATGGTATGAAGATACCAGCTCCAATCGAGCATAAAAACCTATAAATGGACCTTATCACTATGTTTCCCTTGTATTTTCTCTTAAACACAATCTGGAGGCACTATTTTCTGCTTTTTTCCATATCCAATTTATCACAAATATACATATATGTAGCTAGCTTTCTATTGGTAAAAGAATTTTAAAAATCGGTTCAGTAGATCTAGAGATTACCCAATACAGTCTTAAAAATGTTACCAACTCTTTCGAGAAACGATGGAAATAGGTACTGTGTCCGTTTTGTCAAAAATTCAATTCGACCATTCTAAACTTCAATCTTCAATCTTCAATGTTATGACTGTTTTGTAAACAGTGTTATTTGGGAAGTCTAAATTATTTCAACAAAGAAATTCAGATTTGAAAAGTGGCAACCGTTTGTCTTGTTCATACTTCCAGGAGGACACTTTTTGTATTTTCTTATCGATAATAATAAATATTGATGTTTAATGTCAACTGTGACTATTAACTGTCAGTTAATTATTTCAAAAACACAGCGGCGGTTTAAAATATGCGTCGAAATAAGACTTGTAAGACTTTTAATTTCGTGAGCAATTTAGGTAATTTAAAATATTGAAGGAAAAAACATTTTTTAAATATATTATTTGGCATAGTCGTGTTCAATAGTGCAGAGACAAAAATGAGTCAAAGTGTGTTAATTTTCATTGTTTTTAAGATGTATTCTGCTATTCGGGGTGGAGACAAATCCAACGAATCAATAAACATGAAAATTGGTTCAGTAGATCTCGAGTTATAAGTGTTGTAACAAACCCGTCTTTGTTTTATATATATAGATAGAAGATAGAAGAATAGATATAGAAGATTATTATACAGCATGAAGAAACACTATATTGAAAATTTCAACTATATTTTTAGGAGTAAATGAAGTATGTTTTGAAATGCAGTCTAAAATGAAAATCAAATCAAAATCCGTTGAGTAGTTCTTAACACCTCAGCATACATAGGGACAAACCGACATGACAGCGGAAAGCACAATGTTGTTTACTATGAAGTAATAGCCATATCCATGTAACGGATGTCATATGTGTATTTAAAAATATGACAAAAAATTGTCTGTCAATTGAAACCAAATCCATCGTAATTTACTGACACAATTCATCGTTTCAATTTAAAATTCTATGTCTCCGTAAAAAATACCTTTTACTTGAAATACTTCTGCCAATTGATGTAAATTCAATTTTAAGGATTCCCCCAGAATTGGAATACTAAGCTCCTCTTTTGATCTACCTACTCTCGCATACCAACACATGTTGAAAGCTGAATTAATATGAACAAAGGATTTAATCTGCCAACTCAAATCTCAAACCCCTCGAGATTCCCAATTCATTAGAGAAAAATTGTGTTTACATACAATGTTTTTTTTTTTTTTTTCGTCCTCAACTTCAAGTTTATAAATTATTTAAACCATTTAAAGTAACTTTCACAGAAGGGAACTTTTGTCGATAGCGATTCACACAAATAGAGAATTTGGAAAGAAATACATAAATTGGAGTAAAAATAAAGCAAAGCAAAAACAAAAAAAAATCAAAAACGAAAAAGAAGACAAAAACGAGTTGATATCCTTCGTTCCATTCGGATATGTTACTTGTTCAGAAAATTAATGTACCGTAGCCAACGGAATGCTTTGTTTCAATGTTATAAGGACAATTTCGATATCCTTGTTCATTTTGCTTTTCTCTCTTTTGTTTGATTTTATAGTTCTTCCGTTTTCGAACGATTATTTTTCTCACTGAACAACCGATGACGACGACAACGACAACGGACGGCTCTGATGTCTGAGCCATAACAAGGACACAAGGATATCGAGCCGGCCAGGCCTGGGCGGTATGACGGGAGACGGGCGGACGAGGCAAGAGATGAGAATGAGAATTCCTTTTCATATTGGTTAACAAAAGTCAATAGTTATTGGAACGGAAATCTAGTTTTTATCTGTCTTTTTGTTTGATTGCTATCCGAGTTGGAATATTATATATGTATATGTACCGTTATGCTTTTTAGATATCGAAAAACGAAAGGATGAATGCGGTCCTATGGTACCACAGAAGTTTTCCTACAATATGACAAACTATACATAGATACCTAGATGGATGTATAATATTTAATTTAATTGATGAAGTGGTAAGGGAGGTTATTGTTATCTAAAAAAAAAAATTATATTGTTTGGCCTTGTGCTGAGGGTCCTTTTGTTAGAGTGAATGTTTACAACTACTTACAAGCAATTTGACACATTACGTATAAAAAAGAAATCAAATAAAAGTAAAGATGCGGATCATTTTGATGTATTTTACATATTGTTCTCATACTACCATTAGTGGATGTTATTTTTTTAGGGGAAAATCCAAGAGGGGGGCAGTGAAGTCAACCAATCATCAAGTTGTTATTATCCCCAACACTTTATTTGAAAAATTTTATGTTAATGTTAATAGGATTTTTTTGATAATACTCTATATAAAAATTATTATTTATAGGTAATCGTGATGACACCCTGTAAATTTACCTAGTTACGCTATTAGTCACTAAACTAGTATGGCGCTGTGAATCAAGTGTCAAGATAGTTACGTGCAATATTATTTTTGGTTCTCTTTAAATACGCTCCAGTGAGAGAAAGAGTATCTGAGATAACTAAGTACCCGTTCACACGAAGAATTAAATTAATTTGTGTTCACGTCATAGAAATGGATTTTGAACTTTCGGATAATATATATTTAATTCACTTTTTTCTTTTTACAAAGATGAATATGTTAAAAATTAGCTTAAAAATAATAATTAACATACAAATACAGTAGATAAAAATTTTGATTGCATCTGCTTAATTTTCAGGTAAAATTATTTATAAAGTTGCTAGCAACTTATTTTTGTTGTGTGAAAGGGGCCTTAGTTTTAGTACATCAACAGTTTAATTTGGCTATAATTTTTTTTTGGCAGCTCATTTTGACGTAAGTATAATCATTTTATACCGCACCCAAATTACCTAATGACAAATTAAATTGAAATGTCACCATGGCAAATGGTTTTAAGTTCTTAATACTGTCAGTTAACTTTGACTGCGAATTAAACTGAGTTAAAAAAATATTTGAAACCGAATAAATTCTTGAACTGAAGTTTTAATCGAAAGTCGAGTTTGAACTTCAAATGTCAAACTGCGGGTAAGTCAATAAAAATGCAGTCATTTGCGTCAGAGTCAGATTTTTCGTTTGCTTCTAAAGGATGTTTTTTTTTAGACGTGTGCGGTTTTCAATATGTCAATACTTTTTTCGGAGTTGGTTCTTTTGACAGTTGTCACTTGATTTATGCTCAGTTTTGTTTGCATCGCTCGCTGTGTCCAATATTGGGTCAACATAATCGCCCAGCAGAGTCGGTAATTCTAGCAACCATGGATCGATTTTACACCACGTTAAATCTAGTGGATAATGCTCATTTTCAGAGACACCCGTTCTGTTGTGTTGCTGCTGTGGAGCAGAGTTCAGAGTATCGAAGAAGACCCGAATGAGACTATCCGCCATCACTTGCAACAATTGGAGCTGTGCCCATCCATTTAATGGAAGATTTTGTGGAAGAATCTTGGTTTGCGAGCTTACAAAATCAAACTCGCGCAAGAATCGAATCCGAACGACCATCATCTGGTGGTGAATGGGCCGAAAACGAGAAGGCTACCGATCCCGATTTTCACAAGAACATTTTGTTCAGTGATGAAGCAAATTTTTGTTTGAATAGGTACGTTAATAAATAAAGCTGCTGGGATTAGAGTGATCATAATTCACAAGCTTTTGTTGGGATACCCGCGTCGCTGCCAATACATCTTCAAAAAGCACTGTTTAAAAATTAAAATTTGTAATGTAAAATGTAATAGTCAATGGCAATTGGGAACGCTATAGAGCCATGATTAATGACTTTTTCGTGCCTGAATTTCGCGTCGTCGTCGGTCGTGGGCCTGTGGGGGTATGGCCTCCAAGATCGTAAAATATTAGATATTTCTTTTTTCAAAACCCAAAAAAAAACCGATGAATTAAAAATCGCGGGGTGAATGATTCTCTCGAAACAACAAATTGGAATCAGTTAAGTTTTAAAAAAGATGTAAAATGCTTAACTTTACCTAAAATCTTAGTTAGACCGATGCAAAGTGTGTTAATGGTACCCCCATTGTTTGATTATTTAGACATCACTTAAATAATTAAATCACCTCTATACATTAATAAGATCCATTAAAATAAAATAAATAAGACATTGTCTACACCTATGAGAAGTGTGGAATGTTGGTGCTTAAGTATAGAAAAGCGTTACCCTCACCTAAAGCCAAAGTAAAACCAAATAGGCATGAAACACAATAATCAGCCATCAAGGACGAATCGCATGATTTGTTTGTTTGTTTTCGTGCTACCAATTCAGTTCTTTCAAACGTCATCATTTCCAAAGCAGTTAACAAATGTATTTATTGATGTTGACAAAACATGTACGTTCCTACTTTCTTACATACATACGTACCTACGAGTATAACCCATACAAGTCAAAATCAAACATTGAACAATGGGAATTATGTCAAAAAACATAATGGAGTTATTAATAAATGAACGCCTCTATATAAGGACTCATTTTCTATGAATAAATATGGCCCCATTATTATAGTGACGCATATCCTTGAGCTTAACTTAACTTTTCCACAAAATCAAACAATGACAGTTGCATGTCAATGAGCCATAACCTTAAAGACCATTTCAGCATTCTGTTCCGTTTAACTAAACACATGAACGCCTGCTGAATTTACTTTGCCAAACATGCTACTCTCGTTATGAACTTACTTGTTCAATGTCATTTACATATCATGCAGGCATGATTTTTTTTTCTTTTCTGTTTTTTTTTGGGGGGGGGGGAGGTGATATGGTTATAAAGACTTAATAAACAGTGTTTTTTACTAGATAAACATCAGCCAACGAATTTAACTGAATATAGCAGTTAAAAAGAAGAAAAGCCATTAAGAACCCTCAAGTGTATACTGACAACCTACCACATACATACAATACAATATACATATGTGGTATAAAGGTATATTTTAACATTGTGTTTTTATGCTCAAAATTACTTCATCCCCACAATGAGTTTATTTTGTAAATAAGCCATTTAAAACCATCGTTTTTAATAATAATTATTCCTCAATTAAACTTTAATTTCAGGTGACTTATGAAGGGCTTTAACAGAAGGGATAAACACGAAGGTTTAACAGTGGTTAACATAACCTCGCTTCAGATCGACAAAAAGGACGAAAATGTACAGGGAATGTCAACCGGTAATGTTGATTTATGGATATTATGTTTTACTTAATTCCATGGGAAAAAAATATCACGAATCACGATACACTTAAATAATACTCATACTCATACTCATACTCCTTACTCATACTTATTAAA
Source organism: Scaeva pyrastri (assembly GCA_905146935.1). Classification (NCBI taxonomy): domain Eukaryota; kingdom Metazoa; phylum Arthropoda; class Insecta; order Diptera; family Syrphidae; genus Scaeva; species Scaeva pyrastri. Next base: position 72,975,754 of record LR989927.1, read on the forward strand.
GTGGTGACCCATTTATTATAAATGCCAGGTGTCAGTAGGTACTTTTTGTGAATTAAACGGTTATTAACAACGAGTGTATCAAATGTCAATGTCAAATAAATCCCATATGCAAATGACATTTCTTTATTTGAATATGTTCAAATTTTGTTTCGCAAGGGTTATTGATGGTGTAAGTGCGTAATACAACTTAGCAAACGTTTTGGCTATAGTTGAAAAGAAGCAAGTGTTAATACATAGCTAGCTGAATCTAATGTCATGACAAAGATCGATTAACGTAGTCGAAAAAAAGTGATGCATCTATATCAATCTAAAGTGTGTAGGTTGGTTCAGAAGCTGTTTGTCTGTTCCTATGTAAGTATAATTAGATCTTTAAAACTAAGAAACGAATTTTGACAAAGTTTTTTTTTGATAGATAGAATGATTCAAAATAAAGGTTTTATGAGTAACTAGATAAGATTTTCTTTTTTAATTAAAAACATAGTTTTTAAAAATTCATTCTAGACTACGTTCATTCCATACTTCATTTACTCCTAAAAGCTGCAATCCATATTTCCATACTAATATTATAAATGCGAAAGTAACTCTGTCTGTCTGTCTGTTACTCTTTCACGCCTAAACGGCTGAACGGATTTTGATGAAATTTAGTTAGGTGAATGTTTTTTTTAACTGAGTGTTACTAAAGACTTCAAGTTAGTATTTGATCACTTTTCTAACTTAGAGGGTAGGTAGGCGCCATAATTTAGGGAATTTATGATACAATTTTGATGCAACTGTGTTTATTTAACAGTTTTACTTGGATCGAAACTTAGCGACATTCCATCACACTACTTAACTTATAGGGTAGGAAGGTACTAAAATTCAGACTACTTTTTACTTCATGAAAATATCTCATTCCCACAGGAACCTATAGATACATAGCTACATAACATACATATCTACAACATTAAAACTCTGCCTCGAATCACACTACGCCAAAACTATTGATCTGATTTGTATACGATTTTTTTTATGTTAAGACGTTAAATTTGGGTGAGACGAAGTTCGGCAGGTCAGCAGTCCTGTCAAATGCCCTTTACAACAATAAATAAGACACGAAGTAAAAATCCTTCAGTTTTATTCGATTTAGGTGTAGCGAAGCGCTCCGGGTAACAGCTAGTACATTATAAATGGTTATCCATTTTGCGGTTTCAAAAGTTAAAGTAAATAAAACTCAAACTCACATTAAATATTTTTTTTTTACGATATTTCTTTTTTATTATAAAGTTTGAACGTTGACATTATGTGTGAAACACTACATCATTTAAATGACCACCACGCGAATTGTTGCAAGCATCGATTCTTTTGAGGCAATTTTCGACCACGTTTTGACACTTATTGATGAGCGGTATCTCAGCCATAACTTGACGAATGTTGGTTTTTAAGTGGTCAAGAGTTAAAGGTTTATCTGCATAAACACGGTCTTTCGCGTAGCCCCACAAAAAAATTCGAACGGTGTCATATCGCATGATCTTGGAGGCCACTCTACAGGCCCAAGAAGCCCACGAAAGTTTCTTTAAATAAATTGATTGTTTCTCTGCCTTTATGGCATGTAACCGCCTCGGCTTCATATCTATTTCTCTAGCCCTCGAACTCAAAACAACGGAAACCGACTTAGACTAATGCCGTAGTCTAACAACAAGAACCTCAAATGTCGGATTCTGATGTCCCAGTCTAGTACAAAGTTGTGGCCAGCGCTTCCACCCTACTGACTAATTATGGAGCGCAGTAGATCTGTCAATATACAAAGTAAAAAAGAGGCTGGGTGCGACCCACACTGATAACTTCCCATTATGCTTAATTGGAAAACTTGGCGTTCCTGATAATAATTGATTAAATTTTGATGTTGATTACAATTTTATTATCATAAAAAATATCAGAGATATTGAATCTGAAAACAATATTTACCAATTTTTTTAGAAATATTTGTAGTTTTGTATTTATTGTAAGAATTACAATTTGATATTCGTCAATATTTTACAATTCTTTGACAAATGCATTACGAGTAGGTTAAAAATAAAATACATTTGAAGTCAATATCATTTTTTGTAGTGATGATATTTAAGCCACAAAAAAAAAATTTATGACACTTTTCTGTAAATTTCAGTTTTAGTTTTTTTATTTTTAGTAAAAAAACTGTTTTCGACATTTGACAAAAATGTACCATACGTTGACAACACTATTATGAACAAAATAATATATATTTGAAGTTAAAATGATTTACAACTCTGGACATATTGAAGTCAAGAAATTACTTTTGACATTTTTCGGCTAATTTTTGTTAAAGTTTTTTAATTTTTTGTAAAAAAACTGTTGGTTCTATATTTGTCAAAATTGCAGCGTATATTAATAATTGTATTTTGTTTAAGCTAAAATAAATTTGAAGTCAATATCGATGATCATTCTCGAGATATTCAAGTCAAAACACATTTTTTACCAACTTTTCATAGAATTTTGTGTACTTATTTATTTTTTGTAAAAAAAGTGTCAATTGAATTTTTTTGAAAATTTTACCAAATGTTAAGGACAGTATTTTCTATAGTAAAAAATTATTTTGAAGATGATATCATTTTTCCTTCATTGTATATTTGCGCTCCAAAAATTTTTTTTTTAGTTTTTCAATTTAAAAAAAATAACGGTATGTTGAACTATTTTCAAATTTATACCAAACCTGACATTGTTATCCTCACAATAAAATTTATTTTAAGTCTTAGCATCATCCGTTCCTGAGATATTTGCAACAAACAAATTTTTATAAAAGTCCTTTCAGCTTCTTTTGAAGTTATAACCTATCGAACAAAATTTAATTCGAGTCGATGTCTTTATTTATTCTTGAGATATCGTTAACGAAAAAGGGTATCTCGAACGTACGTATCTTAGTTAATTCATGTCATAATTCCTATGGTTTTAGAATCAAAAGTTGATCTGTGTATTTTTGTCACAAATTATTGTCGAAACAAAAGTCAAGGGATCTGTTCGCAGACTTTTGTTGGTTTTGGATTACACTAAGAGATTTTTTCTTGTAGAAAAACGCCAAAAAACGTTAAAAAAAAGTTTTACAAGTTAATTACCCTGAGGTTTACGTATGTAAGATTTTTAACACAAATTCAACGAAAAAGCGTCCCAATTTCTCATAAAAATAATGTCCGATGCATTTTTTAGTAGTGAGGAAGTCTTAAAATTAATATGAAAAACACTGTTTTTTTTTTGTGACGTATATTACGAACACTTGATCGACAGCGTTTTAAATTTTGTCGCGTTTCTGCTTCACCTTAGTTTGGTTGCATATAAAACATGAAACCCCAAAAAGTGCAGCAAAGAGTAAAAGTGTAAATACTCAGTGACAAATGTAAAATGTTAAACAAAAACTACTTATCGTACTCTAAGAACATGCCTTCGAGATACACAAGAGTTATCACTTGTACCAACATTTACATACATTCGAGACTCGAGCAAACGTCAAAAATCTATCCGTAATGGGATCATAATCTACTTCTACTGTTATTGGCAGTGAGGTTGGTGTACTCGTATTTGTAATGCGAGTAAAATCTTACTTCACTACGGATAGCATTGCCAAAAAAACACACTTATTGACATTCGACAACGCAACTACGAGTCGACGACGACGAGTGAGAAGTTTCTTGTTTTTTGACGAAAGAGTAAAGAGAAATATTTATCGGTCCTTTTATAGTGATGGTGTGGTGACTGGTGAGGTGTAAGCGTGAGGTAATACATTTATAAATTTTGTTGACTGACAGTGCCCACTCATGTTAGGTTCGGTCATGTCATTTGTATGAAAAGTTTTCCGCCCTAGGCTACAGCCTACTTAGCCTTTTAATAAATCCGCCAATGGTTCTATTTAAACCGATGCAGAATGGTGGACTTTTCCAGATTTCGTCAAAATATAATTGTGGAAATATTGTTAAAATCTGACACAACAGTCTGCGGTGTGACTTTTGATATGAACTATACCTATATAAGGCTCTAAAGTTATACCATGTGCATTCGGTGAAAATATCTATGTATATGCGCGAATAACTGTCTTGTTTTCAAAAACTTCCGTTTAAAATATATTTTTTTATAAAGTTGTCACTCGTTTTTTATTCCGTGCAGTTAAATATAAATAATAAAAAAAAACGCCCGTTGACTTTGAGATTGTTTTTTACTGCCTATTCAATATAAAATCTCTATATGAAGGATATAAAGTTGTTGCAACCAGTCAGTCGAATATTTTCCATTTTATTTACATAATGTAAATAAAAATATCTACATTTACATCTACATCTACATATCAATGCTGGAATGGAATGCGTGGTATGTAGTATAAGGATGAATTTAAATTGGCGTATGATTTAAACTTTTTATATTTCGGTTGGTTTTATTTTGCCTGCAGTTATACCCTTTGATGTTTGTTGGAGCTTGGAGGAGCTGTGGGGGCCCATATCGCTGAAAACTCTAGATATTATTCGAGTCTATAACGTAGGTAGGTATTCTTCTTTTGCGGCAATCATAAATCGTGGTAAAATATTGCACGCCATTAAGAAGGCGTATAACAGGGGTGGTTGGAATCGGTGAATGAAAGTCGAATCAATGACAGACCCACGACCAGAACCAGGAGCCGAGCCGGAAGGATAAACAAAGCCCAGCAAAAAAATATAATTAAAACAAGAGCAAATCGTTATGCTGGTCTGGTTCTGGGACTGGTCCTGGTGGTGGTATCTTTGACTTTTTCCTGTTTTTTCTGTTTTTGCCGGATCAGCTCATTCCCGTTAAGCGTATAAGGCCAATCGGGGGAGACCGTATAATCGTTTAAACCCATATTATTGCATGGCGTATATGTGTAGTGTATCCTTATTTTTGTAGGTCATGCATATGTTGCGAATTGCGACAACATCTCATTTATTCATCCCAGACACGGGGATGAAAAGTAGGAACGCAGCAGCAGCACAGTAGCGTAATGTGAAAATCTCTGCAGATAAACACTTGATATTCTCCTGAAGTGAGGTTTTTTTTTTTTGAAAAGCCCCGGATTGCGAGAGATGAGGCCGAAAAGGCGCATTAAAATGGAGATATACCACTTTACAATACATAGATGGCAGCAGCGACAACTGTGACTGTCCGTCCTTCCACGGATTGTGACGTTTATTGTTGTTCTGTTGACATTTTCTATAATACGAGAGCGAAACTTCATTTGTTTGTTAGGTCTGCTTCATCCAGCTCCAACTCAGCTCAGCTTAGTGACGCACCAGGATTCAAGTTTTGTCGTCAGCTTTTAAATTTAAATTATTTCGCATTTAATGCGAAATCATGTCCTTGATAATGAATTTTTGCGGTTTGTTTGTGCAAGGTGTTGAGGGATTGGTGTAGGAGTAGGACGAAAAAAATAATCAATATTTGTACATCTGAGACAGAGTGATTATACTTGGGTGGTGCTTTAACAATTCATCCTGGCTGGAGGTGATAATCGGATTTAAGTGTTCAGATTTTCGAATTTATTTGTATACCTTGTAGGAGGTCGGTACGGTATAGATAGGTATGTATGTATGTATATAAACAGACCTTGCTATTATTTCCATTAAATTAAGTATTGCCCGAATGGATTTCATCTTCTTAGTTATTCTTGATTGGTTTGAGCAGGTGAAAGTGATTATAGTCATTTGTTCTCGCAAAAGTTCGAGCTTTTATTGGGAGCTCGTCTCGTTCAGCAAACAATGGAAATAATAATGGAAGCACTTTATTAAATAAATCTCTTGCAGAAAGCATCATATTTTATCTTGGGGATTTTATTGATTGAAATAAGTAATTAGTTGGAAAGGCACCAGTTGAATATTGAATTGAATTTTTTTTTTTTCATATCCATAAGATAATTTCATTTTTCTTTTTTAAAACAATCACATTTTTACCATAGGTTGGTTGTACGAGGAGAAAAGGAGGGAAAATGGCACTTTTGGATAATTTGAAGGATAAAACGAAAGTATGAGAAGTGCTTTATTGAGAAAAAAGAAAAATGAAAAAGAAGTCCAGATAACGTTGACAAAACGAACTCGAATTTACATCAGAAAGTGAATTTGCAGGAGGTGACATCCTTGCTGGTGAGTTTGACAAAGTGCAATGCAAGGATCTGTATACACGTATATGCATATTCGCACCTTCGTAGAATCTAAAAAAAGGAAGCCCTTCAAGTCTTCAACTAAATTGACATCAGACTCTTCAAAATGGCCTGCAAGGATGCGTTTGTCAACAGCCTGGCTCGTAATCACAAACAACAGTTCTAGATGCTAAATTTGAGATATGTACTTATGTCAATCGCAATCTTAAAACATCAACATTGAAAAATTTTATAATTAAGTAAGCCAAGCATGTATGTCAGAGAGTTTCTAGACCAAACTTTGATGACGTTTGTTTTTGGGTAAAATAAAAAAAATTGAAAATTAAATCATAAGAAAGATTGTTCTTGTCGAAACCCAATCAACAATTTATAACCTGAGTTACAAAATAACCTGAGTTATAATATTACTTGAAATTACCTCGGTCATAAAGTGGTCAGTTATTGGTTATTATTTTAACTGGAGCTATTTTTCAGTATAAAAAAGTCTAAATTCAAGCCTTAGTTGAATTCAGGTAAAAATGTATCCTTAAAATGTGGTAAATTTTGAGCTTCAGTTATAATGTGGCTCTAAAAATACTTTTTTTCAAACCGTAGTTCAAATTTAGATTATTTTTTACCAAAAAGTAACTTTTCAGTAATTTTCTGGTAAAAAAATAACGTGTTTTACGATTTAAGTTTGAAATAAGTTCTGAAATAACCAATTTAAGTGGTTAAAATCAAACCAAGTTATAAATTGGTTATTAAACACCTTTAATTGTAAGCTTCAATATAACCTATTTTTCTCAAAACTCATTATTGGTTTCGAAATAACTAATTTTCTTGGTTGCAAAATAACCAGTTTTTTTTTACTCCAAAATAACTCATTTTCCTAGTTGCATAATAACCGGTTTCCAACACCAACACATACAACTTCGATCGTATGATTCATAAATGAGGTCTTTTTTCATAATGGATTTTGAAAGGCGATTCAGTGTGATCGCATGTGTGTGTATGGTTTTGCTAAGCTGTTCACTGATTGAATGTGACCAGCCTCTACTCTTCTCTTATTTATTGTGTCACATTTTTTTTTTTATAAATTATACCTCTCCTGTATTTTTTAAATAAATTTATTGTTTTGAGATATGAAAATTGCAACTTCATCTTTGTTTTGTACTTCTAAAAATATAAAAAAGCTGTGTTTAGCGTATTATAAGAAACAATGTTTTTTACTTTTTGCGTACGTATTTAAAACAGCTGGTAACACTGACCGCGACCGTCTTTTTGTTTATGTTCTTCATTTTAGCATAATGTGTTTCAGTTGTGATTTTGGCTTTGATAAGAGTGGTTCGTGTAAGAAAGTGTTAAAGTCAAAGTGTTAAAAAGTGATAAAACAATAAGAACAACAAAATATATAACAAAATAATAGAAAAAGGGTGAGTCAAATTAAATTTATAGTAAGATAAGTTAAAATGTATAATACTGTGTTACTTAGTTTATTTTTGTTGTTGTTTGTTGCTTTTTTACTTATTTTATTTACTTATAATAAGTAAAAAAGCAACCCACTTAGTTACTTAGTTTATTTTTGTTGTTGTTTGGGTTGCTTTTCTACTTATTACAAGTAAATAAAATAAGTAAAAAAGCAACAAACAACAACAAAAATAAAAATAAAAATAAAAATAAACTACGTAGTACAGTTTCAGTTATTTTTTTTACTTGTGTCCGTATAGACTTAAGTAAAAAAATAACCCAACCCAACCAAACACAATAAACAGTTATCGCAATCGAGTTATTTTTCTACTTCTTCCATATGGACAGAAGTAAAAAAATAACTCGATTGCGATAACTGTTTATTGTGTTTGGTTGGGTTGGGTTATTTTTTTACTTGTGTCCATATAGACTTAGATATATTTCTATAAACCGATTATAAAGCAACACGTAAATATTTTAATAATACAATACAATGTGTAAAATTCTTTAAAATGATTTTTTCTTGATTTCTAGAGATGAAAAGGAAAATTCTCCAACAACAACAACAAAAACAACAACAAAAGCATCAACATCAGCATTAACATAACCATCATCATCACTATCACCATCAGCACAATCACCAGCAACAGGAACATCAGCAGAAAATTGAACTATGTAGATAATGCATGTTTTTTTTTAACTTTTCTAATTACTATTAATATAAAGACTATTATAAGTATTAGCATAAGTATTAGCATAAGTATTAGTATAGGTATTACTATAAGTATTAGTATAAGTATTGCATAAGTCTATGAAGTAAATATCTAATTAAATAAAAGTTAAAAAAAGTAATTTTCAAACCATGTTTTTTTATAAGGACTTTATTTTTATTATTTTCAGTAATTTTTTAGCTGGTTTTGGAACAAAATACTGGGTTTTTTCCGAACCCAGTAAAAACCCTACGTGGGTTTCATTTTGGTTACAGAAAAACCTAAAATGTAGGTTTCCTGGTAACCAAAACAAAACGGTTTTAAAAAAGCGTCACTATAAGGTTTGGAAAAAACGTTTAAGGGACGTTAAATAAGTACCATATTTAAATGGTAAGTTAGTAACTCCGAAAAGTAGTTTTGAAGTAACTGCTTTTTAACCGCTTTTAAATAACCAAGATAGAACTCAGGTTACAAAGTTACTGACCAAAATTGGTTATGGGAACGTTTCTGTAACGCTTTTAAGACGTCTATCAAACCAATTTCTAACTTTAGCGGTTTTTAAACCGAGGTTATAATCCGGTTTATAAACCGCTTTTTAACCAAAAATTGTTTATTGGGAAATTGTTAACTTTTAAAAATACACAAAGCAATAAATGCTCATCATGTGGATTGTCACAGAACAGTTAAGATATTTTTGATTTATTTTTTGTGTAAATGACAAGTGTGACATAAATTCCTCACAAGTAGTAAAAAAGTGATTTTCAGCGTTAAGTTAATTTCCTGCACCAATAATAAATATTTGTATGCTTGTAAAGGGTGTTTTTTCTAAATATGGGGTTTTCAATATGGAACAACTTTTTTTCAGAGTTGGTCTTTTTGACAGCTGTCACTTGATATATGTTCAATTTGGTTTGCCATTTTATACTGAGTATATTTATTTCTGAACAACGTTTAAAAATTGTGCAAATTTATTACAAACAACATCATATCGTCCTAAAACGAGATGGCCACCGATCCCGATTTTCACAAGAAAATTTTGTTCAACGATGAAGCTCATTTTTGGTTGAATATGTATACGTTAATACGCAAGGGTAAGGGTATTGTTGAGACGCCGCCGCGCCGCGCCGTTACATCCTCAGAAAGTGTCACTGCTTGCCGCTTGGTGTGCTCTATGGGCAGAGGGAATCATTGGTCCAAAATTCTTCGAAAATGAAGCCGGCCATAATGTTGCCGACAATGGGTAACACTATAGATCCATGATTCATGACTTTTTCGTGCCTAAATTGGAGGATGTTGATTTGGACGAGCTTTGGTTCTAACAAGATGGTGGAGCTTCATGCCAAAATGAAACGAATCAATTTATTAAAGGAAACTCTTGGTGAGCGCATTATCTCACGTGGTGGGCCCGCTGCGGCGGGGCCTGCAAGATTGAGCGATTTAACACTGTTGGACTATTTTTTATGAAGTTATGTTAAGCCGCTTATTTACGCACATAAGTCCGATACGTTTGATGAGTTATTGCTGACATACGGTCCCAATTGCTGCAAAAAGTGGTTGAAAATTGGGCCTCTCGGCTGGAATTTGTTCGATCCAGCCGCGGCGGCCATTTGCATGAATTCATTTGTAAGACATAAATGCAAACCCTTTTAATTCTTCGACGTTGTAAAAAGGAAACCAGAGCCAACTAAAGATAAAATACCGTTTCCACCGAAATTTTTGGTCGAATCCTTGAAAATTGAGCTCAACCAATCAAGCACCACCAGTCTATAGTTCCGGTCATCCACCATTTCCATACGGACATACTTTGGCCTATAGTCTTAACCCCTGAATTTATTTCCTTTAATATTAAGATTGTCTTTTGAAGTTTCAAATTAAAAAAGCAATACAAACATATTTAAGAGATGTCAAAATGTCTACTTTTATAAACATTAATCAATATTCAACATAATAAAAAGTTTTTTGTTTTCGTCTTAAAAAGTCTAAATTAAAAGAAAAATTTAATTTAAATTTAAACAAACTAAAAATGATACACCCGTTTCTGTATTGTTTCAACTCACAAAATGATTTTATTTCAACTTCAGTATTCAGTTCTCCAGTTCTGACGCCACGCCGCACAGTGGGGAAAAAGTGGAAAAAACTAAGTGGTATGAAGGTTGGATTTTTTAAAATGTTGAAATCGTTTCTAATAGTAAATATGATGTAGAATCAGGATATGAAACCATTTTTTTCAAAAAAAAATTCTAAGCGTGGAAATTTGTATTCAAAGTTGAAAAATAGTGAAAACTGATGTAAATATGAGATTTCTTAAACGGTCGAAAATCATATAAGTTTCGACTTAAATTTTTTTTTTTTTTTGGAAATATATTAAAAATTAACTGATAAACGATATGAGATGCAAGTTTAGCGGAAAAAAGATTTCTTTGATTTTTCATTTTAAGAAAACTAATAATTTCCCGCAATTAAAAATTCAAAAAATGTTTTAACTATTTCCTCCGTTTGCCTCCGTGGGCGGACATATATCATAAGATAGTGTTGAATCTCAGCAACAATTCTCAAAAAAAATCTCATCCGAAGACGTCCGTATTCGATTTTTAGAGCAATTTGAAGCTAAAAATGTGTGAAAAACGTATTTTCTAAAAATGCAGAATATAGTAAAAAATAGGAAGGATTTTTTTTAAAAAGCACATCTTTTCTTATATATTTTGATGAGAGGAATTCAAATCTGAAGTCAGTTTATGAAAATATCTACATATTAAAAAAAATCGGTACAAAAACATTAAAAATTGACGGTTTTCAGGGTTTTATGCAATTTTGTGGGTTATTTTGAATAATTGATATAAAATTGGGATTCAAAGTATAAAAACACTTAATCAAAGATGTGATTAATAGTGAAACCTATTAATTGTTTATTTTAATTTTCTTTCTTAAATAATTAAGTTGTCAAGAAACTCTCATTTTCTGAAACTTTGTTTGCAAGAGAGTACGAAGTTTTGCTCTGATGCACAATTGAGGCAGTTGAAGCTGATTCTCATTTTTTCTTTGTCATTATTAATAATGAATTAATTTAATTTATTTATTATTTACTTATTTATTTTTTCATCAATGGATTTACAATACAATTTACAGTAAAATTGAATTAATATGTTAAATTGAATTAAAATAAAGTCGAAAACTAAGTGAAATTAAAATAAATTGATTAAAATTAAAATTTTAAAGAAATAATTAAAAATATATGTATTTAAATAGTAAACATTATTATAGAATAAAATGATAAAAATATGTCGGTAATAATTGTTAAAATTGAATGAAAAAGAATGGTTTAATTTTTAATGCCTTTTTTCCCCCATTTATTTCTAAAAACAGAAACCTTGGTTAGATAAACGTTTTTTTATAGGTGAGTTGAAATATCCACTGTGTTTTTCCTTATACTGAAAAATTCATAAGAATCGTGCAAGTAGTTCAAATTTTATCGAACTAACCCCACACCGATTCAAGAAATAATATTAAAAAAGGTTTATTTAAAACGAGAACAAACTGGGCGTGGCAGTGGGCGGAAGTTAATAGTGTAATTTTGTTTTCATTGACTATCAGCCCTGAAAATTTCATTGAAATCGGTTTAAAGATTAAGTTTTTATTGAAACTAACAATAAGTAGGCGTGTCAGTGGGCGGAAATTTTTAGGGAAAATTTATCTTGAAATTGAGTATCATTCCTGAAAATTTCAACAAAATCGGTTCAGTGGCTTAGATTTTATGGAGTTTTTTCCACTCTCCCATACAAGTCGCCCCACTGTGCGCCGCCGCCGCCGCCGATTCTTATGCTCATCATCTGCTGTAGCTTATGCTTCCGGAGTTTTGCAACTCACACAAAATAGGTCGTCCTTTGCTGGTGGCTCTTCCTGTTGCACACTTTTCCCATATGGAATATACGTTTCATTTGGAAAATTTTCAGTGAGGTACCTAAATGATGACGACGAACGACGACTACGACGACTACGACGATAATATTCAAACGCAAAGCACCTGAAACTGAAATGCTCCCTCGGTATTTTTAATTAAACACTAAAATTGTTGGATAGTGTGATTTGTTTCATGCTAAAAAAGGACTTTTGGAAAGGAGTGGTAATAAGTATCTAGTATAAATGAACGGTAGGTATATGTGAAGTATAACTTTAGCTAGGTAAATACGTTGTCGTTAAAGTTTAAATATTTTCATTCTAAAATATATGTATGTATGTATGTATGCACACATAAGTACCTACTATATGTATAGGGATTGAAAGTAGATAGTTAAAAGCACTCATCGAAATTAGCACTTAAAGTGAAAAAGACTTTTTTACCTACGAGTACGAGTTTATATTTATATTTATGTATGTATATGTGAATGGAGGAGTTGGCCGTGGTTGTGGTGGCAGTGAATAATGAACTCACTATTCTCCAGGAAAACCTACTGCAATTAATTACCTGCTGCACAGTGAATATCACATATGCACAGTAAATATAAGGGACCTTATGTGGCTTAAAGGTAAGCTAACATGCATATTTATATATATTTTGTTCCTCCCCCATATACATACATACTTAAATTGTATAGGTCCTAGATTAATAGAATAACAATTTGTTTGCATAAATGAATCTATTCTGTGGAAAAAAAAAGATTCAAAGTAAATGCAAATATTATGTGCATATGTTTGTAGGTATATGCAGAAGGTGCACTTTTAATTTTTTTTTTTAAATGAAAATAAAAGAGAAAAAAAATTTTACTTACTTTCTTTATAAAGGAGCCTTATAACCAAGGATATGGAATAATCTAATCCTTTTTGTTTCTCCCATAAACATTGTTGGATAAAAATTCCTACCTTTAAGTAATTAAATTTAATTGAAATAATATTACTGTCTGGCAGATAGTTATTTGCTTATTAATAACGTTTATGGATCGTCGATAATATGTTTTGTGGAAAACGTAACTAACTTTATCCCCCGCAGTTGAGTTCTAACGCCTGGCTTGCTTTGACATTTTAAGACCAGTAAATCTCAGGCACAGAATGACAGGCAACCTTATAACTTTTCAGTAACGTTGGGCAGATGATTGAAATATACAAATCTGATAACCAAATGACAATCAAAAATATTTTTTTTGCAGGTATGGGAAAATCAAGTTGTTTGTTTTTACAGTCTTCCTCGAAATTTTTCAATATTTTCTCACTCTTTAAATCTTCCCTAGATTACGAAAAACATTTCAAAACAAAAATCAGCCAAATCGGCAAAGTGGTTCTCGAGTTTTAGCGAGACAAACAAAACTTCACTTATTACTACTACGGTCCTCAGATCTTCGAAGTCCGTTGGTGTTCCCCAGTGGGACATAGGGCCTCAACTACTCCTACGTTAGAGATAAGATTAGGCCAGAAAACTTGTAAGATGTTGCGAAGACGCTTTTTAACGAAGGTTTACAGTTTCCTGATTATTGTTGTTGATATTTTCCAGGTGTTGCATCCACATAGCAGAACTGATTCGACGTTAGAGTTAAACATTCGTAGCTTTGTGTTCAAGCTGAGAGATTTGTTCCTCCAAACATTGGACAACATCCCGAAGTCAACCCTTGCTTTTCCGATACGTCTGCCGATGTCTAGTTCGGTTCCTCCTTCAGTAGAGACGATACTTCCATTAGGTTTTGGAAGCTCTATACTTCATCTACTGGTTGTTGAGCAATGTTCATCGGAGCGGATGACTGCGAGCTCCCGAGGCTGAACATCTTTGTTTTTCCAGTATTGCTTTTCAGCCCCACGATTGCTGCTTCTCTCTGCACCCTTGTTGCCATTTGATAGAGATCCATGATTGGGAGATCAAGCATACATCGTCTGAGTATTCAAGATGTTTAAGGTAAGTTGTCAGAGTCCATCTTATTCCTCCACTTCCTGTCAAAACCATCCGTAGTACATCACTTATCACCAATAAAAACAGGATTGGTGACAGTGTGCAGCCCTGCCTCCTGCCTGACGCCACTTTGGACTTCAAATTCTTCTGACAACCTACCTCCATGTAAGACGTGACATCATAAGTCGCTTTTATAATAGCAATGGGCCAGATAAACTCCCTGTCAACGCTGTCAAAAGTCTTCTCGAAATCAATGAACAGCTGGTGAAGTGGTTATCGATCACTTCCATGCACTGTTCGATTATGATCCTCAAGGTATTGATGTGATGTGCAGGTCTCTTTTTTTTGAGCTTGACAATCATTCCCTTTTTCCACTCTTCTTGAAAGCATTCGGAGACCCTGTTTGCAGCTTCTTCTGATTCTAGGGCCAGAACGTTGGTGTGATTACGTTTATCACGTCTTACACTACGCTGGACCTCTTTCATCTTTATGCGGTATGTGGATTCTAGCTTCCTTCTTTCTTCCCCGTGAGGAGCTGCCAAACGACCTTTAAGGTGTTTTCTTTCGTCGATCTTGGCCAAAGTTTCATTCAAAAGCCAGGTGTTACTACTTCCTTGCACGCGACCGACTATTCTTTCAGTACCTTCTTTTTCACAGCATTCCAGTAGTTTTCTATGGATTTTGATCCAGTGCTGCTGAAAGTTAAACCAAATTTCTAATTAAATTCGTTCCGGGAAACTTTGTTTTTCATTTTTATATCATTAAAGTCAAATTAATTTGATTGTCTTATAATTCTGAAAACTGTCTTAAAAAGAACCCAGACTTCCTTCAAGTAGTTCAGGAAAAATAATATTTCTGCTCAGTTTGCAACCATGGTTAGTACCTACCGAAAAGTTGTTCATATTCATTAATTATATATTGACACATTGAAAAGTCATTTTAGATTAACCCCCCTTCCTTCCAGCACTATCTCGGCCATTCAAACTCAAGCCCAAAAAGGGATAAGTAAGGCTATCTATTTTTTTTTTTCTGTAGTAAAAACTGCTTTAAGCATTTCTCTGAAATTTAGTAAAAATTCGTCCATGATTGATTTAGACCATTCATTATTAAAGAACACCGGGTATAAAGATCTTGTCTAATTTTCTTCCTAGTTAGTTTCGTAGAAAACAGACAAATAAGTCGGTGAAATTAAGAGGGTTCATTTGATGAACTTGATGGGCATATAATTTCTACATCGTTAGTAAACACTGTAGGTTCCTTTTTTACAGGAATCATATGCAGTATACCTTGTATACCTACATAGAATGTTCCCTCTATATGCTTTTCTAACATCATCAGCAGTTTCACAATGGTCAATCCTTGGTCCGAACTTGCGTTTTCAATGACTCGCTGCTCCTGCATTCCATACGGCGTGGAACAGCCCTCCTCAACTTATACTGTGTGCTTATTGGACTGAATTCCTTCTAGTCATTCGATATGTCTGTCCGATGGCTACAGTGCCGTTAGAACAATACAGTACAGAGGTTTCATTTTCACCTGTATCCAACCATTTTATGGTTTAGGCATAGTTATTCGATCAGAAAATAAAATCATCTTTCTGTGGATAATCCATTGCATCAGTATCTAAGCCTTTCGGTTCCCAAGGTTCTCGATGCAACTATAGATAAGCACCAATTTAGGTGCCTATAGTCCTCCATAATATGCATCGTAAACATTAGAATTTGTTCGCAAAGTATAGGTTTCTGGATACGAAACATAGATAACAATGTATGTTAGTATTTCTATTGGAAATATTTGAAAGTTAGTTTTGTTGGAACTGAATTCCAAAAACAGGAGTTACCCAAAGCGTGTTTTGCAATCTTTTGATGAAATTTTAACCAAACATTTCAAAGAAATTTTCCGCAGGGAGAATAATCAGGAAATTACTCTTAGTGCGAATATTATTTCTGAGACCAATATTGAGAATATAACAAGGGGGTTACAAAGTTCACAGGCTCACTTGTGGAATTTCGGCATTACGACTTTGAATTTGAACTTGAACGCTGTGCTGGATGAAAAAGAACTTTTTCATTCGACAAATGTAAACGGATCGGCTTCTAATACGAAGAAAATTCAATTCCTGGTTTGGCATTATTTTAAAATTTCTTTAACCAACATTTTTGTCCGATCAGGATACTCATATTATGCCTCCAGACAAAACCGATGCAAGAAGATGTGATATTTCCATTTAGAAGGTTAGAATGGAATAATCCTGCGCCACAATCGACACAGACTTCAAACCATTCGATATTCGATATTTATTTATGAAATGTTCGTAATTTATATTTCCCATGTGGGCAGAAAACTTCAATTTATTTCAAACTAGCAGCCCGTCCCATCTTCGCACGAGTGGACAACATTTTCTTGTAAAAAATATATTCTATGCTATTTAGGGTTAATGAATAATGTTAATGTGTTACACTTGGGATACTATCAAGTAGAAGAATCAAACCTTCTCTCTCTGACGGTACCCCAAATACTCAATTTCCTAAAGGAATTGAATTAGAGGAAGAATTGTAAGTGTAAGAACCTCACTCAATGCTAGAAGGGGGCACAATAGATCTTTTAGGTAGTAGTGAACAAACCCCAACAATCTTTTATTTATTCATTCAGGGTTAATGTAGCATTCTAATGGTGCAAGAATTATTGAAATCCGTCCAGTAGTTTTTGAGTTTGTTTGTAAAAATAGTATAATATAGAAATACCACTGAAATGTCACTTTCTCCATATAAACTTCATTTAAAGAGACATTTGTTTTTTAAAAAAAGCATTCATATTTTCAAATTCCGTGTTTGTGAAAAATATTTGAGAATGAAGTAAATTTTAGTAATTTTTTGTCAATCCTACTAATTTATTATAATAAAAGAAAGTTTGGATTTATGGATGTTTGTTGCTAAATGAAACCAGAACGGATGAACGGATTTAGATGAAATTAGGTTAGATTATAGTCTGGAATATGACATAGGTTACTTTTAATATGAAGTATGGTTCGCGTGGGATGGATTTCTGTCCAAAATCAGGTAAATATTCTTAGGAATTCAGTTCGACATTTTTAGAGAAAAACTCTGTCCTATAAAATACGCAAAGTTTCCTTAGTTGAGCAAAACAAAATTTGATTTATTTATACCTAAAAGAATTTTGACCCATCGGAATTTTTAGTTCAAAGTAGAAAAAATTCCAAAAACCTCAATATTAAGTCGGTTTGTTACCCCAATTGAATTTTGAGCGTTATTTGATTTTAAGCTTCTGTTAGTAAACTATGTACATATATGACGTATGTCTGTGCATATGTATGTATATATTTGATGAATTCCATAGAATTTCAATTGACTTCAATCAAAATAAAACTAAGGTATTGTGTCAAACAATTACATACATACAGATGTACAATGTTTTGTATGTTTTTATTTAGTTTTTGTTGTGTCATTGGAATATAATTGAAACCACATTCATACCTTCCTTAAACTATGTCATGTGTCATAATACTCATAATATACATACATCTGTAGGTATGTTCTCGTTCACAAACACATACATACATGCATACATGTGTATAGCAATATGAAAATATTTTCAAAATGAATTTGTGGAAAAGTTGGTGCATCAGAATGTGAGTTCATCTGAAATTCTTTAATGCGGTTTCAGGATGTACATCACTCAATTTTCGGCATCAATGAATCCGGAATATCGGAATAATTTAATTTAAATATACGAGTGAAACAGACTTCCGGACTGAATGTCACCATATACATATGTAGTTGAATGTGCTCTCGGAATATTTGTGTGTGAGAAAAGTATGTTTATTGAATAACTAAGCGGATGGACGATGAATATACATAATACATCTTGTTAACCGTGAATTAAATTCCAACAAAAATTTACATACTTACTCGTATATGTATCTGCATTTAGTATCTATGTATGTATCTACTGTTTCTATTATTTATTTACTGTTTTAGTGTTTTTTATTTTTGTTTTTAATGTTAAACGGTTTAATTAAATTTTACTAAACGTTTGACAACAAAAATTTCTTTGAAAATGAAAACCGAAGTTTTTTACATTTAAACTAATTAAATAGACAGGTACTTAAATCAGGACGTTTTAAGGTATCTATATCTATACTAATATATAAAGCTGAAGAGTTTGTTTGTTTGAACGCGCTGATCTCAAAAACTACGTGATCGAATTGAAACATTCTTTTTGCATTGGATAGTTTATTTATCGAGGAAGACTTTAAGCTATACAAAATTACGCTACGACCAATAGGCGAAATATAGGTCACTGGTCATCATTGGTCTTTGGTCATAAATGGTCTTTGGTTAATATAGGTCACTGGTCAATATAGGGCATTGGTCATTGGTCATTGTACCTTTGACCTTTGACCTCTGTCCTTTGACCTTTGACCTCTGACCTTTGACATTTCACCAATGACCTGTACAGGCCAATGACCAATAACCTATAATGACCAATGACCTATATTGACCAATGACCATTTATAACCAAAGACCATTTATGACCAAAGACCAATAATGACCATTCTCCTATAATGATTCATAACCAATGACCAATGACGAAAGGAGTCTCTCATTTATCCCGATCGTGACGAACGCCATTCCATCGCCATTCAGTTGCGCAAAGGATTCGGACGGTTTGGTCTGCTCCGCCGCCGCCGCGCCGTCCCTCCAAGTAAGGATGGTCTGCCACGCTGTCCCTACCATAAAATGTACTACATAGAACTTTCCGAGGTGGTTCCGCTGCTTTCATGCTAGCTAGGTGACCTGCCCGACGGAATCTACCGAGTTAGATTGCGGAATCGTCCTTCCTTACATACGGGGCCATCAATTTTCCTTGCGACTTGCTTTGCGCTTAAGAGGTCAAAGTTTGCTACTATTGACCCAAGGTATTCATGCTACATTACCTTAACTGTTTGACCAGTTGTTCTTCTCGCAGTCGAACGCCACCAACCACTTTGTTTTTCTTTCACTAATCAGCCAGCGGGATATCGTATTAAAAAGAGAACAGAAGGCACGCATTGCATGGGATAGATTTTTGTTTTCAAACGAATCGTGGATTTTGTTTTTGAGTATTATGAGTCATGACCATCACTTTCCAGTATTGTAATTAAAAAACAAAACATTTTAATCAAAATGTGTCGACTCCTTACTTATTAATTTTAATCTGTATTTAAAATACATATTATGATAAATAATATTCAGTACACATAATTAACATATGAACATATGTTTATCTATATCTATACTAATATATAAAGCTGAAGAGTTTGTTTGTTTGAACGCGCTAATCTCAGGAACTCCTGGTTTGAATTTAAAAATTCTTTTTGTGTTGAATAGTCCATTTGTCGAGGAAGGCTACCCGAGTGGCACAGCTAGTAGCAATTGAATCACAGCGACTCTCTTGTGACTGTTGGAATATAACAAAATGACAACAAATGAGTAATAATGACTACTTTGTTACCAAAAAAGCGAGAAAATCCTTCAGTTTTGTTACTAAACTTTTGTTGCAAAGTAGTAACAATATTATTACATTGTTACTAAAAATGTTGACAATACGCATTCACGCAAGTAATTTTGTGTTACTAAATTGAAACTAAAATTAAAAGGTTTTATTATTTTATTGTCGCAATATAATAACAAAACTTATAGTGGAAACTTTTCCAGTTTTCTCCACATATATGTTCAAATTAATTACGTAATCACTACTGTGAGTGATTATTTGGGTTGGGATGATCATTTTCATGTATCGAATTTCGGTCATGTGGAAACTTAATTTTCAAAACGCTCGCAGTTTTATCACAAAATATGACTTTCTACCCCCCGTAAAATTCAAGCGCTTCCAAAATAACTTAAAAATATTTTATTTCCAATATTACAAATGTGTTTTATTTTACTTTGCTCTGAAGTAATTTAAATGTTACCTGATAGTTACTTTTTTGTTACTTTAAACCATGGTTCAAACATAAGATAAATATTTTCAATGGATGTTGATGATTATGTATATGTTACATGATAGTTACTTTTTTGTTACCTTAAATCAGGGTTCAAACATTAGATTAAATTTTTCAATGGATAAGGTAACAAAGTGGTTTCAATTCAGTAACATAAGATAAATGTCAATTAGATAACATTAAAACTAGTGTGCTACTTTCTTGCTACTTAAGTTTTGGTTTGTGAATTCGGAAAAAATAGAAATTGCAAAGTATATTTGAATCAATAACATTGAAACTGGAGTGTTACTTCTTTGTTATATTAAAATTTTTAGTAGCAAAACAATTGTGTTTAAACCTATATGTAACTAATATTTTTGCTTTGTTTACCAAAATAGTCTTTTGAAACTATAGTGCTACTCAAATGTTACTCTTTTAGTAAGATTTTAGTCACAAAACTCAAATCTGTGCCACTAGGGTATAGGCTCTAATATAACATCACGCTGCGAAAAATATTAGGGAAGAATC